>OX578134.1:61621094-62043594 GCA_951213105.1 Amaurobius ferox
ATACGGATTCTACATATATATTTTCTACGAAATTAGAATCGTTTCATTCAAATAATAAATTATATGCATGTGTGTCGAACATTTCTTTAACTAATTTCAAACAATCCGTATGCAGTACACAAAGTTTTTAAATACATGTATTTTAATAGTATTACTTGAAAACCACATTAGTCGGATTGTTATTTGATTTATAAATAATCAAACCAGTGTTTGAAATACTACTGTATATTTTGATAAGTTTCTCATACGCAATCTGATATGCAATCAAATTATGAACAATATTCTTTATTAAACAATTCGTCTTTCCCATCCAATTGCACGTGTAGCGAGAATAAACCAGAACTGGCGATAAAGCGACGTTTGGCGTGTGGCATGAGAGATTACTTCTGAAATTGTTGAATCGGTATACACTCTGGCTTATCGCTGTTTCGATATTTGCTTATTGTACTCGAAGTATACAGCAAGTTTCGTCCACTAAAATTCATTCGTTCGCTAGTGATCTGAGAAATTGCATTCTGTGCTTATATTTGGAGGGGAATGTATATTACCAGGGTATCTCAGTGGTTTTAAAACGTCGTTCCGACTCCCCTACCTTATTTCACTCAGTAGCTTAACACTTTGCCTGAATCTGATATATGGCAAGTTCAAATTTGCCAACGCTTAGTCGGGGCAGAGTAATTATTAGAAATATTCTGAACCAAACTGAAGAAACTCATGTTTCTAGGCAATACCTAGCAGCATTAGTGACTACCAAGTTTAAAGACCGTGCGTTGCAGGGCGTAAAAAAGCACATAGGTTTATGTCCAGAACATGCTTTTGTACGCCATTTTCGGTTCCGCCTCAATTCGTCGCGCATAATTCGTCGCGGGATAATTCATCGCGCATAGTTCGTCGCAAGACAATTCGTCGCGATCTCATTTCGTCGCAGTCTCCGTTCGTCGCAACCGGTTCCGCGACAATTCGTCGCGGGATAATTCATCGGGCATAGTTCGTCGCAGGACAGTTCGTCGTGATCTGAATTCGTCGCAGCCTCCGTTCGTCGCAGCCTCCGTTCCTCGCAACCTCATGATGTCCTTGGCCGAAATATTAAGAGGATTAACAGAAATTTCTGTCGTTGAACCTGCAGGGAAAGTAATCAATGTCATATTAGGAAGAGTATAGTCCGGCTTCCATGAGTTGGCAGGTGACCTAGGATGAGTCCACTTCGCTATAATTCTATCAACTGTACATAAACTTTCATAGTAAATTTAAAAACTCCAATATATCATTTAGAGCAAGTTTTCTTGGAGGAAACGAACCCGTTTAGCTTGGTTTCATTTTTAAAACATTCAGAAAATTTTTAAGAGCAAGTGTCGACGTTGTTTCATTGTTTATCACAATTACAAACTTGAACAGATTTGATCCCAGTTTTACAGAGCCTAAACAATATCAAACAGGTGTGATGGACAAAGTGCGCGTGTTCTGCTGGTGGAAAAATAATTACTCCAAATTTCTTGCAGTCTTTTAGATTACTTTTCTGTAGAAAATGATAAATCATTCTTTTTTTCTAACAACGAAAACAAAAAACCACATGTTTTGTGATTGAATGGTGTCTATTCTTCTAGTCATATTCTTCTAGTCATTCTTCTAGTTCATTTTCTAGTCATCTTCTGTAGTGTACAGGAGAAAGAAAATCTGTCTTTTGAGACAGGGAAGATCATATTACCACATCTGATGCGATCCAGGGCAGGATAGCCAAGTGGTTAAGGCATGGGGACTTAACCACTGGGAGTTGGAAGACCCGAGTTCGATTCTCAAAGCTACCTAAACTATCCCATTGTCTACGCGGAGTACGGGCATATTAAATCTGTGGGTCTGAAAGGCCCTCCAAGAGGTTTACGGAATGGAAAGGAGGGTCCGGTAACTGTTGATGCCACCCCCATTGAATTCCAGACTAAATTGGGTGGCTAAAAATCGCAATGTGATCCGATCCCTGTGAAGGGCCGGAGCAACGTTGTATGATGGCCAAATGGTTCACTCCTCGGCAATAGCTATAGGCAAATGTTTTAATTCAAAACTGCCTGCTATTGGATAAAAATCCTGCTGTGTTCCCTATTGCAAATTATCTTTGCAACAATAGGACCGTTTGACAGGGTCACTGTTATTCAATTCAGTTATAATTCCATCTTCTTTTGCAGACTTTGCAGTACTCTCATATTTCTTGATATACAATTTTCCGCTTGTGTAGTTTTTAGAAGGGAATTCTCCAATTTGTGAAGTTCCTGAGTATATCATTTGTAGTAGGAGCATCACAGTCAGCTTCCCTGACGCTAATTTCAATACAGTCATATTTCTGTTATATCATTTGCTTTCTGTTTTCGAAGGTATTGCAGGAAAATTCCCTCTTGCTTTGCTTACTTCCTCTCTTATTATGCTTTTCATGTGCAGCACTGAATTTCAGAACATATGTTGCAACACAGATGTTGCAACAAATACTACACATGTTGCAACTGGTCAGCTAAATCAGTGGTATTCCGAGAAGGCTGAAATTGCCGGCCTAGCATGTTCTAGACATGTTCTATTGATGATCGTCCTGGATGATTATGCGAGGGTATTAAATGTTGGAAGACATTGTTAAGAAAGTCGTGCAGTGTGTGGTCGAGCGTTGTCTTGTAGGTAAATGAAATGGTTGGTAAATGGAATGTTGGTAAGTGGCTTGATAGCATAGGCAAAACAATCGACTGCAGAATATCGCCAACAAGCATTCCGTCAGATTGATTTGCAATGTCCCCAATCGGACACTGTTCAGGCTGACCGAGCTCGGCACAAATCCAGACAGCTCTGTATATGTTGAGGGGTCAGTAGTAGGCGCTTTAATGGACGTCGACACCTAATCCCATCTTATGCCAGTCGTCTCCGTATAGTATGCCTAGATACAGGATGCATAGAGGATGACAAATGTTTTTGAAATGCTGGTAGTTACGCCATTGATGGGGACGTGGCTCCTCTCCTGATCCATTCGAGAAGTTGTCTGTCTGGGGCATCCTGCGCCTCTGCAACGGTTCTATGCACCTTCTCTGATCCAATGTTGCCAACACCAAGTAACTACCATATCGCTCCAACCAAGATGGTGACTGATATGCCTGTTGGATCAATCAGCTTCCCTTAGGCCTATGATGTAACCTCTCTAAATTCAACAATTGTTTGTAGTGCCGTCGAGTATATCTCAAAGGCTTCTTTGTTCACAATTTGCAGTATCAAAGCAGAAAACCACCCAGTTTCAATTGCTTGTGATTAAAAACACCCGTCCTTTTAAATGCAGCACGAAGTTAGTTGTTTGCACGCGCGTTGAATGAGCCCTATTGCACTACGGGCGCTGATCATTTGCATATTGTTTATTTCCATAACTCTTAAAACGATATTTGCATGCCGAGTTTCGCGGATGTAGCTCAAATTTTTATGTGTGCCTATATTTTGCTGCAACAGAGTGTATTTCCATGCATAGTGGATCTTTTAAATTCGTTTTTTGATCGCTTGAACTTCCCAAAAACATGTGCCTTCCTATGGCGGTTCTTGGACGGGCTAGTCTGATAA
The DNA here is from genome assembly GCA_951213105.1 of Amaurobius ferox. Lineage (NCBI taxonomy): Eukaryota > Metazoa > Arthropoda > Arachnida > Araneae > Amaurobiidae > Amaurobius > Amaurobius ferox. The sequence goes on from OX578134.1 coordinate 61,624,668, forward strand.
GGTTTAAAACGCGAAAAGTTTAAATATACAACGAAAAACGATTACTAAATTTGAACTTTTTGGCTTTTCTGGTTTTCAAGTTATTCCCCAGAAACAATTACTATTACGGGTTGGACCGGTAAGGTTTAAAGTCTAAAGAATTTAGAGTACGGAAGTCCATGATATGCTTAATATAAGCTTTTTAACTGTTCTGAATCTCGAATTATACACCCCAAAATATGTATCTTTCTATTGCGGGCGCGATTGGGCTGGACGGATAAGGTTCAAAATCTAAATATTCAAAATGCACCACAAAAAATAACATGTCAGATTTTAAGTCTAAAATAGCAGTGGATCCTAGTGTCTCAGAGATTCCAAACGCAATAAATGTGAATTATGAAAACAGAAGATTCAGATATCGTCTGAAGAATCTCTACTATATCTCTACTATATCAGAAGGGTTACCTTACACCCTTCTTGTAGGTCGGACGGTCTGGGTCTCAACAACAATATTCTCACTTTACAACATTCCTGATTTACAATATTAATAGATTTATTTCGATCATTAAAATAAAAGTTTGTTGGTCGTAAACTATTTGGGTAGACAATTGTTTCTCCTTGTCTCTCCTGTCCACCATTGGACAGGATACAACCTCTTAAAAGTTATACGGATAGTTCCTATCTGGTTTCCCATCAATGATCAGATAATACTTTCAATATCAAAGAACTAGGACTCATAGAGACATAATTATGTACTGAATGTGATCACCATCTGATCTTATAAACTCTACCCGTTAAGACCTACAAAATGATTTAAAGGTATCTTACATTTTAAAATATTTTCCAACCACCTGTAGTATTCCTCTTATTACTTTCCTTATATACATAATGTATAAGGAAAGTAATGTGACAGGGTCGAAAATTCGAATTCGAGTTTTCGAGGGGAGAGCACGTTTCAAGCATCCGTAATCACGAATCGAAAATTTTTGAAGTGATGTCTGTGTGTGTGAAAGTATGTATGTGTGTGTGTGTGTGTCAGTGAGTCTGTGGAGACGATATCTCACGAACGAATGGCGCGATTCGAATGAAATTAGGTACAAAAATCACAATCCGTGAATACTGGAAGCCTATTGTTTTAAAACACAATCGAATGTTCAGAACCCCCTAAATTTTCGAGGGAAATTTTGAAAAAATCATCATCAAAACCTTTAATAAAGTTACGCAAATAGACGTTTCTTATGTAAATTTTCCTTAGAAAACGATTGACATAAACTTTAGAACGCTAGCACGAACCGTTCTCGAGTTATTGCCCATTTTTCAAATAAATTTATCAAGAAATCCCACAAATTAAAAACAATATATTAACTCTTAAGAAACATGTTCACTTTTTATATGTAATATCATGGAATAAATTTGGTGACATCATTCTCGTGGATCTACCTCGTTCCATTCACGAGAAAATATACTTTGAGTAATGCTTTTGTATTTGAACGCCAATAGTCATTTATCCGTTGTAAGAATAACTTATTTTTCAGTCCATAACGCTTGGCGAGATTTTGCCAACGAATTTAGCGGAATGTCGCCAACTTGGCGCCATTTTTAAATGTTGCCAAGTTAACGAAAATCTCGCGAAATGGATAAAAATGACGCTAAATCAATGAAAATGACGACTCATTGAAGAAAATTCAATATCTTGGAAAGAATATAAGTATCTACTATAAGAATAACATCTTTTTTAACTGTAAAAGTAGTAAATTCATTGCATTATATAAGGAAAGTCATGTGCTGCCCACATCAGATTTTTTTTAACTGTAAAAGTAGTAGATTCATTTCATTATATAAGGAAAGTCTGCCTATATCAGATTTTTTATTATTTAGGATAAACAAATCATTGTGGCTTTAATATGTATGAATAGTGCTTGATAATTAAATTTGTTTATACGTTTTCAACTATTTAAACTTGAAATTTATTGTTTATACCTTTAAAAATGTTTGACTATGTACGCACATGATAAAGACTCAGCATAGGCAAATGATGATGTTGCATTATGAAAGTGGTGTGCACCAGTTTCGACATTAACTATTCCTGATTTTGTGCAGTACTCAAGTTTTCATTTCTCAAATCATGCTTGATATTTATCACCGGTTACCAAAGTGTGGAAATATATCTTGGTATATTTTAATAAAACATATTTTGCTGTGTAAAAGTTAAAATATATACTTTTAAAATGTTTTAACTCGATAATATATACGATTTATGCCTTCATCTCCGGAGTAAAGATAAACTTTAAAGCTGAAATATATACAGAGGCACATTTTTCAACGTTATGTAAGCAAAAATATTTTCGCAGCTTGCAGTATCAGGCCTTGCATTTTATTTTTGTGACGTTAGTGATGAAATATTACGCAGAAAGTATGTTCGGTAAAAATTTTGTTTTATTATCTACAAGAGTGATTTTTTAGCATTTTATTTCGTTTTTTGATGGAAGTTACTCTTTATAAATGAAGGTAAAATTTTTGAGATATTGTTTACCGTGTTGCTATGTGTCTCAAAATGTATTGATTTGAATGGTTCACATTGTGTTTCAACACAAATTTATTAGGATTTGAATGAAGTGATAAAGATGAAAGAATTATTGCGTTTATAATAAATCTTTCTTGGCTATACTTCGAATAATAATCTAGATGAAATTATCAGTAGTGATCAGTTTTTGAAGAATTCATAATATTTCATTTAGATATGACTACTTCTTTAACAGATAAGAAAACATTTTGCCACAGATTTCTCCTACTGTCGCAAATAACAAAGATATAAAGAACTTATGCTTCAGTTGGGAATCGAACTATTACCGATTATACTATCATCACTACCGATTATTGCTGCCGATATTATATGTTACGGATGCTAGATACTACCGATACCTTCTGATTATCACTATTTTTTCTTGCAGTTAAACTATCCAGATCACACTCTATGTCTTACGCAGACGATAATTTTTCTTTTTATATCGAAATTTTTTTATGAAAATAACGCTCTTGACAGATAGGAAAATAGCCATTTTGTACGTAATATTTTATTTAGAAGTGAATGGCATCACTTACAGAATGCTGACCGGTGTCGTTCTTTAAATATTAGGGGTTTATAATCTATAGAGAAAAAAGTTAAATATTTCCATTGTTATCAAATTTACTGAACCCTTTGTAGGTACTTGTAACCCAAAATAAATGAACACTATTATTTAGTAGTTGTGAGTCACTCTCGAGATATAAGAAATTTTAGTTTTATATAGGGAGTACGATATCTCTCGAAATTACACAGGGAATTGAACGGAATTTATTATACTAATTTTAATGGATAACAGATATAATTTTGATGTTTTGAAGGATATCAAAGAAGATAACTCTTACTTATTTGACACCGATTATATCGCTACCTTGTTTCTCCATAGTTTCTGAATTTGTTAATTTGCAGGTAATGACATGCATTAAAAATTTCTATTTTTTATATAAATTCGAAGTGAAAAATTTTTTACATTATTTTTCTTATGACAGTTTTATTTTCTTTTATTCATCTTCAGAATCTAGTCTTTCAAAGTTGAAAACGTTGTTGCTATTTCAAAAAAAAATAATATTTAAATAATGCCATTAAAAATAAATCTATTAAACAGAGTAACAATCATGGATATAAATGGACTCTCTAACTCCATAGTTATAATACTTACTAAAGCTATCGATTTTCGTTATCTTTGGTTACCGTTATAATTATATTTTAAATATCTTATTGTTGTAAATATGCACGTAAAAGTTACATATTTAAATAAGAAAGATTTTGTAAGTCTCTCTATATTAAAAGGAAAAACGATATCAAATTTCCACTCTAATTTAGGTTACATCACGCCTGTTGTGTGGGTGCACACGGATTGCATAAGCAAACAGAGCAGCCCATATGCTCGCAATATTATTCATTCCATGCGGTACTAGTACCAAATAACTACTAAATCCTTAGTACCATAAAAATTTCCATGTGTTGTGCCCAGTAGTTTTTGGAAAAATATGAATATAAATAGTAAAAATCTGATGTGGGCAACACATGACTTTCCTTATATAATGAAATGAATTTACTACTTTTACATTAAAATAAATAGGTTTTTCTTCTAGTAGATACTAATATCCTTTCCAAGATATTGAATTTTCGACAATTAGTCGTCATTTTCATTGATTTATCGTCATTTTTATCCATTTGGCGAGATTTTCGTTAATTTGGCAACATTTTAAAAAGTCGCCAAGTTGGCGACATTTCGCCAATTTCGTCGCTAAAATATCGCCAAGCGTTATGGACGAAGAAATAAGTTATATATATATATATATATAACTCATTAGATATTGAATTTTCGACATATATTATATAACTATTATTATATATTTATATATTATATAACTTATTAGATATTGAATTTTCCACAATTAGTCGTCATTTTCATTGATTTAGCGTCATTTTTATCCATTTGGCGAGATTTTCGTTAATTTGGCAACATTTCAAAAAGTCGCCAAGTTGGCGACATTCCGCCAATTTCGTCACCAAAATCTCGCCAAGCGTTATGGACGAAGAAATAAGTTATTCTTACAGCAGATAAATTGGCTTTCAAATGCAAAAGTATTACTCAAAGTATCTTTTTTCATGAATGGAACGAGCTAAATCCACGAGAATGATGTCATCCAATTTATCGCATGATATTATATATGAAAAGTGAACATGTTTCTCAATAGGAAATATTTTTTTTTCTATTTTATATGACTTTTTGATAATTTTTTTGAAAAATGTACAATATCTCGAGAACGGTTCATGTTAGCGTTCTAAAATTTATGTCAATCGTTTTCTAATGAAAAATTACATAAGAAATGTCTGTTTACGTAACTTTATTATTGATTTTGATTTTTTGACGATTTTTTCAAAATTTCATTCGAAAATTTAGGAGGGTTCTGAACATTCGATTGCGTTTAAAAACAATAGGCTTCCAGTGTTTACAGATTGTGATTTTTGTACCAAATTTGGTTCGAATCGGTCCATTCGTTCGTCAGTTATCGTCTCCACAGACCCACTGACACACACACACACACACACACACACAGACATCACTTCAAAAATGTTTGATTCGTGATCAGGGATGCTTGAAACGTGCTCTCCCGTCGAAAACTCGAATTCGAATTTTCGACCCCGTCACAATACTTTCCTTATACATTATGTATATAAGGAAAGTAAAAAGTTATACTTTCCTATTAAGGGCGTAAATGACGACTTTGAGGGTGGCATATGGAAACAAATGAAAATTTTCGATTTCTAATTTGCGGATTAACTAATGTAATGCATCTTTGAAAACAGAACATATTGAGACCATTTAAATTGATAACAAGTTTTTTCCCAATTTTTAAACCAATTCTCCGGTTTTGTTTCCCTTAAATTAGTACTTATATTATACAGATTAGCGAGATTGATTGATTAAATGATAAGTTACTCAGCCAAATTGCTGAATGCAGAAATTTGAAACTTTGCATACACATAGGACGTTACAGGCTATAAGTAATGAGAAAATCTAAAATCTTGGATTTTTGTTAAGAAAATTTATAAATCTCGGATTTTTTTGTTCTAACATTTTTGCAGCTATAACTCGAAAAGGGATAGACGTACAAAATTCGTTTTTATACCATTATGCGCAGAAAAGTATACTCGAAATTTTAATAAAATTCATTTATTTACAACCAACCATTCTTGTGGTATTACTTTCCTTATATACATAATGTATAAGGAAAGTATTGTGACGGGGTCGAAAATTCGAATTCGAGTTTTCGACGGGAGAGCACGTTTCAAGTATCCCTGATCACGAATCAAACATTTTTAAAGTGATGTCTGTGTGTGTGTGTGTGTGTGAAGGTATGTGTGTGTGTGTGTGTGTGTGTGTGTGTGTGTAAAAGTATGTGTGTGTGTGTGTCAGTGAGTCTGTGGAGACGATAACTGACGAACGAATGGACCGATTCGAACGAAATTTGGTACAAAAATCACAATCCATAAACACTGGAAGCCTATTGTTTTTATACGCAATCGAATGCTCAGAACCCCCCTAAATTTTCGAGTGAAATTTTGAAAAAATCGTCAAAAAATCAAAATCGCTGATAAAGTTACGTAAACAGACATTTATGTAATTTTTCATTAGAAAACGATTGACATATATTTTAGCAGGCTAACATGAACCGTTCTCGAGATATTGCACAATTTATAAAAATATGATCAAAAAGTCATATAAATTAAAAAAAATATTTCCTATTGAGAAACATGTTCACTTTTTGTATGTAATACTATGCGATGAATTGGGTGACATCAATCTCGTGAATCTAGCTCGTTCCATTCATGAAAAAATATACTTTGAGTAATACTTTTGTATTTGATCGCCAATAGTCATTTATCTGCTGTAAGAATAACTTATTTCTTCGTTCATAACGCTAGACGAAATTTTGGCGACGATTTTGGCGGAATGTCGCCAACTTGGCGACTTTTTGAAATGCTGCCAAATTAACGAAAATCTCGCCAAATGAATAAAAATGACGGTAAATTAATGAAAATGACGACTAATTGTCGAAAATTTAATATCTTGGAAAGAATATAAGTATCTACTATAAGAAAAACCTATTTTTTTTACTGTAAAAGTAGTAAATTCTTTACAATATATAAGGAAAGTCATGTGTTGCCCACATCAGATTTTTTTAATTTATATTTGTAGCAGACGATTTTTTTATATTTTATTATTCAATTTTTAAGGAGTTTTTAGTCCATTTGTAACCATGGTAACAGAAGTACTCCTCAAATACCGAATTTTTTTAAAAATAAGCATCGTCTGTTGGTTATTTTCCTCATCAAATGATTGGGAACATTTTCTTTAACGATTGATATTTAGATTAAAATGAGTGAAAACATTGAAAATAATCTGATGTGGGCAACACATGACTTTCCTTATATAATGTAATGAATTTACTACTTTTACAGTAAAAAAAATAGGTTTTTCTTATAGTAGATACTAATATTCTTTCCAAGATATTTAATTTTCGACAATTAGTCGTCATTTTCATTGATTTAGCATCATTTTTATCCATTTGGCGAGATTTTCATTAATTTGGCAACATTTCAAAGAAGTCGCCAAGTTGGCGACATTCCGCCAAATTGGTCGCCAAAATCTCGCCAAGCGTTATGCACTAAGAAAAAAGTTATTCTTACAGCAGATAAATGACTATTGGCGTTCAAATACAAAAGTATTATTCAAAGTATATTTTTTCATGAATGGAACGAGCTAGATCCACGAGAATGATGTCACTCAATTTATCGCATGGTATTACATATGAAAAGTGTACATGTTTCTCAATAGGAATTGTTTTTTACTTTCCTTATATACATAATGTATAAGGAAAGTATTGTGACGGGGTCGAAAATTCGAATTCGAGTTTTCGACGGGAGAGCACGTTTCAAGCATCCCTGATCACGAATCAAACATTTTTGGAGTGATGTCTGTGTGTGTGTGTGTGTGTGTGTGTGTGTGAAAGTATGTGTGTATGTGTGTGTGTCAGTGAGTCTGTGGAGACGATAACAGACGAACGAATGGACCGATTCGAACCAAATTTGGTACAAAAATCACAATCCGTAAACACTGGAAGCCTATTGTTTTTATACGTAATCGAATGTTCAGAACCTCCCTAAATTTTCGAATGAAATTTTGAAAAAATCGTCAAAAAATCAAAACCGCTAATAAAGTTACGCAAATAGACATTTCTTATGTAATTTTTCATTAGAAAACGATTGGCATAAATTTTAGAAGGCTAACATGAACCGTTCTCGAGATATTGTACATTTTTCAAAAAAATTATGAAAAAGTCACATAAAAAAAATTCCTATTGAGAAACATGTTCACTTTTCATATGTAATACCATGCGATAAATTGAGTGACATCATTCTCGTGGATCTAGCTCGTTCCATTCATGAAAAAATATACTTTGAATAATACTTTTGTATTTGAACGCCAATAGTCATTTATCTGCTGTAAGAATAACTTTTTTCTTAGTGCATAACTCTTGGCGAGATTTTGGCGACGAATTTGGCGAAATGTCGCCAACTTGGCGACTTTTTGAAATGTTGCCAAATTAACGTAAATCTCGTCAAATGGATAAAAATGACGCTAAATCAATGAAAATGACAACTAATTGTCGAAAATTCAATATCTTGGAAAGAATATTAGTATCTGCTATAAGAAAAACCTATTTTTTTACTGTAAAAGTAGTAAATTCATTACATTATATAAGGAAAGTCATGTGTTGCCCACATCAGATTTTTTTTTATGTGACTTTTTCATAATTTTTTTGAAAAATGTACAATATCTCGAGAACGGTTCATGTTAGCGTTCTAAAATTTATGCCAATCGTTTTCTAATGAAAAATTACATAAGAAATGTCTATTTGCGTAACTTTATTAGCGGTTTTGATTTTTTGACGATTTTTTCAAAATTTCATTCGAAAATTTAGGGGGGTTCTGAACATTCGATTACGCATAAAAACAATAGGCTTCCAGTGTTTACGGATTGTGATTTTTGTACCAAATTTGTTTCGAATCGGTCTATTCGTTCGTCAGTTATCGTCTCCACAGACTCACTGACACACACACACACACACACATACTTTCACACACACACACACACACACACACACACACACACACACATACACACACACAGACATCACTTCAAAAATGTTTGATTCGTGATCAGGGATGCTTGAAACGTGCTCTCCCGTCGAAAACTCGAATTCGAATTTTCGACCCCGTCACAATACTTTCCTTATACATTATGTATATAAGGAAAGTAATAAGGCAACGTCTTGATCGGTGATGAAATATTGTTTTCCGTACCAAGTTTTCATATTATAAAGCTATAAAATGTGCGACTATTTTATGCATTTATTTGAAATTGGTTTCGATATTCAAAAGTTTTTAAAGTGTGAAGGTGTCACATATAGTGACAACTTGGATAGTTTTATAATACGTTGTATATATCATTAAAATATTTTGAAATTAAACGAAAACATAAATAGTTACTTTTCTCAAATATTTTCCTGATAATTGTTTTCTAAACATACTAACATCAAAATTTCCCGGGAGCATTTGTTGCTTGACGCGAGAATAAAATTCGAGCTAAAATTTTTCTGATATAAAGTTTTTAATAATAAAGATCAATCATGCCTAAAGCATTGACTGTGAAACACTTTCTATTTCAAATGGAATTTTATTTACATTTTAAGCTGCTTCAAAAATTGCCATCGACAACATTAATGTAAAAAGTTCAGCGAAAAAGGCAACTATTTACACGAAGCGAACTTTATTGAGAGGACGGCATCGGAAGTCTAATTTGCGAAGTGTTTACGATGCTTTTGCAATTAATATTGCGTCACACTTAAAATATTTCATTATTATAGAAATTACATGGTTTGCTTATCTCATGTTAAGTTAGTTTTTCGAAATTGTTGTAACTATGACAAACGATTTCATTTTATAAATCGTTTGCCCCTCTATGTAAAATCAATGAATATTTCATTCATATCACTTATATTCCAGACTCCAGAGCTAGATAGTTTTGCGTGTAAAAGAAAATTAGTAATTCTTATGTAACTCACCTTACAATTGCTTGATTTGTTTATAGTTTGTATGCTATAGTTTAACTTTAAAATTAGATTTTGTTGTAGAAACAAAGAACTTTTAGTGATCATTTATAGTAAATAAAATTGTAATTGCATTGGCACAGAATTGAGATGTATAAATAATACGCAAAAATAAAGCAGTTTTATGGCGGATGCAATATTAAATATAAATTTAAACGATCTTTAAATATCTAAAGTATATTAAGAGGAAAAAATGGAAGCCAAATTATAGTTTGCAATGAGTCATGTGATCTCTTCATATATCGGTTCATATTATATGAGTGTAATTATTATTTAAATTTTTATTTAAAAAACTACCCAATATATTTTGCTGAAAATTGTTTTACCCATTTTACGTGATAATTTGAATATCTTCTAATATTTTCGAAGTATTTTGTGAATTTTAACTCTGCTTAAAAATGTTTGAAAAATTGAGTCTCACAGGGTTCAACGTATTTCATTTTTTCACCCCGGGCTAAATCCGAAACTAAGTGAGTGATATTATTCATTCCCAAATATCTCACAGATCGTCTCAACAACCTACAAAAAATGCCATTTTGATAAAGTTATTTTTACGTAATTTACCGATTGAACGAACAGATACACAGACAGACAGACAGACAGAATGACTAAAATCATAAACACTTTTCAACTATGTTGGAAAGTGTTAAAAATGTATTTAAATATATAAGATTCAGGTTTCAAGAATACATTATTAAATATGTTTAGTCTTCGCAACAGGTTCATGTACATTACTATATTCTTTCAAATATTAAAATTTCACTTGAATTCCTTTTAAACTAAATTCAAACTTTTCGTGCAAGCGAAAACTTTCCAACGAATTTTATTAAAAAGGAAAACGTCGCTTAAAAAATGCAGTTCGAATTCCTGCTTGAAAATCATAATTAAATTTCACCGACAGTAAAGCAAGAGGACAATTTCAAAGAAAATAAAAATGACAAGGGGATTACATCTTTTGTTGCTAGAATATAACATTTGTAGTAGATTTACCTCTCCACATATTTTTTCTTATACTAATTTAGAATTACAATAAGATTCCATTCTGACGGAATTCTTTTTTGTAGCACACTTTTTTAAGTTTTAAAATATTCTAAGGTTGTTCAATATAATAGAAAATTGAAGCTGTGTTTATTTTCCACTGATATTAATTATCTTCCGCTTTTAGTAGTAAACTTTATTAAATATAAATTTTTTATTAAATTTCTAGAAAGACATATTAGTACTTTTAAAGAGTTTACGGATAAGTTAATTTCGGAAAAGATAAAATTAAAATAGAGGAAATTTCTCTGCATAAAAACTATTTTGAAATTGCAATATTTGTATTCGTGTTGTACTTAATTAACATAAAATTGGCATAGGAACAAATACTGAACGTAACTGATCACAAACAATAAATAATTAGACCGAAAAGTAAAATGTTACGTAAACAAAACGTAGAAAGTAGATGATCGTTCTGGAAATTCCTGGAAGTTAAATACAAATGAGAGTTTAATCATGCCGTTCTAGTAAAATGGCTAAACCAGTGATTGCCAACCCGAGGTGAAGAACAGTCTTTTCAATTATGTTTTTACCACTTCCGTAGGATAATTTCTTCATATTTATTTAGCTTTATTTTATTATTATTTTGTTTTAAATGCTCTTTTACATTCTCTAGTTTCTTTTAGGAAATTTACATTTTTTTAGGTTTTGTGATACTTCTTTTGCAGCATCCGAGAAATTAAGATTAGCCCAATTTTTTAGTTTGGCAAAAGGTCGGGTGTATACCATCGCATTCTACCAAGAAAGAGTGTGTAAATGCTTTCTACTGTTGTAATGCTGTTCCGTTCGTCGTTGAAACCGATTATCTCAACACGACTTCTGTCCGTCGGTCTCTCTCCCCAAATATTCAGGATGGGGTGACCGATATTGAACCGATGCGTAATTACAACAAAGTAACGTTGCCCGAGCGGATTTTGCACATGAGTTGCGATCCGTGAGAATCAGCAAACTGAACCAGGAGACATACTTGGATTTGACACGGCAGACTTATTTCAAACATAACAAGAATTTATTTAAATTTAACAGTGAAACAATTTTACATGCTAAGATATTATGGGCGAATGATCCAAGATGACACATCCTGACAATGGATGTTAAGTAAAATTGCATTAGCTCAAAATCTTAACAGACATGTTGCGAACACGAAGAGGGATCATGATGAAACCCTCGGGGCATTCAAAATGCGACCGTTTGTCGTGGCTGCTCGCCGAGAGAATCATGACGAACAATAAAGTCCGCTGTATATATAATCCATCAAGTTCATTGGCACCTGACTGTGGCGTCTTCTCAGAAACTATGAATTTTGAGACTAAGCTCAACAAGTGACACTTTAATGTTTCATATGGCCCTGTATTGACATGCTAATTTCCTCCAAATTGCCGTTCTTTGGGCGTTAAGCCCTTGTGCTGACATATTCATGAAGCAACCTCCGTGCAAAGTCTGGCAGATTTTTCGTTGGTGTGGGGTCCTTTCCCCGAACTTATACCGCACATAGAGTGCGGGGTCATTGGCATGTAGGTCCCCAGGATATTTTCCCAGCAGAAACTTACACAGTGTTTTTGGTTTCATGAGTGATTAATTATTTTTTTTTTCATTTTTTAAAGTGAGAGAACCTGTAAGATTTTTAATATTTGCAATGAAGTTCCGTATAATTTTCGACTTGCTGACTGCGCATATCCACCCAACAACGGGATTTAAGACACGTATACAGAAGAGCTAATATTTTCGGAGGATTACGTATTTTTTTTTTAGCTGTTAACTTTTGTGGAGCAGTACTCTTTTGCTCTTAAACTAAGGATTTTGCAATTTGGGGGAATTTGGATTGAGATTGATTTGGCGACCCGGTTCAAATCAATTCGAACTCCTCTTTAGATGCTATGCATCTGATAGCCAGAAGTGTTCGGCCACCGGTAGACTTTGCATCTTGCGGTAAATCTGCTATTGGTAGAATATTTGCATTTCCGATTTCATAATTTCTCTTGCTAAGTTTTCTTGGATCGGATAACTCTGCGTTTCTTTTAAGAAATCAACTGCCGTTTCAGAATTTTTCATTTTCAGTAAATAAATCTCAAGGAAATGTTTTGCAGTACAACATATGTTATCGATATTTCCAGGAGTTTTCCTCGGAATACATAAAATTAATGTTTAAAAAAAAATAAAAATAAAATATAGTTTGGGCACAGTTTATTCCGGCAATTGGTTTTAAACACATACATCCAGGTTGAAAGTTTGTTAAAATTAAATGCTGAATTATTTCATGTAATTTTTTTCTGGTGGGTGGTATTGTCATAAAAAGATGGGTGTCTAAATTTTATACTGTCCCTTGAGAAAAAATCTGATGTGAGCAACACATGACTTTCCTTATATAATGTAATGAATTTACTACTTTTACAATAAAAAATAGGTTTTTCTTATAGTAGATACTAATATTCTTTCCAAGATATTGAATTTTCGACAATTAGTCGTCATTTTCATTGATTAAGCATCATTTTTATCCATTTGGCGAGATTTTCATTAATTTGGCAACATTTCAAAAAAGTCGCCAAGTTGGCGACGTTCCGCCAAATTCGTCGCCAAAATCTCGCCAAGCTTTATGCACTAAGAAAAAAGTTATTCTTACAGCAGATAAATGACCATTGGCATTTAAATACAAAACCATTATTCAAAGTATATTTTTTCATGAATGGAGCAAGCTAGATCCACGAGAATGATGTCACTCAATTTATCGCATGGTATTACATATGAAAAGTGAACATGTTTCTCAATAGGAATTTTTTTTTATGTGACTTTTTCATAATTTTTTTGAAAAATGTACAATATCTCGAGAACGGTTCATGTTAACGTTCTAAAATTTATGCCAATCGTTTTCTAATGAAAAATTACATAAGAAATGTCTATTTGCGTAACTTTATTAGCGGTTTTGATTTTTTGACGATTTTTTCAAAATTTTATTCGAAAATTTAGGGGGGTTCTGAACATTCGGTTACGTATAAAAACAATAGGCTTCCAGTGTTTACGGATTGTGATTTTTGTACCAAATTTGATTCGAATCGGTCCATTCGTTCGTCAGTTATCGTCTCCACAGACTCACTGACACACACACACACACACATACTTTCACACACACACACACACACACACACACACACACACACACACACACACAGACATCACTTCAAAAATGTTTGATTCGTGATCAGGGATGCTTGAAACGTGCTCTCCCGTCGAAAACTCGAATTCGAATTTTCGACCCCGTCACAATACTTTCCTTATACATTATGTATATAAGGAAAGTAAAAAGTTTCATTATAAAATGTAGCTCTGTATAGTACGTAGTTTTAAAGAGTAATTATCTACAATATTTGGGGAGTTATTGCGTAATAAATTCTTGAATTTTCTCCTTCAAATCCGGGGTAAGCTGAAACGAGAAATGTGTGATGTGTTTTATGAAGTCTGTTTTCAATTGGTAGTTAACCTCTGCAGTACGATTCAGAATTGAGGGACATCTTTATTCCGATTTCAGTCTAATTTTGTAGATTTTACATTATTTCTATTGCAAATATCTTCCTGAATATTGAAGACAATTGCTCGGCTTGCTTTCTTCAAACTGCTTAATGTACAGTGCAACTATTTTTGTTCATGGAACCGTATAAAAATTTAGATCCTTATAAAAAAACATAATATACCAGAAAAAATGCAAATATTATATCATTAAAAGAAAAACAAACTCAATTTGGATGTTGGTACTATATACACTTGTTATAGGTATTTCGAAGAATTACAAATTCTTGCTTATCGTTTATAACTCTTAGTTTTTAGCAGTTTCCAACGCAGTTGTAAAGTGTTTATGACTTTGTCCTTTCTGTTTGTTCATTTACAAGATAACTACAGTAAAAATGATTTTATCAAAATGAAATTTTAGTATGTCGTTGAGACGGTCTGTGGGACATATGGACATAAAAATGAATAACATCCCTCAATTAGTTTCGAATGTAACGAGTTGAAAAAAATAAAATACCTTGAACCCTATGGAACATAATTTTTCAAACATTTTTTAAGTGCGGTTAAAATTTACAAATTGTTTCAAAAATCTCAGAAAATATTCAAATTATCACGTTGAAAATTTTAAATAATAATTACATCCATATTAAATAAAGAGATTACGTGACTTATTTGAAAACAAAATATAGTATCCATTTTTATTTCCCCAGTGTAAAAATCGTGATGTTTAAAGATGGTTTACATTTATATTACTTTCCTTATATGCATAATGTATAAGGAAAGTATTGTGACGGGGTCGAAAATTCGAATTCGAGTTTTCGACGGGAGAGCACGTTTCAAGTATCCCTGATCACGAATCAAACATTTTTAAAGTGATGTCTGTGCGTATGTGTGTGTGAAAGTATGTGTGTGTGTGTGTGTGTGTCAGTGGGTCTGTGGAGACGATAACTGACGAACGAATGGACCATGTCGAACGAAATTTGGTACAAAAATCCCAATCCGTAAACACTGGAAGCCTATTGTTTTTAAACGTAATCGAATGTTCAGAACCCCCTAAATTTTCAAGTGAAATTTTGAAAAAATCATCAAAAAATCAAAACCGCTAATAAAGTTACGCAAATAGACATTTCTTATGTAATTTTTCATTAGAAAACGATTAACATAAAATTTAGAACGTTAACATGATAACCGTTCTCGAGATATTTCACATTTTTCAAAAAAATTATCAAAAAGTCATATAAAATAAAAAATATATATTTCCTATTGAGAAACATGTTCACTTTTCATATGTAATACCATGCGATAAATTGGGTGACATCATTCTCGTGGATCTAGCTCGTTTCATTCATGAGAAAAGATACTTCGAGTAATACTTTTGTATTTGAACGCCAATAGTTATTTATCTGTTATAAGGATAACTTATTTCTCCGTCAGTAAAGCTTGGCGAGATTTTGGCGACGAATTTGACGGAATGTTCGCCAACTTGGCGACTTTTTGAAATGTTGCCAAATTAACGAAAATTTCGCCAAATGGATAAAAATGACGACTAATTGACGAAAACTCAATATCTTGGAAAGCATATAAGTATCTACTATAAGAAAAACCTATTTTTCTTACTGTAAAAGTAGTAAATTCATTACATTATATAAGGAAAGTCATGTGTTACCCACATCAGATTTTTTAGTGTTGCATCCGTCATAAAACCACTTTATTTTTGCATATTTTCTATGCATCTAAATTCTGTACGAGTACAATTACAATATTTTTGATTTTAAATAACTAAAATTTGATTATTCCTACAACGAAGCCTAATTTCTATACCATGCAGAATATAAACAAATCAAGCGATTGAAGTTGAGTTGTATAAAAATTATTGAATTTTTAACGCAAAATTATTTTGTTCTCGAGTCCGGAATATAAGTGATATGAATGAAATATTCATTGATTTAAAATAGAGAAGCAGACGATTTATAGCGATACCTCTTTTGATGAAGTTTTAAGTTTCCAAGTATAATAAATTATTGTAGTACTGTGATAATTTAAAAATATCAGTACTGAATATATCGCATTTTAGAAGTGTTTAAATAAAATTGCATTTTAGTTGGAAAGAGTCTCATTATCAATGCTTTATGCATGATTAAACTTTCTTGTTTGTTTTTCAATTTTCTCAATCTATTTCAATTTATGGCACATTGGGGTGTCATAACATTTATAAACTAACATAATAATAACATTTCGTTCACAGTAACAAGTCTTCCCGACCGTCCAAACGGTTACCTTACACCTTTCTGGTAGGTCGGACGGTCTGTGTTTCAACAATCAACAACAGTAACAAGTCTATTAAATGAAATGCGATATTTGAAGTTGATATATTGTAGTCACACCCTGACGATTTTACAATTGCATCACCTTCAATCCTTTGTTCGTCGCTCCATTTTTTAAAATATTCGTTTTAAATTGCAAGGATTGTTTCTTGGCTTTTCATATTGATGACTAGCATTATCTTGCGTTTTTTCTGGTTTGAAATTGAATTATTTTGTTTGTTATGGATGCTTTACTAAAACATGTTTCATAATCAACGCTTTAAGTATGATTGATCTTTCTTGTTAAGATATAAGAATTAAAATCTTGAAAAACGTAAAATTTTCATATTTCTTCAACTTGACAAAACGATTACTCGAAAACTATAAGAGTTTTTTTTTTAAAAATAAATATAGATTTAGAGACTCAATATTTTCATACATATTTCTGTCCCTTATTATTTATATTTATCTTTTATAATTTTGAAGATATTTTGAGTGGAAGTATGAAAATGAAAACAAAAAATCGTTATAAAAAGGAAAATCGTTTTTTTTGAAAAATTACAGTTCGATCCAAAATCCAATTATATACACCTGTAGGGATTTCAAAGAACTACTAATTCTTGCTCATTGTTTAAAACCAGCTTTTTACTTTCCCTGCAATACATGGTAATGTATAGGGAAAGTATTGGAATTATGTCGAAAATCGCAACTCGAGTTTTCGACGGTTCTACACGTTTCGAGATCTCCAGAATACGAAAAAACTATTTTTAGCGTGATGTCTGTGTGTTAGTGCAATGTATGTATCCACTCTAACTCAAAAACTAATGGACCGAATTCTATAAAATTTGGTAGGTAAGTCATTTGGACATGACCCTGGTGCTGATTAGTTTTGATACGATTCGTAAAAACAGAACCCGCCGTTTTTTGCGAAATAGCTGTAAAAATTTCATTTATCCGCTCTAGCTAAAATATTAATTGACCAAATTTCGCAAAATTTGGTAGATATGTTACTTGTTGGATACTCTGGTGCTGATTAGTTTTTGGTATGATTCGGAAAAGAAGAACCTGCCTTTTTTTACGAAATGGCCAGCAAAAATTTCATGTATCCACCCTAGCTAAAATACTAATTGACCAAATTTCACAATATTTGGTAGATATGTTACTTGTGGGACACTCTGGTGCTGATTAGATTTTGGTACGATTCGGAAAAGAACAGCCTGCCTTTGTTTTCGAAATGGCCCGCAAAAATCGCCAAATTCTAAAAAAAAAAAAAAAAAAAAGACTACGTATGCTGAAATGTATTAATTAAATTCTTGCTTTATACGCAATTTTTGACGAGGAAAGAATATAACACACTCCATTATACTTTAGGACTAACCGTTCTCAAGATATTTGAGATTTCTTGCATTTTTGTTACGCCTCTATCGGAAAAATGTCCAATTACCAAATAAAAACAAAAATTGAATTAAAGATGCAAATTTAGTGTTATTTAGTGCAATTAAACTCATTCTAATGAATTATTAAAGTAATAAAGTAAATATGAATTTAAGTCTGCAGGGAAAGTCATGTGCTGCTCACATCAGATTTTTCAATAGAGAGAAATTCGTTCTAAAAACGTGTAAGCAGCTTCTGTACCAACAAGATTTGAATTGTGAATATCCTAGACATGCATAACATGTTAATATGGCCACGCCCACGTTTGTTTCCTGCCATTTTTTGCATTCTCCGTTTTCTTGGAACAGTGGTTTATTGGCAATGCATATGAAACTGAGAGGAGTGAATTTATAAATAAGGAGTCGCATTCCAAGTCCCTGTTTCCATAGGTGCTGAAATAAACAAGAGAATATCAGAAAATGAAAAAAAAAATCGGTCTGGATTTCATATTGGTACTAATTTGGTCATTTAATTTCAATATGTTATTTTATTTCATTTAAAACCCCTCAGTCATGGGTTAATTTCTTTTAACTGCAATCGTTTGAACAACCCTTATTTAAACCGAAAACTGTATATTATCCATCTTTACAAACTGTAGGAAATTACCAAAATTAAAACATAAAATTTTTGGTGTATCAACTAATATTTTAGAAGATTATTCGTAAAAACTGATTTTTCTTAACGTGAGGAAATTTTTGTATAATTTTTATGAAATCTAGAAAGATGCGCAATAAAAGGACGCAGTTGATTAAAATAATCTAAACGCAGATATATGGCTTCTTAATATAAGGTTGGGGCCCAGCAACGAATCAAAAATTTGTCAGCTCATCATCAGGAGCTCAGCATTTCGTCATTAGCAACGTCAAAGACCTTTTGAAAGTTGTTTCCAAAACACAGCAAGTTTCCGCATTATTACCATTAAAATTTGTTCGGCTGTTCTCTTTCAAAATCTTCAATGTGAAAACCAAAGTTTGAAAAAGCGAAAGAAGAATTGCACTGGCGGGATCAAGGGGGCATGTCGGGGCAACTGTCCCTCAATGTTCCAAACTGCCACCCCAAAGTTGAAATATTTGTGTGGTCTTGACATATAAATAAAATTCATATAATTTATCAGTTTGTGAGTTTAATATATAATCGAAAAAAAAAATGCATCATATATTTTTCAAACATTGATTTTCTGTTCTGTTTGAACCTAAACTTCAAAATAAACATTCCACTGAGAGATACAAAGAAACCAAGAAATCTGGCTAAATAAGAAAATTCTTTATTATCGATTAGTTGGGAGCGCTTACCCATTCCTTCCCGTTCATGACTTATAGTAGAGAAACAGATATGTGTGTATGGTATGAGATAGAGGGGGTGGACACTGTACCAGTATCAAGAAAATGACCTTTCTGGCATACTTTGCTGGGCATTGTTGCGAACGCGCAATATTCTCTCTGGCGCCTCCTCTTTCGTCTGTCTCGAAGGCCAGGCGAAGAAAACACAGTCCGTGACGTCAGCATGACGTGAAGATGACGTGAACCCAGGGTTTCCAGGAACCTTCCGGGCAGTTTATTTAACTGCTTCATACTCTCGAATGAGCTAGACGGGCTGAGATCTCACGGTTTCCAGTATTTCCCAGTTAGAAGAAGGGTTGCCAGATTTGGCGACTTCCGGAATGTTCCAGACACTTCACGAAATAACAATTATTCTAGGCGATATGGAGATATTTTCAAAAGTTTCTATACAGCTCGTGAGCGACGTGTAGAGGTGGGTGCTCATCAATGTATTTAAGCCAATATATGTGTTAGTAATATATATATATATATATATATATATATATGTAGTATAATATGTATATATATAGTATATGTATATACATATGTGTTTTGTGTATAGCGACGAGTGTATTATTAAGATAAGTAAAATAACATACCTCCCACCTTCTCCCTCGTTCATAACATTCCTGGACACATATAGATGCCCCCGTCCTGTTGCAAACATTACATAGTCCTAATTTTCATTAAAGTAAAATTGTGGGAATTAGTTAAACTAACAGTTACGTCAAGAAAGTTGTCTAAGAAATATACATATCTTTGTGATACGTACAGATGGTTCAGAGACTATAACTGCTAATAAAATCAAAATCAGCGAATTGGGAGGCGAGAGAGAAAATTGAGGGGGGTGGGGTGGGCCTTAATGGAGTAAAAGTTACGCTTAAGGATTTGCCACGTTAAAGATGCATATCCAGGTGACATGTAAAAATGGTGCAGAGACTATAGCCACTAGTAGAACCCAAATCGCTCAATTAGGAAACGAGATGTAAAATTGTGAGGGCTAGTTAAGTTAGAAGTTGCGCCCAAGGAGTTGACACAAAATATGTATATTCCCTGCAATACATGGTAATGTATAGGGAAAGTATTGGAATCATGTCGAAAATCGCAACTCGAGTTTTCGACGGATCTACATGTTTCGAGATCTCCAGAATACGAAAAAAATATTTGCGTCTGTTCAATGTATGTATCCACTCTAATTAAAAAACTAATTGACCGAATTCCATAAAATTTGGTAGGTAAGTCATTTGGATGTGACCCGGATGCTGATTAGATTTTAGTACGATTCGTAAAAACAGAACCCGCCTTTTCTTGCGAAATGTTCCTTAAAAATTTTATTTATCCGCTTTAGCTAAAATACTAATAGACCAAATTCCACAAAATTTGGTAGATAACTTACTTGTTGAATACTCTAGTGCTGATTAAAATGTAGTACGATTGTAGAACGATTACGCTTTAGCCAAAATACTAATAGACCAAATTCCACAAAAATTGTTATATAACTTACTTGTTGAATACTCTAGTGCTGATTAGAATGTAGTACGATTCGGAAAAGAACAACCCGCCTTTATTTACGAAATGGCCAGCAAAAATTCCATGTATCCACCCTAGCTAAAATACCAATTGACCAAATTTCACAATATTTGGTAAGTTACTTGTGGGACACTCTGGTGCTGATTAGATTTTAGTACGATTCGGAAAAGAACAACCCGCCTTTTTTTACGAAATGGCCCGCAAAAATCGCCAAAATCTAAAAAAGAAAAAAAAGACTACGTATGCTGAAATGTATCAATTAAATTCCTGTTTTATACTCAATTTTTGACGAGGAAAGAATATAACACGCTCCATTATACTTTAGGACTAACCGTTCTCAAGATATTTGAGATTTCTTGTATTTTTGTTACGCCGTTATCGGAAAAATGTCCAATTACCAAATAAAAACAAAAATTGAATTAAAAATGCAAATTTAGTGTTATTTGGTGCAATTAAACTCAATTTGATGAATTATTAAAGAAATAAAGGAAACATAAATTTAAGTCTGCAGAGAAAGTCATGTGCTGCTAACATCAGATTTTTAGTTTTTGAGATATGATCATTACATACTTAAAAAATCTGATGCGGGCAGCACATGACTTTCCCTGCGGACTTATATTCACGTTCTCCTTATTTTAATTAAATTTATTTCACTTTTAATTCAATTTTCGTTCTCATTCGGTAACCGGATTTATTTAAAAAGGTGGTGTAGAGAAATTAAGAAAAACTAAAATATCTTGAGAACGGCTAGTCCTTGTGTAATGGGGTTGGTCTTATTCTTTACGTTGTTAAAAAATACGTATTAAACGAGCATTCATTGGATATATTTAAGTATACCTAGTTCTTTAATTTAGATTTTGACGATTTTTGCGGGCTATTTTGCAAAAGGCAAGTTATTTTTTTCGAATCATGCCAAAATCTAATCAGCACCAGAGTAACCCAGAAGTGACTCATCTACCGAATTTTGTGAAATTCGGTCCATTAGTTTTTCAGTTAGAGTGGATACAAGCTTTTGCGGGCCATTTCGCAAAAATAGGTGGGTTGTTTTATCCCGAATCTTACCCAAAACTAATCAGCACCAGACTCGCCCGCAAGTGACTTACCTACCAAATTTTGTGAAATTCGGTCCATTAGTTTTTTAGTTACAGTGGATACAAAATCTGCACAGACAGATAGACAGACAGACACACAGACAGACAGACACACAGACAGATAGACAGACACACAGACGTCACGCTAAAAATGGTTCTTTCGTATTCTAGAGGTCTCGAAACGTGTAGATCCGTCGAAACTCGAGTTGTGATTTTCGGCATGATTCCAATACTTTCCCTATACATTACCATGTATTGCAGGGAAAGTAAAAGGGGGAAATTTTCAATTTTCTTCAGCATTGCAAGATGATTACTCGAAAACGGTAAGAGCATTTTTTAATATAAAAATTAGATTTCAATACTAAATTTTTTGCAGCACATTTTTGTCGTTTTCTATTTATATATATATTTTATAGTTCACTACATATTTCGAGTGAAAGTTAAAAATATGATAAAAGCATTAACTCGTCAATTTATATTTTTAAATTTTTTCGATAAAAAAAAGTTCAAGATATTAAAATATTAAAATTCTTGTTACATTCATAATCTGAACTGTATTTCCGACAAAACAAGAACAATTAGGTACATTTTTATCAATTAGGTTCTGAGGGTGTAAGCTGCCAAATTCTTTTCGTAACGCCCGATTTCCGCCAGAGACACCTCAACCACAGATGTTATTTACACCAAATATTATATGAAAGAATTTCGCATTCAACTGTAAGATAATTTTAAATGAAAAGTAATGGTCTAAAATCAATTGCCGAAGTTCGAAAAACGAGGTCATCCATGCTGAAACACCCTGTATAGTTACATCTCGCTCAAAGGGTTATAGATTTTGTTCGTTATTCTCAGACATTTGTGAAATGGAAATATTTTAGAATTGACAGATTATAAAATTTTATTTTTATCACATTCGTTAATTTGAGAAATTAGATGAAACGATATTCGCTCTAATAGGATTTCCATGTACAACATAAACAAGAATTAACTGGATTATGGCTCAACACCACTTTCTCATGCCAGAATTTCTTATTTTGAAATTTTACAAGAAAAAATTTGAAAAATCAGTATCGTGGGTTCAAATTATTAAAACTATAACCTGCTACCCTTCACTTTAACGGTCTTGAAAAAAATCTGTCGATTGAAACCATGCTTGACAATATACCCTCGGGGGGTAACATGCCCCCCCAAGAGGGGTTAATGACGTCATGAACAAAAATTAATGGTATTGCGGCTATTTCTCACAAAAATGATTGAAACTATTAAGTCTCGTGGTCATTGAGCCACAAATAAACCCTTTTATGCATGATTATGTCAAATTTCTGTTGTGCTGGCTGTTTCTGTATAGGGATCTGTTTGTTCTATGCTGGCATGTCAAAGAAAATATAAAATTTCGAATAAATTTCGATATTTTCGCTCGAATTTTGAAAAAAAAAATTATATCTTGTTCTAGATTTTTTATTAACAAAGCGGGATATAAAGTTTTCTGAAAATCCTTTAATATTTGTAGCTGCTACCGTGTACACAAGATATCGACCACAGACATGAGACAGACAGACAGACGGACATCACTCCAAAAATAGTCAAAACGTGTTCAGGAGGTTGTGAAGCATATTGGAATCAAAATCTCGAAATCGGAAATATTCGTGAAAACAATAGTTTCTCAATACGTATGAGAATGTAAAAATCTGTTGAGAACAAACTAATTCTTCAATAGAAAGATTACAGCACTTTTAGTAATAGTTCGTACAGTCAGTCATTTAGCAATATGTACAGAATATTCCTTATAAAATATTAAATCAGCAATATACTCATTTACTATTTCACACGTGAATAGCAAAGGGAATAAATTCCCTAAGCATATAAGAAGATAGACCTTCAGCGATCCTTAATGACCACCGGGGGGATTTGGCTGATTCTATACAAAGTTCTGGAACGAAATCGAGTTAGCTCTTTGCGAATGTAATTCTTCTTATCACTATTTTGTTCTCCGCTCTTATTGAGAATTCCGGAATCGTTTACTTGGAAAATGGAGTTAAGGTGCTGCGGAATTGAATGCACAAGGAAGACGGAATTTTATTAGGATTTATTTGATTAGGGAGATAAAAATGTTTAATTTAGATCTATACATATTTTGAAGTCAGATTTCGTCTCGGTGATTTATTATTTTAATTAACCTTTTGTTTTCGCTCTGTAGATTTAAGTTTGTGAGATGTGTTTATTTAAAATAAAAATATATTAATTTTTTTTTAAAATCACGATAATATTTCAAAATGATATAATATGTTGAAAATTGATTTTTTTCAGTACCCAGAAACTTTTTCATACACACTTGATTAAGAAATGAAAAGCGTGGGCGTTTACATTGATTAATATTTTATTACTGTTATATATCACGTTATCGGAATTTTTTTTAAACGATTTTGTAAAAGGGAAATACATTGCTGTTATCTTGTTGTTGTTGTTGTTGAGACCCAGACCGTCAAACCTACCAGAAAGGTGTCGAAAGCCCAGACCATCCGACTCGTCCGTGGACTTAGAGTAGCAATTTGGATGGCCGGATACAAGATTACCAGAAAGGATTACCAGAAAGGTGTAAGGTAACTGTTTGGACGGCCGGGAAGTGCCACCCAATTTAGACCGGAACCCAGTGTGGGAGGCATCCACAGGGACCGTACCCTCCTTCCCCTACCACCAACCTCTCAGAAGAACTTACGGACCCACATGTTTAACGTGATCGTACTCCGTACGAACACGGCGGAAGTTGTGGCAGCGTGCAAATCCAGCGCGCAAACCACCGGGCTACCGCGCCCGAAATGTGCCAACAGCAAGCGGTGTTCCCAGGTGGTCACCCACCCAAGTACTAACCACGTCCGATGCCTCCTGACTTCGGTGATCTAACGAGAACCGGTGTTTTCAGCACGGTAAGGCCGATGGCTTGCTGTTATCTTGTGTAAAAGGTGAAATTATTAGTGGGATAGAATGTTATAATTTATGTAGCAATAACCCTCTTTGCCAAATTACACGTTGCATTTACACATTGGTAAAATATTCTGCTGAATATTTTATCTGTATGTTTCAAGTACGGCTGTGCAATTGTTTTGGAAACTCATCATGGAATATTGATTATTGCAACAAAGAATACGTAAGTATGCAAAGTTTCAAGTCAAATGAACATCAGGAATTTGTTAAAAAATGATCAATAGATTTGAATGGGACAGAGTAAGCTAATAAAAAGCATATAATATAAGTTAGTTTTTATTATGTTTCATATACACCGATAAAGTTCTGATTCTATTCAATGTATTCGGCCTTTTGCTATCTTGTAAAGAATTGTTTCTAAGTAAATGTTGGAATTAGAGATTTTAGCGGAAAATTAGCACCATCTTGCATAAACACTATTGCTCAAACACAGTGACATACCTGCAGAGTCGGAATGATATTATTCTCCAATAGGGATGCGTAACGTTGCCCGGTGATAGAACACGTGACAGGACTTGCAGATCTGAGCTCTTCGAAAAAAAAAGGTCCCAAAACGAATGTGGCAGTAAAACCACACCATGATGTTTATTTAGAAGAGTGTAACGGAGTTTGTAGACACTCATGTGGATTTCTGAAGCCCAAATACGGCAATTATGCGTGTTAATTGCATCTTTTAAAGAAAAGTGGGCCTCGTCCGTCCAGAGAATGTTCCATGGCCATTCATTTTGGAGCTCACAGCGAGCAAGGAACTGCAATACAAAGGTTTCTCTTGCACTAAAATCAGCAGGTAAGAGCTTCTGCAAAAGTGACAGTTTATAGGGATAGTAGTGTAACAGTTTCTGAAGAACCCCATGGACAGTGGAATGAGGTTGTTGTACAGCTTGTGCAATGCGCCGAACGCTAGTACTGCCCACAAACTGTGGCATCCTGTCCTATTCCACTTGCGTCGCAACATTATCTATTACCTGTGCGTCAACACGCTTTGGAACTCTTCCTGGCTAAACGGTCAATCATCCTGTTATGTTGGTTACGAATATTAGCATATGCCGGTATTGCAGCTCGAAAAGAGCCCTCTACTGGTGGTTTTTGAACTAACCTTTTTTTGCTCTAGAAAAAAATCCCATCATCTCCTTACGACACTCAACAAATTTCATGACTTTCTGATGAATAGTTTTGGCTGTAGCCCTATCGGAAATGTGTAGTTTAATTTTGAACACACTGTATATATATATATATATATATATATATATATATATATATATATATATATATATATATATATATATATATATATATATATATATATATATATATATATATAACCCTGAAAATGAAGCACCCCTAAAAGTAACCCGGTCATCTCGAAATTTCGCATGCAAATTCCTTTATTCCAAGTATGCAAATGATTAAATTTGCAAGGCCAATAAGTGTTAACTTCCATCATAGAGAGCGTTTCTACTGCGCAACTAGCATCCTATAAAACAGGTTAAAACTGTGGATGGTTAACCTTTGCTCGTTATCGGCATTGCAGTTCCGTGGAGACACAACCAATAATGCCGTTAAGACGTTGTCGAAATCCTTATAAGCAATTAGACGAGTTTGAACGTGGTCGTATAGACGGGATGCGTAATGCTGGCTGGTCATACAGAGTAATAGTCCGCCACCTGCACCGAAGGGACACTGCTGTGCAAAGGTGCTGGCAGCAATGGTTGCCGTAAGGAACTCATTGACGGAATGAAGGCTCTGGAAGGCCAAGGTGCACGAAGGCGAGGCAAGATCGGATAATTGTGTGACAGGCCCGAACTGGCTCAACGGAATCATTGTCATCCATCCAATGTGCTACAGCTTCTTCCATACTACCCGTGGTACCTTTCACCATCTCACGGCGCTTGGATGAGGTGGGGTTACGCTCACGGCCGCTTTTAAGATGTCTGCCCATAACCCCACAACATCGACACAGTCGTTTGGAGTGGTGTCGTAGCCGATCATCATGGCTGCCAGCAGACTGGCATCGTATAGTATTCAGCGGTGAATCACGCTTCAGTCTCTCAGCAGATGACCATTGGGTACGTGTATAGAGAAGCCACAGCCAGCGGTCCCACTCGGCCTTTGTTTTACGCAGGCACACAGCCATTACCTCTGGTGTGATGGTGTGGGGTGTTATCTTTTACGACAGTACGTCGCCCCTAGTCATCCTGTGTACAACTTTAACAGCTCAACGATATGTTGATGAAATCCTGCCGCTGTTTACGTTAGCCTTCATGGCACGCCATTTTCTAACAAGATAATGCCAAGCCATATGCGGCTCGCATATCTGTGGACTGTTTCCGTGCATTTGATACTGTTCCTTTGCCATCATGGGCACCAGATCTTTCGGCAATCGAGCATGTATGGGACATGATAGGCCGCCAGATTCGGGCACCCCGAAATGTAGCAGATCTGGAGCAACAATTGAGGAGTTCCTGGTAGAATGCATCACAGGATGACGTTAGGAAACTTTATCACTCCTTATCTAGACGTATACAAGCATGATTTGCCGACAAGGGGGGGTTTCCCAATTACTGATTTGAAAATTCAATGTGCAATTGCTAACCATTGATGAGTTCTGCGGCCTTGATTATGTAATCATTTCATTACCTGTATATGAGCTGTACGCATATTTAATTTTAATAAAAGCAGTCACTTCCTTCATGGTGCTTCGTTTTATTTAGAAAAGAGTGTATATATATACATGGTCTTTCAAATGTCCGTATAAACTTTAAAAATTCATTAAAAATCGAAAAATCATCGCATTGAGATACGGTTTGTACCATAAGTATTATCAGGACGGGAGGTTTTTTTTGACGAGAAAAAATTTTGTAGTTTAAAAAATCACCTGTAGATGGCTCTGAATGCATTGGAATGACAAAGAAAATAACTTACTGTACGTTCAGTACCTTTATTATGCGTTATTAGCGTCCTGCGTTATTAGCATCATTTGTTAGACATGTCCTCCTCCACAAGGTATCGTACAATTCAGGCGAGTGAAAACACCCGTAACTACAGAATGCAGCATGTCTGGATGGATGAAGCTCACTTCACGAGGAATGTAATCTTTTAGTTCCGACAATGTGGAAGAGCCTGATTGATAAACTCGTGACTTTAAATACCCCCACAACTAAAAATCAACTGGTGTCAAATCTGGAGGCCATGGGATTTTGCAATGCCTACTGATAAGCCTGTCTTCCCCGAAAGTGTCAATTAGAAATTTCTTTAGTGGAGTTGCGATGTGAGATAGTGATCCATTTTGCATAAATGTTACAGTAGATACCACATTTAGTTTTCACGTAGACGGTACGACTTGCTCATGCAGAAGAGTTAAATAACGCTGTGCGTTTACTGTGCAAGTTTTCTAACCAGTACTTGAGATAAACTCCTCGAAGAAAAAGAGTCCCAGAATGCAAGAGCCAGTGAAGCCACACCAAACTGTCACTCGCGGTGAATGAAGTGGCTGCTTTATGTACTTACGTGGATTAGAAGTCGCCCATATACGAGAGTTGTGTGTGTTTACATTCCCGTGCAGTGGAAAGTGGGCTTCGTCTGTCCACAACACATTAAATAACCACTGTAGTCCCTGTGCGATTTTTGACATAGCCCACTTGGCAAAAGTTTCTCGTTGTGCGGTATCTACCGGTAAAAGCTGATGGCTTGATTGCAATTTGTAAGGATACAGATTTAAGATACCGTGAAGGATATGCTATACCGAGGATACAGGGGTATCCAATCGCCTTGCAGCTTCAGAAGCGCTGCTAGTCCCAGCCGCTGTTTCAGTTGCTAGGTTTTCAATTTCAGATGCCACAACACTGGCACGGGAGTCCGTTAACGATGGTCTTCCACTTTGTGGACGATCCTCCAAACATCCACTTTCTTCAAATCGTGCGACAAGCTTCAGTAACCCAGAACAGGTGATAGGACCTTTCCCTTTCTTTAGATCTTTCCTAAATCGGAATTTTCGCAAAGCATTTGATGCTGATTCTCCGCTCACGTAATACAGCTTCACTAACAAGGCTTTCTTGATCAAAGTTAATATTCTCGCAAAACCTTCTTTGCAGCGTTTACTAATGAATCAAATGAAGAATCTACAGAGCACTACAGCTCTTTTATAACAGCCTCATTTACATACTTCTGGAAGATGTATTCGGGTAGGCGCCACCTATAGATGATTTTTTAAACTACAAAATTTTTTCACATGAAGAAAAAACCATTCTGACAATAATTATGGTACAAACCGTATCTCAATGCGATGATTTTTCGATTTTTAATGAATTTAAAAATTTATAGACTTTTGAAAGACCCTGTATATATTTACGTATATCTTTACTTATATTTTATAGACATACTACATATTCAATATGTAATACGTATAATAAATTATTAAGGCAGCAACACACTTATTTAATATTTCATAGATAAATAGCAAAAGGGAGTAAATTAATTTCCAAAGTACTCGTACATAAATGCACCCCTTCAGCTATATATCTTTAATCACAACCGAGGGGTTTGACTAATTCTATACAAAGTTCTGCTACGAAATCGAGTTAGTTCTTTTCGAATCTAATTCTTCTTATCAGCATTTTATTTTTGGTTCGCATTGGGGATTGGGGAGTCGCTTACTTGTAAAAAAATCTAATGTGGTCAACACATGACTTTCACTACATAAAGAATATTAATTCCACCAAATCGACAAGGATTACCAAAGAAGTTGAATATTCTTTGATTGTATTTTCAACGATTTTAAGGAATCCAAAAAAGTATATTTTCTTCTATGACTTGTTTAAAATTATTTGAATTCAGAGAAGTAAAACTTTCTTTTCTTCATAGTATGTTTTCTCCTTCTTCGACCCAGACCGTCCGACCTACCAGAGAGGTGTAAGGTATCTGTTTGGACGGCCGGGAAGTGCCACCCAATTTAGACCGGAACCCAGTGGGGGAGGCATCCACAGGGACCGTACCCTCCTTCCCCTACCACCAACCTCTCGGAAGGACTTACGGACCTACATGCTTAACGTGATCGCACTCCGCGTGAACACGGCGGCAGTTTTGGCAGTGGCGGGAATCGAACCCGGGCCTACCGAGTGCAACTTCCGCGCGCTAACCACAGAGCTACCGCGCCCCATAGTATGTTTTAGTAATAGTTAGTATTTTGGTGAAAACTGATTCTTTTTTAAGTGCGATTTTATGTATTGTTGCGTACGTGCAAAGTTCTGTTTCGCGCCTTCTCTTTCGTCTGTCTGGAAGGCCAGGCGAAGAAATACAGTGCATGACGTCAGCATGATATGGGGATGACGTGAGCCCAGGGTTTCCAGAATTTCCCAGTTAGAAGAAGGGTTTCCAGATTCGGCGATTTATCGCCAATTTGGCGACATTTG
The DNA here is from genome assembly GCA_951213105.1 of Amaurobius ferox. Classification (NCBI taxonomy): domain Eukaryota; kingdom Metazoa; phylum Arthropoda; class Arachnida; order Araneae; family Amaurobiidae; genus Amaurobius; species Amaurobius ferox. The sequence continues at coordinate 61,655,000 of OX578134.1, forward strand.
GCGACTTCTTGAATGTTCCAGAAACTTCTCGACAGAACGATTATTCTTTGAGATATAGAGATTTCCAGAAGTTTCTATGGAGAGATTATAAAAAGGACTCACCCCTTCGTTGCAAGCGATTTGAGGAATAGACGTGACAAGAGCTACATTGGACTGTGGTTTTTGTCAATGTTTTGAAAATAGTAGCGGCTGTTTTGTGAAATTACTTTCGTCAACGTTTTGAGAATAATATCACTTATTATGTGCAATTAATGGCGCATTTAAGTGCTGTTTGATTGTATACTGTTCCTGTTAATTTATGCTTGTGAATAAACAGTTTACTATTCCCATTCCAGTGTAATGTTGAAATTGTCTCCACCCAAATTTTCGAATAATCTGATGTTTGTATTTATACTGGTTTAGTATTTTTCATTTAATTTGTTTTCTCTCTTCTTACTTTTTTACTCTTTCATTTAATTTGTTTTCTCTCTGAAAATCTATTCATGTTTTAACACTATATAATGCAAGATTTAAATACGAATGTTATATTGATATTTATTTATATTTTATTTCAAAATTATTTATAAAATTCCCTTTTTTTGAATTTCGATATTGTGGTACCCATGCTTATTTTAGAAAATTATAACTTAGTCTTTATTTAGTAATAAAATATTGCATATCATCTGTGTTTCTATTATCATCCCTAGTCATTTTATAACTATCCCACATGCATTCCAATGTTTTCATTTTAGTGTTTCAATTATTTTGTATAATTAGTCTTATGTGCAATTCACTTTCTTAAGTTATCTGTTTCATTTTATTTAGGCAACTATTTTTGAAATTCATATACTTTCTTTTGCGTTTAACCGATTGCTGCGTGAGAATGAAAAATCTCATGTGGGCAGCACATGACTTTCCCTGAAGACTCATATTCACGTTCTCTTTATTTCTTCAATAATTGATTAAAATGAGTTTAATTGCATAAAATAACAGCCATAATTATTTTAAATTACAATGAATTTGCACTTTTAATTCAATTTTCGTTTTCATTGGGTAACTGGACTTATTTCCAAAGATGGCGTAGCGAAAATGCGTAAAAACTAAAATATCTCGAGAACGGCTAGCCCTAGACTAATGGGGTGGGTCGTTAAAAAATTTTGTCGTTAAAAATAAAGTATAAAATAGGCATTTAATTGATATAGGGCATACGTAGTCTTTCATTTTTAGATTTAACGATTTTTGCGGGCCATATCACAAAAAAAGGTAGGTTCTTTTCTTCCGAATCGTACTAAAATCTAATCAGCACCAGATTAACCTGCAAGTGATTTATTTACCAAATTTTGTGAAATTTGGTATGAAATTTTGTGTGAAATTTGGTTTATTAGTTTTTAAGCCAGAGTGGATGCAGCAATTTTTGCGGGCCATTTCGCAAAAATAGGCAGTTTTCTTTTTATCCCAAATCGTACCAAAGTCTAATCAGCACCAGGTTCACCCACCAGAGATTTACCAACCAAATTTTATGAAATTCCGTCAATTAGTTTTTCAGTTAGAGTGGATACAAAACAGTCAGACAGACAGACAGATAGACACACACACACACATACACACACACACAGGTACACATACAGACGTACATACAGACGTCAGGCTAATACAGATTTTTTGATATTCTAGAGATCCCAAAACGTGTAGATCCGTCGAAAACTCAAGTTGCGATTTTCGGTACGATTCCAATACTTTCCCTATACATTACCATGTATTTCAGCGAAAGTAAAAAAGCAGGAGTATAACTTTTGTTACCATTGTATCGATTTCATTTTGGGCGTATGTTTACGAACTTTCATTTTTACAATTTCATACTAATAGAATATAGTATAGAGAAAATATTGTTTTCACGGAAATTTTCGAATTCGAGATTCTGATGCCAATATATGTTTTAAGACCTGCTGAACACGTTTGACTATTTTTGGAGTGGTGTCAGTTTGTAAGTATGTCTGTGGCCGATTTCTTATGTACATTATAGCGGCTACAAATATTAATGGATTTTCACGAAACTTTACAACCGGCTTTATTATCAAAATGTCTAGTATAGAATTTTTACTTTCCCTGCAATACATGGTAATGTATAGGGAAAGTATTGGAATCATCTCGAAAATCGCAACTCGAGTTTTCGACGGATCTACACGTTTCGAGACCTCTAGAATACGAAAAAACTATTTTTAGCGTGACGTCTGTGTGTGGGTGTGTTTGTCTGTCTGTGTGTCTGCTTGTCTGTGCAATGTATGTATCCACTCTAATTCAAAACTAATGGACCGAATTTCATAAAAATTGGTAGGTAAGCCACTTGTATGTGACCCTGGTGCTGATTAGTTTTGGGTACTATTCGGAATAAATCAACCTGCCTTTTTTTGCGAAATGGCCCTCAAAAATTGCCTGTATCCACTGTAACTGAAAAAGTAATTGATCATATTTTACAAAATTTGGTGCATACGTCACTTGTATGTGACCCTGGTACTGATTAAATTTTGATACGATTCGGAAAAGAACAACCTGCCTGTTTTTACGAAATGGCGCGCAAAAATTTTATATTTGCACTCTTACACAACTAATCGAATAAATTTCATAAAATTTGGTAGATAAGGCACTTATGGTCCACCCTGGTGCTGATTAGATTTTGGTAGGATTCGGAGAACAACCTGCCTTTTTTACGAAATGGCCCGCAAAAATTATATATTTACACTCTAACTCAACTAATCGAATAAATTTCATAAAATTTGGTAGATAAGTCACTTGTGGTCGACCCTGGTGCTGATTAGATTTAGGTACGATTCGGAAAAGAACAACCTGTCTTTTAGTACAAAATGGCCCTCAAAAGTTGTATATGTCCACTCTAACTCAACTAATCGACTAAATTTCATAAAATTTGGTAGATAAGTCACTTGTAGTCGACCCTGGTGCTGATTAGATTTTGGTACGATTAAGAAAAGAACAACCTGCTTTTTTTTAGAAAATGGCCCGCAAAAATTTCATGTATCCATACTAGCTAAATTACTAATTGATCCAATTTCACAAAAATTGGTAGATAAGCTACTTGTGGGATATTCTGGTGCTGATTAGATTTTGGTATGATTCGGAGAAGAACAACCTGCCTTTTTTTACGAAATGGCCCGCAAAAATTGCCAAAATAAAAAAAAAGACTATATATGGTGAAATATATCAAATGAATTTTTGTTTTATGCGCAACTTTTGACGAGGAAAAGAATATAACACACTCCATTATACTTTAGGACTAACCATTCTCAAGATATTTGAGATTTCTTGCATTTTTGTTACGCCGATTTCGGGAAAATGTCCAATTACCAAATAGAACCAAAAATTGAATTAAAAATGCAAATTTAGTGTTATTTGGTGCAATAAAACTCAATCTAACGAATTATTAAAGAAATTATGAATTTGAGTCTGCAGGGAAAGTCATGTGCTGCCTACATCAGATTTATTTAATTTCGAGCAAGAACTTCAAAATGTATTCGAAATTTTATATTTTTTAAACATGACAGCATAGGACAAAATTTTACATACTCATGCATAAAAGGGAATATTTATGGCTCAATATTCACTAGATTTAATAGTTTCAATCATTGTTGTGGAAAATTGCCGTGGTACAACTTTGGTGTTCATGACGTCATTAGCCCCCCTCAGGGTAAGTTACTCCCTCCGAGGCACATTGTCAAGTATGGTGCATTGTCAAGTACAGTATCAATCGAAATAGTTCTTCAAATCCTTTAAAGTGAAGGGTAACACGATATAATTGCAATCACTTGGATCCTTCGATTTTTTATAAAATTAAAACGAAGCTACTAAAAATGGGTCCTGGTATGAGAAAGTCGGGTTGGGCTACATTGCAGTTACTTTTGCAGATTGGTATAAAAACAGGACCAGTATGTTTTATTCTTCAGATTTACCTGTGTAGATGATTTTCATTTTTTTGAAAGTCTTTTTTAAGAGGATTATATTCAATATTTTAACAGAAAATATTTGAAGAACAATATCGTTTAGAATATTACAAGAATTTTCCCAACCAAAATAACGAGCAACGCAGGGTATATGTACACATTATTGATAAATTAATTTTTATAAATTTATATATAATATATATTTATATTTATAAATTTCCCTTTAAATCTTAAGAAGCGAAACTCACAAATCAAGATAATTGTATCATCTTTACTAAACGAACTTCAATATCAAAGACAACCCTGCAGTATATTTAATGTATTTCTCCGTTTTATACATTTGAACCTAATCACCAACAGTTACGATCCTCTTTAATGCAAAGTTGGAGTTCTCGATGTATCCTATATCGCGTAATAATGAAAAATGTTTACACGACATAACGACGCTCCACTATTAATGGACTGTATTTCATTAAAGGAAAGATGAACAATGATATCCCGCTATTTCTGCTTTACAGAACAACGAAAGGGTTGACAGAGGCTTAGAGAGAATCGTTAGAAAAGACGGAGCATGTAGTCATTGCTGATAGTGGCGTGCTGTTCCAATTTTAACAGCAGTTACGCTTTAGAAAATAAATGTCATATCAATCCTTCACGCTTAATGATAGATTGCGAAATAATAGATAAGCATTAAATATCTAGTAGATATACAGGGTGTTCGGAAATGTTTTTAACGACCTTATATATATATATATATATATGTGTGTGTGTGTGTGTGTATATATATATATATATATATATATATATATATATGTATATATATATATATATATATATATATATATATACATATATATATATATATATATATATATATATATATATATATATATATATATATATATAAATATATATATATATATATATATATATGCTCTTGCACTTATTATGCTCTTGCACTTTGTGTTATTGTTGCTTTTAATGTCAAAAATTTTCCTATGCTCTTGCACTTTGTGTTATACAACAATTATATTATCCAAGGTGATAACATTTATTTACAAACATCTGGTGTACCACAAGGTGGCTGTAGTAGTAGTATTCTCGCTAACTTATATCTTTATTAATATGAATGTCATTTTAACTCTAATTCATATATTATATATAGATATGTTGACGACTTAATTTGTATTATCATTGATGATTCCTATCCCATTAATATTGATTTTTACCCTTCTAACCTAGAATTAATTCCTAATGAGCCTAGCGTTAGTCAAACTGTTAATTTTTTAGACCTAAATTTAGATACCCTCAATAATCATGTAATCACCAATCTATATGATAAAAAAGATTCTTACAACTTCACTATCATAAAGCTGCTATCATATCAATCTTGTAATTCTATTCAATTGTTTAGAAACATCATTTTAAACCAGCTATTTCGAATACATCGACTTTCTGATCCTTGGTTTCACTTTCTCCACATCAATAATCTTAAACGCATTTGTCAAAATTACCAATATCCGGAAGTATTTGTAAATAATATGATTAATAATTTCAAATATACCACGTAATAATTTTACACATGCATTATTTATCTTTGATTGGTTAACTCATTTTTGCGAATTCACCCATTCTTATCACCTCACATACCACTTGGCCTGAGTCTAATACAGTTTACTATTTTCGAATGACTATTTTCCACTTGTCCTGAGTCCTATACTGATTACCATTTTTGAAAGTCTCCATACATATTATGTATCGTCCAAATGTATTCATTCCGGTGCCCACTCGCATTGACGAACTGAGGTGAAATGCTCAGTCGCTTCTTCTACTTACACGTGGTAATTATGCTGAGTTCATATTTCTGTTCGAGGAGGTATTAATTTTCTGATTTGTAATTCAATTGATTTATTTTTCTCCTTCCACTAGCCAGTAGACAGTTCCAATGGTGTCTATAGTTAAATACTATCGCCATTGTCAGAAACTGGCTATTCTATCGGTTTTAATTCGAATTGTATGGCTGTCCTGATGAGAATGCAATTTCGAACTAACCGCCATTTTTTGTGTACTTTCAATTGATTGTTCTCTATGTCTTAATCTCTTATCTTGAGCTAATTATTATTGCCTTTTCTCATTTTTGCAGTGTTTTCTTTTTCCCTTTTTTATATTTATATACTTTTAATTGTGATTTTTGTATCCTAATATTCTTCTCATCCCCCTTTCCATTGTAGTGATATGTTACCTTCTATCTTTATCCTTAGTCTTGGTCTATAGTTACTCATTTGTAACAGATATGCTAGAGATGGTTTTTTTGTACATACAGTAGTTTATGCATAATTTTCGATTAAAATCTTTCAATTTATATATATATATATATATATATATATATATATAATGCCACATAACAGAAACTACCATAGTACAAATAGTACAAAAACAGTTATCTAGCGCAATTACTTAAGCGCAATGCAGCTTGAAGTAGACTAGAATAATAAAATAGTAAAAATTGAAAGATTTGATATGAAGTCAGCCAACAGGCAATAAATAAAAGGCCTAGGGAGATTGTGACCCCTAGTTCCCGTTTATAAGTCGACTTTTGCACCAATAGCAACACTCACGGAGCCATGCATTACCTGCGGTTAATTTCAGTACAACGTTGAAACAGAAGACGTCCATACGAAGTATATATCAACCGTAAAAGGAAAATCCCCCAACATAAGAGTAATATATAATCAATACAAGTATTTGAAACGGCACATAAGACTAGACCTACTCAATATACGAACAACAAATACCATACAGCCATCCAAATCCCTCACGTCAATTTTACATGCTTAAATAGTTCCTCGCTGTATCGATGCCATTTTATTTCCTGAAATAAAGGTGCTGCTAAAATCCCTACTGAATGCATCGAAAACTTTACTATGTACCACATTGTAACACTAACAAATAAGTATCAAAGGATAATTTTCTGTTATAGCTTCCTTAATAAAAATAGAATCATTTTTGATCCTATCCTTTCCATAAGAATACATTTTTTCACTACGTTTATAGTGATTAATGACTATATTGCGAAATATCCTGATACTTAAATAAGAATCCCAGTTAATTATATAATGTATTCTAAAACTGTATTGTCTTCTTTTATCATAAATAGTATAATACGTTGTCTTGCTAGGTGTTAAATGTATACTTATATCCAGATAGTTGATTGCCTTTGTTTTATCCGAGATATTCTCAATAATATTCAAGCATACTGGATGAAAGGAAAAATCAAATTCATACTTGTCTCCTGTGTTTTCGCATGCTATGAGGATGTCATCAATAAAACGAAAGTATACCATTTCGTTTATAAAGTGATTTCCTTGTTCATAATGGTGCAAATATAGATTTGTTAATAATGTTAAGCATCCTCCACTCATTGGCACGCATTTAATTTGTTTGTAATATTCTATACCATTATACAATATATTTTCATACAATACTATGCCCAAAACGTATTTAACTTTTGAATTGTGACACTTTGCTGTAATTCAAATGTCTCATGTATTTGCGTCAATATACTATATAGATCTTCCAAATTTATATTGCTAAATAGATCTTGGAAATCATAGCTTCTATATAATTGGCTTACAGGTAGTTTGTTCAAAATTCCCAAAACTTGATCGCTGTTTTATCATGACGGAACCATTTTTTAAAAGATTATTCAATACAGGTTGTAGATATGACTTCAGTAGCGTATTAGCCCTTGTGGTATAAGTCTTAAATGCTACTGTAGCAGGACGAAACTTCACTGTTTTTTTGTGAAGTTTGGGAATCAAGATCAAATACGGGTAACATATATGTTTCAAATCAATCCCAATTCGCTTATGCAGTGCACGAATACGATTATTGATTTCATTTTGTTGCACATTGAGCTTTTTATAGATTTCCTCATCTTGATAATTTTCTTTAAGAATCTTCATATAGTATGCTATGCATGTGAAAGTGAAATTAGATGCTGCCTTGTCTGTGTAGGTAACTGCATATTTGTTCCATAAATCATTCAGTTCGTCACGATTTACATTACTCTCTTCCCGTTTTTTAAATGAAGGATGATAAAATCGACGAAATTGAAAATTTACACGATCTCGCCATTCATCAAATGCATCAAATATTAACTCTTCTAATAGGAAAGTGTCTTTGATGATAGTCTAAAATCTTTTTAAAAGGAACATTATTAAAAGTTCTATTTCTGAAAGTTGCCATTAAAAATTCTTTATGTTGTATTGCATTGATTTTTTGACTAAAGTTGATGTTATAATGCGCTGCTCGCAGTTTAAGCAAATCAAGAAATATTGCATACCAGCTATTAACGCAATAGATCTTATCACAGGGTACATCATCAAATTGTTTATCCTTGTAATTATGTCATATACGCAGTATGAATCGCTTTCGTATACCATAAACTGTATTTTGATCCAATTATTTTTAATGCTAAAGTCACTGTAGAATTGTGCAAACAAATCATCGATTTTTACTCGTGTATTCAGATATGCAGTACGATGTGATTTCTGTCCGCGTTTATGCCTTGTAACTGAATAAGCTATATTTTGCTTCATTATTGATGTCTTACTTCCATGACTGCATTTACTTAAATCATTACTTTCACTATACAGTAAGGTATTAAGTCCATATGGATATGATGGCATAAATTGATTAATGTGGACATTCTCCCACCACATTCGTTCGTTTTGTTTGGTTACAAAATCAATTATATTAACAATAATATTTTCAAATCCATGATGTTTAAAGTGCTTAATTCTACATTATCATGTTGTGAAGACTGATTGTTATAATGCTTTATCTGGCTTCTGGGAAGATTTATCCTTACATGCAGAGGGTTCTTAGTCTGCCCAATATATTTTTTCTTGCATATACCACATGTTCTTGAATATATGAAATTAAATGATTTACAAAATATTCTATATCTGTGCTGACCATAAGTTATCTATTCACTTGTAGCTACAGGACAACTTTTATCCAGCATGCTTGAATCTTATTGAGAATATATCGGATAAAACAAAGGCAATCAACTATCTGGATATAAGTATACATTTAACACCTAGCAAGACAACGTATTATACTATTTATGATAAAAGAAGACAATACAGTTTTAGAATACATCATATAATTAACTGGGATTCTAATTTAAGTATCAGGATATTTCGCAATATAGTTATAAATCACTTTAAACGTAATGAAGAAATGCATTCTTATGGAAAGGATGTGATTAAAGAGGATTCTATTTTTATTAAGGAAGCTATAACAGAAAATTTTCCTTTAATATTTATTTGTCAGTGTTACAATGTGGTACATATTAAAGTTTTCGATGCATTCAGTAGGGATTTTGGTAACACCCTTATTTCAGGAATAAAAATGGCATCGATACAGCGAGGAACTATTTAAGCGTGTACAATTGACGTGAGTGATTTGGATGTATGTATGGTATTTGTTGTTCGTATATTGAGTAGGTTTAGTCTTATGTGTCGTTTCAAATACTTGTATAGATTATATATTGCTCTTATGTTGGGGGATTTTCCTTTTACATATATATATATATATATACTTCGTATGGACATCTTCTATTTCGATGGTGTACTAAAATTAACCGCAGGTAATACATGGCTCCGTGAGTGTTGCCATTGGTGCAAAAGTCGACTTGCAAACGGGAACTAGGGGCCACAATCCCCCTAGGCCTTTTATGTATTACCTGTTGGTTGACTTCATGTCCAATCTTTCAATTTTTACTATACACACACACACACACACACACACACATATATATATATATATACACATATATATATACACACACACACACATATATATATATATTTATATATATACAGCCCCACTTTTTTGTAGCTTTTTTTGTATATTATTACTTTTTCCTTCCTTTTCGCATTACCGTTTTTCATATCCTACGAATGGCAACAGTAGATCATTTCTTTTATCTTAGCGAATGGCAACAATGTCCTTCAACACTTCATTCAGGGTTCCAGGGTTCGAATGGTTCGGGCATATACTGTGCTCTTTCCAGGTATTCATGTTTTCTTTTATTTTCCTTATTTATGCATGTTGTTTAAGTAGAAATAGTTCATAGATATAATCTATCTATTTCTTCAGAAACATACATCTTTTTGTGTTTGCTTCGCCAAAATACTTGGACCAGAAGAAGAGTTTTGTGAAGTGAACAAGTCCATTTTTTAAGGCCCAGCCCTTGTCCACGTGTATAGAAATGATGCTTGACTTTTTATGTTTGTCTATTATCGTTAGTACAGTCAATAGGTATGGAAAAAGGGCCTTGTCGTGCAAAAGGTGGAGTAGAAGATTTTATTTTTTGTATTTGTATGTATTGCTGCCAACATGAAAAAACCAAGTTATCCAACATGGCCGACCTCGGGAGAAATTTTGGCAGCCAAAAAACCATGAAATTTTACGACTTTTTTTGATTTTTTCGACATATCTCAGAAACGATCGACTTTTGCGATTCTTTCTCAATATAAAATTTAAAGATAATTAAATTTCCTACAATTTTTACAATTACAACTTTTGTATAACACGAATAGTAAGTGTGCTACAGATTTTTGAAAGTTAACATTTTTTTCTCAATTTGATAAAACTCAAAATAAAAATCGGTTTTATTTTACTCTTAATTTCCATTTACTTCTCCTCCAAATGCACAACACTTCTTTTGCTTATATTGTTGATGCGTAAAATATTGGATGCATGAAAAGGTGCCGGAGGATGGGGAGGGAGATGGGAAACGTAGCCAGTTGGGGGTGGCCTTGAGGAATGGCGGCTGCTTCACAGCTGAAAGCGATATAAGCCATATTACTCACAACCTGCACCAATAATGCCTGTCTAATGGGTATTGCTGCAAAATTTAGAGAAGCCTTGTGTGTGCTCGAATGTAAGGGACCCACAGCAAAATTATGGGTACAATATTTTCGTATAACAACACTCCTCAAACAGTTCACCGAGGCTGAGCGTACAGACAACTGGAAGCTTCATCTTGACTCCATTCAAAAAGCACTATCATTTTTCCATGCAGCTGGCCATTTCTTATGCGCCAAAAGTGCGCATCTCTACCTTCAAGACATGTTGAAACTAGAACAATTAATGGACCCAACTGAATTTCACGACTTCTCCACTAAAGGGAAGTTCACCATAAGACGCTCCAATAAGTGCTGGTGAGGAATTTCGTCTAACCAGACCATTGAACAGACACTTATGAGGAGTATGAAAGCCTGTGGAGGGGTCACACGTGGGAGAGAATTTTCAGACGGTGTCTTGGCAAAATGGACTTTGGCAATGATATTCATGCAATATGTTTGTGATGAAATTGAACAATTCTGGGATGTACATTATGAAACATCAGAGCAGCATGTGGACATGCGAAGTTCTCGTATCGACAGAGACAGAAGTGACTCAATTTGACTGCGAGAGTTGCTTTCTCAACATCCCTTTTCAGACATTGATGCCATAATGTCATTAAGCAGTGGTATTGTTGGAGGAGCAGATGTAAACTGTCATTTGGCTCAAGAGGTTGGCATGGAAAGGGTTATGACAATGGTTGCTCATGGGAAATTTTAAAAATGTGACCTTCAAGAGGAAAGACAAGGTTGTAACCCTTGCATCGGTTGTCAGCAGTATTAAAGCAGGAACCCTCAAAGTAATTGCTATTGATCCGCTGACACTTTTCCAAAGATTGTGTCTTTCGAAACAGTCTGATGAAGACTTAAAAATGTTTTTCACTTATGAACTTGCACCCTACCCGATATCACTTTTCTCCGAAGAAGGCATACGGAAAGGTACAAAGTCTTCATTATATATGGCTTTCACCCCAGTCGATTGCAAAGAAATTGCAGGGAAGAAACAGTTTGCTGTTATAGATGGAGGATACCTCCTACACAAAGTTATTTGGCCTCAAAATGCTTCCTTTGCTACCATAACTAAACATTATTCTTCATTTCTTAAGAGACATTATGGATCGCGAGTTGTGGTTGTATTCGATGGGTATCCTGCACGTACTGGCACCAAAAGATCTGAGCGATTGCGGCGTATGAGGATGCACCATTCCCCTGAAGTAATCTTTGAAGTGAATACGATCAACCAAGTCGCCCAAGAAAATTTTTTGGCAAATAATCAAAACAAGAGTCGTCTGATCGAACTTCTGAAAGCCAATTTTGAAGAGTGTGATATTGAAGTCAAGCATGCTCAAGAGGACGCTGACTTACTGATCGTCAACACTGCCATTTCGAAGGCAAAAGAACTTGAAAATTTGATCGTAGTTGGGGAGGATATCGATCTGCTATTTCTGATGACAGGGTTGGACCAGTCATTCAGCAACTTATTCTTTCTTAAGCCTAGGAGAGAGAATGCTGGCAATGTGTTATTTTCAACTATATCATTTAAGTTCGACCCAGGCAATATCCTGTTCATACATGCATTTAGGGGATGTGATTCCACATCAGCCATCTTTAGTCAAGGCAAAATTAAATTGTGCAAGATTGTCAACAAATCGCCTGAAGTGAAGAAAGTCACTAAAACATTCATGGATCCACTCAGCAGTCACGTTGACATAGCTGCAGTTGGAGAAGAAATTCTGAAAACATTATACACAGGCGACATCCATTCCGACCAATCCTTGAACACTTTGCGATTTAATCTGTTTGCAAAATCAGTCTCCAACAGAAAAATAAATCTCGCACGACTACCACCTACGTGCGATGCTGCACGCTACCATTCCTACAGATGCTACTATCAAGTTCAAAGCTGGTTAGGCAATGGCACCAACCCGGAGGAATGGGGTTGGGCGTGCAGCATAGAAGGTATATTGCCTGTTGACACAAAAATAAATTCAGCATCTGAGAATCTTCTGAAGAGTGTGTCTTGCGCTTGCAAGAAAGGGTGTAGTGGACCCTGCTCTTGTCGCAAGGCAGGTTTGAAATGCTCCAGCAAGTGCAAGCACTGCAGTGACATGGGGTGTGACAATGTCGTACCAATTTCACCTTTGGATGATACTGAAGAGGAAGATGACTTACTCCACCAGCTCTTGGAACCACTGCAACACGTGGATGAACAACTTGAGGATGACAACTTCCTTCCACCTCCGACGGTTGCTGAACCCGAAGAAGAACACACATCTTCAAAACGTCTTCGAAGAAGATAAATATGTATGTTTTCAGTTTTACTTATTAATTTCCTTTCTTTAATTGTTTCAAACCTGTATGAATCTTCTTGTAATTTGTATATAAATGTTAAATTTCTGCAATTTGTGTTTTTGAAGATAATTATTTCTTTTTGTACTTTAAACAAGTTTGGCCATTTGTGGAGATTATTTAAATTTAATTTGGTGCATTGGTATTATTATTCATTATGTTAATGTATTATACCTAGAAAATTAGTTGAATTACAACATACACATCATGAATTTTTGCTTATTAATGCTTTATTATTATTTCGCTTATTATCACCCCCATATTTATTCATTCACATTCAAATATCGCTTCTGTGAAGGTAGAACATCAGAATAAAATGTAGTGTGAAGCATAATATATGTTGCAGTTGTACAATATGAACATGTGCTGTTATTGGGATCTGATCGAGTCGTCTGCGAAATGTGAGGGGGAGAATTGTGACTGCGGGGTCAGGTGGGCAAGGGGTGTTAATGCGTTTTTTTTTACTAAGTAGAGAAAAAATGTCAGATTTTAAGAAGCTGTAGTGCGCTTACTATTTGTGCTATAAAATAGTTGTAATAGTAAAAATTGTAGGAAATTTAATTATCTTTAAATCTTATATTGGGGAAAGAATCGCAAAAGTCGATCGTTTCTGAGATATTTTGAAAAAACCAAAAAAAGTCTTAAAATTTCGTGGTTTTTCGGCCGCCAAAAGTTCTCCCGGGGTCGGCCATGTTGGATAACTTGGTTTTTTCATGTTGGCATCAGTATATACAAATGCAAAAAAAAAATCTTCTACTCCACCTTTTGCAAGGTACAATGTATCTACTGACTGGACTACGTTTCCATACCATTGAAACTTGCTGGTTGATTTTCTTTAACTTGATGACTCGTTTTTTGTATTTTTTTTCATTTGATTGAAGATTTGCTGTTTTATACTTTTATTTTGTGGCTGTTTTAGATAGTTAGGTTTATCCAGTTACAGCGTCTCCCTTTTATTTCATTGGACTTTCAAACTATTATATATATATATATATATACATGATGTTCGTAAACTGTTTTGACAAAATAAGAAGGGTGATAGTATCCATCAAGATGAACAATATTTACTATGGAACCTAGGGTCGCATTCCACTCTGAGTGTCAGAAAAGTGTAACTTCCACTTCGGACGACATAGCTGTCGTGCCGGAGAAGTATCACATCTCCAGAACATCCCTTCAAGCATGTACTATACGTAAACACCATCAGAGATTTGCCGTGAACATCTGGGCAGGTATTCTAGGTGATTGCTCGGTTGGTGAAACTGATTAAATAATTTCTTAAAATTAATAGAATTAATAGGATGCTTAAACGAAATTACACAGTAAGAATTAGAACCATTATAATTATGAAATTGATTAAGTTTTACTTTTAAATAATTTGATCTAGTAATGAGCAAATCATAGAAAATATGATTAAAAAGATCATTAGTTAGATTCAATTTTAAGAAATTTTAAGAAAATGGTATATATATATATATATATATATATATATATAAATGAAAGATTTTAATCGTAATTTATGCATAAACTACTGTATGAACAAAAAAACCCATCTCTAGCATATCTGTTACAAATGAGTAACTATAGACCAAGACTAAGGATAAAAATAGTAGGTAACATATCACTACAATGGAAAGGGGGATGAGAAGAATATTAGGATACAAAATTCACAATTAAAAGTATATAAATATAAGTAAAAATAAAAAGAAAACACGGCAAAAATGAGAAAAGGCAATAATAATTAGCTCAAGATAAAAGATTAAGACTTAAAGAACAATCAATTGAAACTACACAAAATATGGCGGTTAGTTCGAAATTGCATTCTCATCAGGACAGCCATACAATTCGAATTAAAACCGATAGAATACCCAGTTTCTGACAATGGCGATAGTATTTAACTATAGACACCATTGGAACTGTCTACTGGCTAATGGAAGGAGAAAAATAAATCAATTGAATTACAAATCAGAAAATTAATACCTCCTCGAACAGAAATATGAACTCAGAAGCATAGTTACCACGTGTAAGTGGAAGAAGCGATTGAGCATTTCACCTCACTTCGTCAATGCGAGTGGGCACCGGAATGAATACATTTGAATGATACATAATATGTATGGAGACTTTCAAAAATAGTAATCAGTATAGGACTCAGGACAAGTGGAAAATAGTCATTCGAAAATAGTAAACAGTAATAGACTCAGGCCAAGTGGTAAGTTAGGTGATAAGAATAGGTGAATTCTCAAAACTGAGTTATCCAATCAAAGATAAATAATGCATATGGAAAAATATTACGTGGTATATTTGAAATTATTAATAATATTATTTACAAATACTACCGGATATTGGTAATTTTGACAAATGCGTTTAAGATTATTGATGTGGAGAAAGTGAAACCGAGGATCAGAAAGTCGATGTATTCGAAATAGCTGGTTTAAAATGATGTTTCTAAACAATTGAATAGAATTACAAGATTGGTATGATAGCAGCTTTATGATAGTAAAGTTGTAAGAATCTTTTTTATCATATAGATTGGTGATTACATGATTATGGAGGGTATCTATATTTAGGTCTAAAAAGTTTACAGTTTGACTAACGCTAGGCTCATTAGGAATTAATTCTCGGTTAGAAGGGTAAAAATCAATATTAATAGGTTCGGAATCATCAATGATAATACATGATTTCAATCAAGATCTAGAAGAATTCATTTATAAAATAGCAGTAAAACACAGTTTACCTATTCAAGCCTTTCATGAATGGAAATATAATTTTTCAAAAGAATTTCAGTTTTTTTACATCAGACAAAATAACAAAATTAGGAATCTTTCAATACCTGCAGCTATACAAACTATAAAAGAAAATTTTGCTATAACTTATACTGACAAGATGGTATCACATTTTGCATTTACATACAAAAAGTTTTACATAGATACACTTCTTCACTGCTATCTAGACAGTACTATGTACACCCCTTTACATAATAATGGGAACGTTCTATCCAATAGGATTAAAGCTATGTACAAACGAATCGGTAATGAAATAAAAACTGTTAAATTTCCATATCTCATCCTCATTCCAAAGATGCATAAAGAGCCTGTGAAATTACGTACAGTTACCGTTGGCTGTGGATCATATCTGACAATTGCTAATAAACGACTATTGAACATCCTCAAGTTTGTGATGGAAAACATCAAAAAACAGAATCATGTCATGATCAAAAATGGAGTAGAAGTTATCGATCGATTAAAACATTGTAATAAAGATATATGTTTTAAAAGCTTTGATTTCCGCGACCTATTTAACAACATTGATTTATCTAATGTATATTCAATCTTGGAAAAATTACATGAAGAATTTGATTTGAAGAATTTTATTACTTATCGTAGATACCTTGATCTTATTGAACTGGTATTAAAAGAAAATATTCTATATAACGGAAAAAATTATTACCGACAAATAAAGGGAATCCCAATGGGAGGAGCCTGCTCATCAATCTTGGCCGATATTTACCTCTCAACATATGAAAAAGGAACCCATATTTTGTCAGAAATACCATATTTCCGGTATGTTGACGATGTGCTTTTGGGGTGTTATGAAACCACCACCAATTTCGATTTCACATTTTACCCACCGGAATTGGAATTAATAGAAAATTGTAAAGAAGAAAATGAAGCGGTAAATTTTCTAGACATCTCAATAAAAAAACATGGATTATATGGTCATTATACAAAGTTATATGACAAAAGAGAATTATATAGTATTAAGATAAATCATATCATCGATTGGAAAACTAATCTTACCAAAAATACTTTCAGAAATATCATACTCGGACACTTCAAGAGAAATCAAATTTACAACACGTTTAAAAAAGATTGCAATAATAGCAATATTAAAATCATAACAGAGGCTTTATATAAACATTATCCTATTTATTTCTTAAAGGTTTGCTATAGATCGATTTTCAAGGATCATGTAGATTTTGACAGTTTACTTCTTCAATTTGCAAGTAAATAAAGTTTATGCGTACCTGCTAAGAAAGCACGCATGCGTAAATCGAACATATATATGATAGCGAGTTGGGCAGGAATCACTTTTGGTCCAGTTTCCTTCTGTTTGGTTGTCTTGTTCTTTCGTGTCCGGGTGCCTTCGTATTAGCACACATTGGGGACCAACCTTTGCTTTGCATTGGTACCGTGAGCGTTTGCCTAGGCTGGAAAAGCAGCTTTAAACGGGAGGGGGAGTCGCAATCCTCCCCAACCATTAAATGCAAAGCATTTGGTTATCCCAAGTTCCTTTAAATCTTCTTTTTCTTGGATTACATTCTACTTCGGAGTATAGAGCGGCTTGGCGCCTTTTCCTGAGTAGTGCCTTTGATTTTAGTGGATATGCATAGGAATTCTTTTCGAATTGTTTACTGGCTTATATGATATTACGGATGTTATTAGTCCTGCAGCAGTGCGCGGATTTGGTAGTTATCCTTCGTCGTATTTACGGGGTACATCTCGGACCGAGCAGGCGAAGCTTCGGTCTTCCGTGTGTTGTGGATATTGAGGAGTACGGTTGCGGACGCCTGGGATATGGCCGGGAGAGTGGATACATGGAATAAGGGTGAGACTTTTTATGCTATACTGTTATCGCCCTTAGACGTATTTTTGTATATTGCATCATATAGTGTGTTTGTTTGTATCGACGTATTTACGTAGAGTATGATATGGTATTTTATGCATTATGACGTTTAGGTTTTAGTGTTTTAATGTCTTATGGGTTTTAGTGTTTTAATGTTGTTTGGGTTTTAGTGTATTAATGTCGTTTAGTTTTAGTGTTTTAAGTTTTGGAATTAACAGGACTCGTTAATTTACCTGCCCTTATGACGCAATTCTAGTAAATTGGATTAATTATATATGTTTTAAAGTTTTAATATTTTTATGTATTGGAACTAACAGGACTCGTAATTAACTTGACCTATTAACGCATTTCTTGTAAATCAGATAAAAAATCACTCCAAAAAAAGTAAAAAAATTTTTGAAAATGTCACTTATTCCATTAATGGACTGTATGGTTACACGTAATGTTACAGATCATATGTGGGCGTATAGTATTGAAAGAGTATATTATTGCTACCTTGATGAACATTTCCTGTTCTACTTGCAAGTCTTAAAGAAATGAAACCTCATATTTATGAGACTGCTAGCGAATTACTTTTATACTCCTCAATAGGAGTCATAAAATGTTGAAACTAAACATGAATGAATACATCTTACTATATAAAGTGACTGGCAAAAATATTCTTCAATGAATATATGCTCGGTGGCACAATAAATAAGGGTATTTGTGGCATCGATAACCAATTACCCTTTACTCTCTATATTGATGAAGTCTATTAAAAGCTATTTCCAACCTCTTTATACAGTCCAGGAAAAACAAGCGACAATAAAAAATGTCCGTAATAGTGAAGATATGTATAATGACACGATTCAAACAGAATCACAATTTTTTAATAATGATTTTATGCATCACAGTCATATAAGATATTGTGGATTTCAAAAATGCCTATCAAAAAGATGCAAACTGTGTCCTGTGGCCAACCCGCTTCAAATTAAAAAACAAGCTAATCCGAACAGAATATTTTGTAAATCTTACAACACAATATACTGTATCACCTGTCTTACATGTCATACTAAATATATTGGACAGACTCAGAATCCACTTAATATAAGAATCAACTTACACAGGAGTCAAGTCTGTAAGAAAAGACAACTCGATCGACATTTAAGCAGTTTGGAGATTAGGCATTTCAGACAACATGATTTTACTAGAACCATCATCACCATTCTAGATATAGTACCTCAATTGAAGGAAAGATTGTGGTGGGAGGCCACACATATTAAACAGTACTCAACGACATTCCCTTATGGATTAAATTCCATCAATTTTAAAGAAAGCTACAATTTAGATTATTGTAGAAATATTGACAATTATCCATTAGCAAGTTCATTGATACAGAGGAAGTCACAGCGATGGCATAGAGGAAGAGGAAAGCACCATTATAGCTATAATGAAACAGAAGAAAAAATCTCCAAATTTATAGAATCATTTAAATCCAAAGACGGAATCAAGTATAATTGGATTAAGGATGTCATTTACAGTATAAAAATCAAATATTTACCTCGTATATGGGCTTACATACAGCAATATACGTTGGAAGAACCTATTGACTTCCGGATTGAAGGAACACATAAAAATATTGCCATTATGCTTGACTTAATTAAATTAAGGGCCGAAAAATATCAAATTAGATTAAAACCCAGAATACGGAACAAGCAAAGTATGGAATACTTTATAACCACATTCCGCAATAAGAAATTTGATGGAATTCCCTTTAAATCGATACTCTACAGTATCAAAAATTTCTTACCTGTTCAGGATCTTAAGGTAAAAATGACTTACCGCTTTGTACGCACAAACGGAAGAAGATTTTTCAACTACAACAATATATGTAAAGTATTGGATACTAAAACAACAGAATGCAAATGCACTGATAGCAAACATAAAGATCCTTATCACAATCACATCATTACAGGTGATCTGGATATTATCGCAGATAAAACTGTAAAGAATATTTTCAAACTCGGAACTAAATACAGATCACAAGAATATAGCCAAGTAATCGAAAATTTCAATCAAGATCTAGAAGAATTCATTTATAAAATAGCAGTAAAACACAGTTTACCTATTCAAGCCTTTCATGAATGGAAATATAATTTTTCAAAAGAATTTCAGTTTTTTTACATCAGACAAAATAACAGAATTAGGAATCTTTCAATACCTGCAGCTATACAAACTATAAAAGAAAATTTTGCTATAACTTATACTGACAAGATGGTATCACATTTTGCATTTACATGCAAAAAGTTTTACATAGATACACTTCTTCACTGCTATCTAGACAGTACTATGTACACCCCTTTACATAATAATGGGAACGTTCTATCCAATAGGATTAAAGCTATGTACAAACGAATCGGTAATGAAATAAAAACTGTTAAATTTCCATATCTCATCCTCATTCCAAAGATGCATAAAGAGCCTGTGAAATTCCGTACAGTTACCGTTGGCTGTGGATCATATCTGACAATTGCTAATAAACGACTATTGAACATCCTCAAGTTTGTGATGGAAAACATCAAAAAACAGAATCATGTCATGATCAAAAATGGAGTAGAAGTTATCGATCGATTAAAACATTGTAATAAAGATATATGTTTTAAAAGCTTTGATTTCCGCGACCTATTTAACAACATTGATTTATCTAATGTATATTCAATCTTGGAAAAATTACATGAAGAATTTGATTTGAAGAATTTTATTACTTATCGTAGATACCTTGATCTTATTGAACTGGTATTAAAAGAAAATATTCTATATAACGGAAAAAATTATTACCGACAAATAAAGGGAATCCCAATGGGAGGAGCCTGCTCATCAATCTTGGCCGATATTTACCTCTCAACATATGAAAAAGGAACCCATATTTTGTCAGAAATACCATATTTCCGGTATGTTGACGATGTGCTTTTGGGGTGTTATGAAACCACCACCAATTTCGATTTCACATTTTACCCACCGGAATTGGAATTAATAGAAAATTGTAAAGAAGAAAATGAAGCGGTAAATTTTCTAGACATCTCAATAAAAAAACATGGATTATATGGTCATTATACAAAGTTATATGACAAAAGAGAATTATATAGTATTAAGATAAATCATATCATCGATTGGAAAACTAATCTTACCAAAAATACTTTCAGAAATATCATACTCGGACACTTCAAGAGAAATCAAATTTACAACACGTTTAAAAAAGATTGCAATAATAGCAATATTAAAATCATAACAGAGGCTTTATATAAACATTATCCTATTTATTTCTTAAAGGATTGCTATAGATCGATTTTCAAGGATCATGTAGATTTTGACAGTTTACTTCTTCAATTTGCAAGTAAATAAAGTTTATGCGTACCTGCTAAGAAAGCACGCATGCGTAAATCGAACATATATATGATAGCGAGTTGGGCAGGAATCACTTTTGGTCCAGTTTCCTTCTGTTTGGTTGTCTTGTTCTTTCGTGTCCGGGTGCCTTCGTATTAGCACACATTGGGGACCAACCTTTGCTTTGCATTGGTACCGTGAGCGTTTGCCTAGGCTGGAAAAGCAGCTTTAAACGGGAGGGGGAGTCGCAATCCTCCCCAACCATTAAATGCAAAGCATTTGGTTATTCCAAGTTCCTTTAAATCTTCTTTTTCTTGGATTACATTCTACTTCGGAGTATAGAGCGGCTTGGCGCCTTTTCCTGAGTAGTGCCTTTGATTTTAGTGGATATGCATAGGAATTCTTTTTGAATTGTTTACTGGCTTATATGATATATGATATATATATATATATATATATATATATATATATATATATATATATATATATATATATATATATATATATATATACATGATGTTCGTAAACTGTTTTGACAAAATAAGAAGGGTGATAGTATCCATCAAGATGAACAATATTTACTATGGAACCTAGGGTCGCATTCCACTCTGAGTGTCAGAAAAGTGTAACTTCCACTTCGGACGACATAGCTGTCGTGCCGGAGAAGTATCACATCTCCAGAACATCCCTTCAAGCATGTACTATACGTAAACACCATCAGAGATTTGCCGTGAACATCTGGGCAGGTATTCTAGGTGATTGCTCGGTTGGTGAAACTGATTAAATAATTTCTTAAAATTAATAGAATTAATAGGATGCTTAAACGAAATTACACAGTAAGAATTAGAACCATTATAATTATGAAATTGATTAAGTTTTACTTTTAAATAATTTGATCTAGTAATGAGCAAATCATAGAAAATATGATTAAAAAGATCATTAGTTAGATTCAATTTTAAGAAATTTTAAGAAAATGGTATATATATATATATATATATATATATATATAAATGAAAGATTTTAATCGTAATTTATGCATAAACTACTGTATGAACAAAAAAACCCATCTCTAGCATATCTGTTACAAATGAGTAACTATAGACCAAGACTAAGGATAAAAATAGTAGGTAACATATCACTACAATGGAAAGGGGGATGAGAAGAATATTAGGATACAAAATTCACAATTAAAAGTATATAAATATAAGTAAAAATAAAAAGAAAACACGGCAAAAATGAGAAAAGGCAATAATAATTAGCTCAAGATAAAAGATTAAGACTTAAAGAACAATCAATTGAAACTACACAAAATATGGCGGTTAGTTCGAAATTGCATTCTCATCAGGACAGCCATACAATTCGAATTAAAACCGATAGAATACCCAGTTTCTGACAATGGCGATAGTATTTAACTATAGACACCATTGGAACTGTCTACTGGCTAGTGGAAGGAGAAAAATAAATCAATTGAATTACAAATCAGAAAATTAATACCTCCTCGAACAGAAATATGAACTCAGAAGCATAGTTACCACGTGTAAGTGGAAGAAGCGATTGAGCATTTCACCTCACTTCGTCAATGCGAGTGGGCACCGGAATGAATACATTTGAATGATACATAATATGTATGGAGACTTTCAAAAATAGTAATCAGTATAGGACTCAGGACAAGTGGAAAATAGTCAATCGAAAATAGTAAACAGTAATAGACTCAGGCCAAGTGGTAAGTTAGGTGATAAGAATAGGTGAATTCTCAAAACTGAGTTATCCAATCAAAGATAAATAATGCATATGGAAAAATATTACGTGGTATATTTGAAATTATTAATAATATTATTTACAAATACTACCGGATATTGGTAATTTTGACAAATGCGTTTAAGATTATTGATGTGGAGAAAGTGAAACCGAGGATCAGAAAGTCGATGTATTCGAAATAGCTGGTTTAAAATGATGTTTCTAAACAATTGAATAGAATTACAAGATTGGTATGGTAGCAGCTTTATGATAGTGAAGTTGTAAGAATCTTTTTTATCATATAGATTGGTGATTACATGATTATGGAGGGTATCTATATTTAGGTCTAAAAAGTTTACAGTTTGACTAACGCTAGGCTCATTAGGAATTAATTCTAGGTTAGAAGGGTAAAAATCAATATTAATAGGTTCGGAATCATCAATGATAATACAAATTAAGTCGTCAACATATATATATATATATATATATATATATATATATACACTCACCGACAATGAAAGTTGCGCATCAAGAAGGAAGCATAGGATGGACCTGAAATATTATTGATTTAAGGATAGAGATGAATGATATACATAATCACGAAAACAGCGCAGCAGAACACGTAGAGAGGGAGTTGTGGTACATAGTCTGGTCATCCTCAATAGCGCGTCTCACCGCCTCGTGCTGCGATGCAAGCAGCAATACGGTCCGGCAAGGTGCCGAACAGACGCCTGATGTTGTCCTGCGGCAGACGAGTCCGAACCTGTTGGACGTTACGTTCCAAATGCCGAAGATTGCAGTAACGAAGCAGCTAGCGTTTCAACTCGTCCCACATATGCTCGATAGGAGACAGGTCTGGGGAGCGGACAGGCCTTGGAAGTGTCTGGACATGACTCGGGCAAGCCATGGAAGTGTCTGAACATAACTCAGGCAGGCCTGGGCGACCCGAGCCGTATGCGGCCAGGCATTATCCTGCTGGAATTGCGCACCTGGAATGCCTGCTGTTCCCTTTGTGTCCTGGGTAGTTCGCGTGTGGCATGGTGGGATCGGCGGTTTTCTGTGTCCGGTGGGCTGCTCGTTGTTCCTCGTTTGTGTGGGTGGTATTTTCTCACCCAGTCGTGAGATTTAAGAAATCCAATTTCCTCTCTGGCGTGTGTCACGGTCTTGGTTTACGCACCTGGAATCCTAGCAACGAATGGGAGCACATGGGGCTATCCATGAAATCTCATCCATGTACTGCTGGCCAGTCAATGTTCCAGGTACCACTACTAAAGGCGATCGACTGTCGTAGGTTATGACTCCGCAGCCCATGATGCCTGCAGTGGGGTTGGTGTGGCGCTCGATAGTGAGGTTTGGATTGTGGCATTGTGCAGGGGACCTGCACACCCGGACATGGTGATCATCGGTCCCCAAAACGAAGCGGCACTCATCGCTAAACACCACACTTCGGCAATTTGTCAGCAGCCGCTACTCGTGCCTGTATCGCCGACCGTGTCGCTGTGGGTTCTATACGTGCCTGTCGCACGATCATCCGATCCTCTCTATACGTGGTATGCCTGACCCGTCCGTGTCTGGGTGGCGTCCCGTGACCAATGCTCCCAACACCGTCGGACGGTATAGTCCGAACGATCTACGCGACAGGCTATCCGGTGCGCTGACCACCCCGCGGTTTCCAGCCCGATGATCAGGCCTCTCTCGAAGTCCGTCAGTTTCTGGTATCTATCCACCATTCTTTTCACCCCGTACTCGTACTTGCGTCGGCCGAAGCTTCTCGCAGTGATGGGGAGTCGATTACACGCCGGTTTATAAGACCTCTGGCCCATGCTTGCAGCGCCACTCAGGGGTATACGGTCATGCTCAATCACACCAGACTGGGATCGTTTGCATACCAGTCCGCCTTCTATTTATTTACATCATTTCGCGGTTGTACCATGTTTTCTTCTTGGTGCACAACTTTCATTGTCCGTGAGTGTATATATATATAAATATATATATATATATAAACACACACATATGAGGTGCACTACGGATAAAAGTCCAATTTTAGTGAACCATAATAAACTAACCGAAAGTAAGCTAAATTTACACATTCTGACAAGTGCTATTCTTGATGCTTGCCCTCAATGGACATGTTAAAAATATCAGTATCACTCAAACGAGAACAAACAGTATCTTACATAACAAAAGAAGATGTCTGCGTGTGTGTATTGTGCAGTGTGTAACGGGAGATCTAAGTGTCGTACGACCATGATATTTGGTACACAGGAGTAGTTATAAAAGGGGCATTCTGCGGCGGATCGGGGAGGTGCAGCAGGAGGAGAGGCCCTCTTTGGGAGGAGGGTCCCTCTTTGGAGGATGCCTCCCCTCTTTGAGAGGATCCTCTTTCGGGAGGATGCCTCTTTGGAGTGGATCCTCTCAGAGGGTCTTTAGACCCCCAGGAGGGAGGATGCCTCTCAGTGCCCCCCTCCCCTCTTTTGGAAGTTTGGTGAGGCGGCTCAGTACCCAATGCCTCTCTTGGGAGGATGCCTCTTTCCTAGTATTGCGAAAGAGGCATGATGACTCATACGGAGTGAGTTTCACTTCACTCGGAGTCTTGAGAGGGAGTGTCACAATCGCTGACCTGAGGAAGTGGTTTCAAGCGATGTCGCAATCAGCGACTGACCTTTGACCTGAGGAAGAAGTTTCAAGGATGTCGCAATCGAACAATCTGGAAATGACGTGTCGCGATTGATAACCTTAGAAGTGACCTTTGACAAGAGCTCTGAGCACACGTCCTCCCTCTCTGCTGGTCAGTGACAAACTGAAAGATCTTATCAGCGGGATGTAGTTAAAGCGCCCTCTGGCGAATTTTGATGAAGTGCTGCCATCTATCGGCATTTTTTTCCCAAAAGAAATTAATGTCTCACTGGTCAGGAGCTGGATTCGAACTTGGAACCAACCGATTACAAGCCGCGCGTCTTACCGCCATGCCACAAGGCCTTGCTTCATAGAAAGTTATCTTCGAACCGTACCTTATCAGCGGAAGCAGAAGTTAGATTATTTTTCGCTCGGTGAAAAGCGATGCAAGGGTGTGTTTTAAAACAGAATGCTACGGAGTGAATATAAAATTGTGTTATTAATTGTGTATTATAACATTATGATTTTTTAAAACAAATTGTGTTCAGTGGACATAAAAATTGTGTTCAGTGAATAGGATTCAACCCTTTCAAGTGTTGTGTATCTAAAAACAAATTTATACACGTACACAAACTTTAAAAACACGAATGTAATAATTAGCTAAAATTGTATTAAGTGATATATAGCAATGTGTTTAAAAATAAATCTAACAGCATATATCAATATGATTTTTTTTTTAAATGAATTGAATACACCCAAGTATAGTTCCGCATTTTCAAAATGGTGTTAAGTGAATAGCATTCAACCCTTTTAACACTTAAAAACATGAATGTAATACATAGTTGAAATTATGTTTTGTGAACAGGATTCGACCCTTTCAAGTGTTGTGTATCCAAAATCAAATTTATGCACGTACACAAACTTTAAAAACACGAATGTAATAATTAGCTAAAATTGTATTAAGTGATATATAGCAATGTGTTTAAAAATAAATCTAACAGCATATATCAATATGATTTTTATAATAATAACGAAATGATTTTTTTTTCTTTTTATAAAAATAATAATGAAAATTAGAACTCACGGAACAACGTCTTCGCAGCTTCGCATCCACGCTGCAAATGAGTGATATACTCTCATTATGCTATTAAAAATTAGATCTTATCTATAATGACGTCAGCAGTATGAGGTGTTGCCACCTATTTTTTCTAATAATATATTTTAATAGTTGGATACTTCAAGGGTCTGATTTGCTACACGTAATCTGAAATACACCATTTTAATGATATTACACATCGAATATGATTTGACCATTTTAAAGTGGTGGATGTAATTGAAATATCGAAGTTTAGAATTTAACAAGCTAACGAATTTTCACCCCCAAAATTTTAGCATTAAGTTTAAATAAAATAAAAACCAACGAATATGATATAACCATTTTAACAGTGAAGGGTATAATTTTTACTACCATTATAGAACTTAGAATTGAGTGTACATTATTTTTTTCAGGACACCTACACATTTTAAAATCTATTGAATAGGAATAGACCATTTTGCACATACATGTACCTAGATTTCAACACCCGGTAATAAAACCTGCTAAACATGAAACGAGTAAGTATTGTGTGAGATTTTATCACACTAACTTTCAAACTTTTTAAATTTTTAAAAATGTCCGAAATAGTTGTATTTCATCGGTAGACATAAATTGTATGGAACACATTTTTATGAAAAAAATATCTGTTTCGACAGCTTTTAAAAATAGATTTCTACAGTTGTACACTACGGTTCTAGAATTTTCTAAATACGAATCGACTGTTTGAACTACCAATGGTGGTTTTACCGATGCAAATATTTACAGGACAAATATTTCGATGAAACCGAACTTAGTTGAAGCTTCTAAGTTTGAATATTTAGAATCATTTCATATAATTTTTATATTCACATTGAAAATAGTTAACAAAGTTGGAACTCACGGAGCGACAGCTTACTGTCCACACTCCAAATGAGTGATACACTCTCATTATATTATTAAAAATTAGATCTTATCTATAATGACGTCATTATGTTGACGTGTTGCCACCACACAATTATTCTTTCCAAATTATGCATTTTTTTTTTTTTTTTTTTTTTTAATAACATGCGACTGTCTTATGCTATTCATTTTTTTTTTCATATAAGCAGATATTCCATATACCTTCTAAATGTTAAGTTATAATTTAAAAAAAAAAAACCATTAGAGGTGTATTTTACGTCTGAATTCGTCCATGTGGAAATCCGACGATTGCAAATGCATGATTGCATCCTAACATTTCAATAGACACTACTAAAATGTGTGGATCTTATTTTGAAAAAGCTGCTCTCAGAAAGAATATGTATATGAATACATATTTTCCATAAATATACCCCATCCCCCCACAATACACACAACATGCAAGCCAAAGACTCACCCAGAATACAGTCCAAATCGGCTCTATAGCTTATCATGCTTATCAGTGTAACAGATAGTGACCCAAAGTTCATGTTCGCAAAGCGAGATAATTGCAATGTTATTGTTTTAAGCAGTTCCCATATTTAAATGAAAAATTTATCAAATTATACAATACATACAAGAGCTGGAAGATCTTAACATTTCAATATTATGGAATACTCACGAATGTTTTTTTTTCCCCCATTTAAAATTATCAAATTTTAATGCAATTTGACAAAAATTGCACAATACTTAGTGTATGACTGTCAAATAAGAGCTAGGTTTTATTGTTACAACAACGTTTAAGATCATTAAACGAGTATATATATATATATATTTTTTTTTTAAAGAAGAATAGCATATAACTTACTGTTTTTAAGGATAAGTGATTGTTAACATTGAATTTAAATGAAAGAATGACCCTCTGAGACAAGTACAGTACATTGCAATAACATTAAAAAATATGAAAGATATGCAATTAACACCTTAAAAGAAACATGTAACGAGTTTTGATATCTTAATACGAGACATTATTGACATGCACATAGAAATGTCACAATTTTGTGGTTGTAGGCGCTCCATAAGACCCCTCTGCTCTTAATAAATGATCCCATTTGAATGTACATATTTATCAACACACAGAAAATGACAGGACCACAACAAAATTTTACACCTATTACAGAATAAGTCCCAACTTCGTAGATTTTTAAGAAACTACAGTCGAATTTTCACCGATTCTTAGAGATTGAAACACAGCATTGTTTATGAATCTTCATACTTTAGAGAATGGAACATAGATTAGCATTTATTTTGAATGAATTCAGAATTTTGACATTGATTATAAATTTATGATTTAAACTCTGTAAAGTGTAAATATCTTTTGTCATGAAACTCACACTGTAGACATTTGATATGATTCGAATAAATCTATTTTTAATTTTTTATATTTTATTTTAAAAAGTGAGATTAGTAAACCTGTTACACTTGAATGCATAGATACATAACTCATAACAATATAACATTTCTTAAATGGAACATGCTAAAAAAAAAAATAGCTAATGAGTATAAATAAGGAATTCAATTTGAAAGATAAAAACCATTTAATGAATCTATTATTCATGAAATACACATTAACCATTATCAGTTGTACATTTAAACAAATAAGTTAAAATAATTTCCTTATCGCACTTTCATAGTCCTCTGATTTGAATGACTCGAAAAAATTTCTATCATAGCAGTAAAAGACTTCTTCACCACGCAACAAAACTTTCTTAGCAATGCTATTAATGTCAAGATTTAGAAGTACTTGTTCAGACACTCTGTCATACATTTGTAATGGAGTGCTGTAAAGACATTCATGGTAACTTAAATCTTCAACTTGACCAACACAGCCAACACATTTGAAAAGTTTTCTTACATGACACATGATGTTGTCATGAATACAAGAGATTAATTGTTCGAATGCAAAATTTTTGTCACAAATAAGTGATGGTAGAAAGGTTATAGTGTTCTTTATTTTTAATATTTGAGCAGGAAGCCACTCTATAAATATACTTTCCCGAAGATGTATACTAATGTTGTTAACACTATTCAGTAAACATGCTATTTGATTTTTATCTAAGGTAATATGACACTGTGTTAGACAAAATTTTGAATCATATAATTGAATTATTTTCTGCAAATGCAATTTTCCGTTGTCATTAAAACAGAACAACTCATTGCGACTGACGAAAGAGGTATCTGCATATAGAATATTGAACGACCACAATTTTTGAGAAAATTCACTCCATGTAGCCGGTGACAGTGTAACACCTTCACGCGTAGGCTGTAATTCATTTCGATCGTTAGAGAGATATTTCCATATATACACTTTTAACTTCCCATGACGAAGTTTCAAATACACATACACATTAGAACCTAAATGCCAACGACGGAGTGCATCTTGCATAAAATCTGAAGAAGTAGATTCAGTCGAAACTGATTCTGCATTGGAAGATAACAGTCCGCTATGTGTTAGAGCACAAGAAAGCAGATCTTGAGTTGAGTTTTCAACCTCGGTGAGAACTTGTGAATTGACAACGGTAGATGTTTCTGCTGGGGTTTTGGAAGACATAAGATAGGTTTCTAACCAATCCACAGCAAATTTTTGTGAGGGCGAATTAATCACATCTGAGACAATGTCCACAGATTTTGTTTCGTCTAGGGCAGGAACAGTCAACTCAGCACTATTTACACTAGAAATTATTTGCTCGAGTGATGGCATACTTTGAATTTTAGGCATTCTTTTTAGATAGTAACATCCAACTACGACATTCACAGTATAAGATTTATTTTTAAAACACTAACATCTTAAAACATTATAATTTTGTCGCAGCTATGAACGAACCAAACCTATCCACACAACGTCCAAAGTTGAAATGACTTATCAAACAACTTCATAAGTATAATCACGTAACCTAAATCGAGTGTCGTGTGCAAACAGATCACATAAGATATGAAGTGATTAGAACTTATAATTTTTAATGAATCGTACAACATTAGATTGTGGTAAATACAATTATTATCTACATGAGAAAATTTCTATATTATTTCATTCAGCTTCGAAATCATAGAGTGAAAATATGTACCAAACTTACTTAAAGTTCCGAATTTTAAATCACATTAACATTATATACTTAGAAAAATTTTATATATATTTTTATAACTTTAGGTGATATGTATCACGCGGAATATACAAGAATAGCTACCAAAAAACACGAAAATAACTAACAGAATGAGGCCTTCACAAGTCGA
The DNA here is from genome assembly GCA_951213105.1 of Amaurobius ferox. Classification (NCBI taxonomy): domain Eukaryota; kingdom Metazoa; phylum Arthropoda; class Arachnida; order Araneae; family Amaurobiidae; genus Amaurobius; species Amaurobius ferox. The sequence continues at coordinate 61,685,800 of OX578134.1, forward strand.
CATCCAAACTAGAAATGAACGATAAACACACTAATTGCAACAATTAGATGAGAGCTTATCAGTTCTTATCTTATCTAAGATTCCACATAAAATGACGTCATCACTCCAAAGTTCACAAGATGACGTCATTGGTCCAAGGTTCGCAAGATAGCCATTTAGCCTTTTAAAATTAAGAATTTTAATTATATTTAATATTATAATTTTATTTACATAACAAAAGAAGATGTCTGTGTGTGTGTATTGTGCAGTGTGTAGCGGGAGATCTAAGTGTCGTACGACCATGATATTTGGTACACAGGTACTCCAGTGTTATATCATTTTTTTAATTTCGAATTAGTTTTTAGTTATTTTATGTCTTGCCTCGATTTATGTCGATATCCACATATATCGATTTTTTAGCGCCCTGAAATATTATCACAAAGTTTCCATCTAAACGCTCGGAAAGATCGAAAAATACTCTTCTAAACAAATTTTAAACAGATTGAAACAATAAATAGATATAATTTAATGTATTTTAAAATATATATACGTTTTGTGTATTTTAAACCTTTCCGTATTTTATATTATGATATATTAAAATTGATGGGCCATTCAACGAACATTTTTTTGTCAGCAGCTGCTTAAAATATCATACTATTTCAGAAAAAAAAATAATTTCTTAAACTCATCCGTTGATTGATTATAAACGTTTTAATCGAGGCATGTCTTTGATTTTTTGAACAAATCTAGCAGTTTTCGGACCCAATTTGAGGTCGAAGGTCGAAACGTACGGGGAAATGCACCAGATTCATTTTGTTTAGGAGAGTAGATATTTTGGAATTGGGTGAGAGTGTGGGCATGAGAGCGTAATACGAAGAATTTCGAGGAGGCATTTCAGTTTTTTATTTGGACGTACTGGTGTTCTTGGTATAGGGTCGAGAGATCATAGATCTAAAAGTTCGAATAGATCGAAAGTGCAGTCATCTGCTTAGGGATTTATTTGTATTGAGAGTGGTAAATAGAATCAAAAATATTAATATGCCCAGCATTGGGACAAATATGTACCAGTTACGTAACTGAGTAGCTGACAGAGGTGGGATTAGGTGCTTGTTTAGGGTGAGTATATGTGTTTTGCAATTTAAGAGTGTACTAGCGCAGCAGGCATTTAAGCTTTTCGAAAAATGCAATGAATTTAATTAATCCCTGGTTTAAATCCCGAGCAGAGCTGGGTACAGTAAAAAATATTTTAAAAATAGAACAATTTCTAATAAAATCACGCTTACATCTCATAGGAAATTGAGGCAGTACCTCCTGAACGAAGATCACTGGCTTGAAAATCAATAAAACTCAAAGGATGGAACAGTTAACATTATACTACGTCAAGAGGATTTTCATTAAATCGGTAGTGTTTCTAGTCCGGAGTAAATGGTACTCTTTGAATAACATATTTTTTTGTAGGAAGTTTGTCTTTTTTAGATATTTTCTAAACAGTTCTAAATATTAAAATATCGAAATTAGAACAATTTTTTCCAAATAGTTCACAAAATTAAAATATTAAATTATAACCACTATATTTCAAAACTGAAAAATTTGATCCAAAATTCAATAATATATTACTGTAGCGGTTTTAAAGGACTGCAAATAACTTCTTATAGTTCATAACATTTTTACTTTCCTTATATACATGATATAATGCATAAGGAAAGTATTGTGACGGGGTCGAATATTCGAATTCGAGTTTTCGATGGGAGAACAAGTTTCAAGCATCCCTGATCACGAATCGAACATTTTTGAGATAATGTCTCTGTGTGTATGTGTGTGTGTGAAGACGATATCTCACGAACGAAAGGGGTGATTCGAATGAAATTTGGTACAAAAATTACAATCCATGAATCCTGGAAGCCTATTGTTTTTTACAATCGAATATTCAGAACCCCCCTAATTTTTCGAGTGAAATTTCGAAAAATCATCAAAAAATAGAAACATTTAATAAAGTTACGTAAATAGACATTTCTTATGTAATTTTTCTTTAGGAAACTATTGACATACACTTTAGAACGCTAGCATGGACCGATCTCGAAATATTGAACATTTCTCAAATAAATTTATCAAAAAATCCCATAAATTAAAAAAAGAATTATAACTGTTGAGAAACATGTTAACTTTTCATATGTAATATCATACGATAAATTTGGTGACATCATTCTCATGGATCTAGCTCGTTCCATTCATGAGAAAATATACTTTGCGTAATACTTTTGTATTTGAGCGTCAATAGTCATTTATCTCCTATAAGAATAACTTATTTTTCCGTACATAAAGCTCGGTGAGATTTTTGGGACAAATTTGGCGGAATGTTGACAACTTGGCGACTTTTTTAAATGTTGCGAAATTAACAACAGTCTCGTCAAATCGATAAAAATGACGCTAAATCAATGAAAATGACGACTAATTGAGGAAAATTCAATATCGTGGAAAGAATATTAGTATCCACTATAAGGATACAACCTATATTTTTTACTGTAAAAGTAGTAAATTCATTGCATTATATAAGGAAAGTCAGATTTTTAGTTTTGGAGATATACGCATTACAAACTTCAGAAACAGAAAAAAATCAATTTTCTTGAACTTGACAAAACGATTTCTCAAAAACTAAAAATAGCTTTGTAAGAACAAATTGTTAATCTAAAAATTAAATTTCTTGCTGAACATTTTTACCGCTTACTGTTTAATTCTATATTTTACAGATTAGAAGATATTTCGAGTGAAAACAAAGCAAAGTGAGCTACTTGCTTGGATAGAAATGTTTTTAGATTTTTCGAAAAACAAAATTAATCCAAAGGAATGAATTATTAATTATTTTTGTATATTCATAAATAGCTCCATATTTCACACAAAACAGGTGAAAATAATTTACATTTTTATCTATTAGGTTCGCAAATATTAGCGTCAAAAAGGTCTGCATTTTTTGTGACGCTCAGATTTCATTCTGAGATTCAATTAGAGATTCAATTACCATTCACATCAAAAACATTAAACATAACGTACGTATACTGGAACTCGGCGATCTGATATCTAATATATGTTATAAATTTGTTAAGTTAGCAATGGAAATAAACTTCGTAACTTGTTCAGTCAGAATTTGTCCCGAATAGCAGCTGTTCCCAGCTATGTTCGGAGCCAGTATCAGTGTTCCTGTGCTATCATTTGATCAATACGAGCATAATTTGTATGCAAGGAAAAGACGTTCAATAAATCCAACATTCCAATGAATTTAATGAATTTCCCTTCTATTATTTAAATTTGAACCTTATCTCCCATACTTACAATTTCATTTATGCAAAGGTCTGTTGTTTGCAACCTATTCCACACTGCAGTGGCGTATAATAAGGGGAAATGTTTCTACGACATAAAGACACCCCATAATAAAGGGATTAATTAAGGAAATGGAACAATAATCTACCACTATTATTGCCTTGTTAAACGATAAAAGGTTTACGCAGAGCTTTAGTGAGAATCTATAGAAAGGTCCGGGCAGTTTCATTCATGACATGCAGTTTAATTGGTTTACTGTGTAAATAGTTGACAGAGAAAGGGATAATGTTGCAGTGAATAATCTGTATTAAATAACAGCTTTATGGGGTCACGGGCTCTTTGGAAACCATCGAGGGGTTTTGCTTTTTGCGACTTTAAATAGATTTATGATATTACTATTTTACTCACCCGTTCTCAACGGATACGAACATCAAAGTTGTTTTTATTGTTTGCAGCAAAAGGATATCAAATTGTATGTTTATTGTTCCTGATATTGTAATGAACTTTGTTGTCCCAACCGGAAATCGAACCCTGGATCTCCGAACTGGCCAGCCGACGCTCTATCGTTGAGCTACTGGAAAGAAATTGTAAGCTCTAATCGTCGAAGTGGACTCGGCATTCTCCATCTTCTATTGTCAGATTGACGAGCAACTGACAATCTGATTGACCGCCACTTGTTTTTTTACCCAGGTTATTATACTGCATGATCGTTATCCTCTCAGTTTGAAATCTGCGCTCAATCTTCTTATCAATTTTTTGCAATAAATTCGGTGACGTTTACCATTACATTTTCGATTGTCCTTTTTCTAAAAATTTTCAACTTTGCAGACCCTCCTTCTCTAATAAACCAATTTGGTTCTCCAAAGTTCGTTCAAATCCCTCTTCAGTAGACAAAATTAGATTCTGATCTCAATTAATTTTAATCAATGAATCCCTTTATCTCATTCTTATTGACTTATATGGACTTATTGTGTTCCCTCCATATTTTCTGTTTAAAAAAAACCTATGTTAACTGTTCTTATTTTCTCGGTTCTTTCTTTTTCGTTTGACCCTTTTTATTTGTATTTTTTCTAATTTTTCTTTTCTAAATTTTATTCCAAATTTCTGTTTTTGTTTTCCATGTGCCTAATTTTTTTTTCCTTTTCATATATTTTCTTTTTATATAATTTCTAAATTTTACTTTTAAAATTTTATTATTTTCTTTAATTTTAATCTATTTTTCATTATGTTAATATATCTCACTCTAAATTTTATTTTTCAATGATTTTTTTATCTATATTCGCAATAACCCTTTTCCTTTTTTTGAAAAATGGATGTACTTGTCAAGTTCAAATATAATGTAGAACTGTCTGTTTAACCACAATATTTTTCATCAATTGTTATATTTTTAGACCTAAATAAATGTTCGTTTGGCGGGATGGTAGAACTTGGGTGCCTCCTGAGTGCAGGAGGTATCCTTTCCCGGCCGTGCAGCTAGCTACTCTAAACCCACTATGTTAGTCGCACAGTCTGGGGTCTTCAGACCCCCGACATCTTTGCACTAACCTACAGGGTTGATTTGTTTGGGCGCCATTGTAAAGCTCCTTGCTACCCCAGCCGGGAATCGAACCCTGGATCTCCGAATTGGCCAGCCGACGCTCTACCGTTGAGCTACTGGGACGAAATTGCAAGCTCTTATCGTTGAAGTGGTTGGTCTCTGCAAGATGCAATATGGTGTAAGTTCTTTGAGAATCATTTTGTATCGGAATCATAATTTGAATTTTTAAAATTTTCGAATTTTTCGTTGATCTTGTACCTGAGATGGGTTGAATGAGACCCAAACCGAGATTCTGTCTCAAGTAGAAGGGCATGATCATTTTGAAAAGTGTTTTTGCACTTTTTTTGCATTGGAATTGCATCAAAGTGTTTTTGCATTTTTTGTATCAATATTGCATCGAAATTGTGCTCGAGCAGAAACGCCCGTATCGGTCATACTCATGCTGATAAAATCCGCCTGAAGATGGCGGCACTAACGTCAGGACCACTTTCATTGTAGATAACATTCCGGTCCGTGGAAGCTGTATCTGTAATGCTACTTATTTTAGAAACGCCCTATGTAGACGGGGTCTGTAAGTATGAGATCTTCATACTCGTATTTCATTTAGAAGCCGTGGAGTAGAAGTTTTTCATGTAGACGCATGTAGGAAACGCCACTCACTTAAGATTACTAGAATTTTCAGTAACGATTGATTAAACTATAAATGTAATGGGATCAGTCATATGGGGTACCAGGCCCGTAGCCAGGATTTCATTTCGGGGGGGGGGGGCTGAACCTTAATCTTGAAACCGTAATGGACCTTTACCTTCCTAGCGTTAATTTTTTCAATTAGTGCCGAGCTGTGACCCCCCTGCCCCCGCCCACTTGCCGTTGTTTTTTACTTTCCTTATGTACATAAGGAAAGTATTGTGTATAAGGAAAGTATTGTGACGGGGTCGAAAATTCGAATTCAAGTTTTCGAACGACGGGAGAGCACGTTTCAAGCATCCCTGATCACGAATCGAACACTTTTGAAGTGATGTCTGTGTGTGTGTGTGTGTGTGTGTGAAAGTATGTGTGTGTCGGTGAGTCTGTGGAGACGATATCTCACGAACGAATGGAGCGATTCGAATGGAATTTGGTACGAAAATCCCAATCCATGAATACTGGAAGCTTATTGTTTTTAAACGTAATCGAATGTTCAGAACCCCCTTAAATTTTCGAGTGAAATTTTGAAAAAATCATCATCAAAACCTTTAATAAAGTTACACAAATAGACGTTTCCTATGTAATTTTTCCTTAGAAAACGGTTGACATAAACTTTAGAACGCTAGCATAAACCGTTCTCGAGTTATTGCCCATTTTTCAAAAAAATTTAACAAAAAATCCCATAAATTAAAAAAAATATTAACTGTTGAGAAACATGTTCACTTTTCATATGTAATATCATGCGATAAATTGGGTGACAACATTTTCGTGGATCTAGCTCGTTCCATTTATGAGAAAAGATACTTTGAATAATACTTTTGCATTTGAACGCCAATAGTCATTTATATGCTATAAGAATAACTTATTTCTCCGTCCATAACACTTGGCGAGATTTTGGCGACGAATTTGGCGGAATGTAGCGAACTTGGCAACTTTTTTAAATGTGTGTGTGTTGACAAATTAACGAAAATCTCGCCAAATGGATAAGAATAACGCTAAATCAATTAAAATGGCAACTACTTGTCGAAAATTCAATATTTGGAAAGAATATAAGTATCTACTATAAGAAAAACCTATGTTTTTTTACTGTAAAAGTAGTAAATTCATTGCATTATACATAAGGAATTCATGTGCTGCTCACATCAGATTTTTTTTTCGATTTCATTTTTCCTTTTGATTTTACATATTACAACTTACACTTGTTACACCTCAATTATTTAATCTAAGGAAGTAAAATTAATTACTACAGTATTTTTAAATTAAAAATTTATTACCACAGATACCTATAATTATAAAAACTTTGAAAATGGAAAGTTATAATTTACTTATTTTATTTATATTTTACTTATTCAAAAATTCCAACAGCGAATTAACTGCCAGGAAAGCTCAATCGCAGATCGACGTTTTTTACTTGCTACAAAAGCAATCTCCTCGACGTTTTCCCTGCCATAATATTTATGACCTTATCCGGTCCACAGTAATGTTGGAATGAATTGAAATCATGGGGGGCAAGTGCACTCAGAGTCTGTCATCACTCATTACATTACGAGGCAAAGTTTTCACCCTTTTTAGTGTCGAAAAGGATCTTTCTACACTAGCAGTTGTTACTGGTAATGTAGCCAAGACAGTAAGGAGGTACCTGATTGTACGATAATAGGTACCATTACAATGCTCTAACAATTTCAGGACCTCAATGTTAGTGTCAATAGTTAAAACTCTTTCACACCACTGTTCATATTCAGCTTTCAGTTTTGAGAGTGACATTTTATCGTCGAAATATGGAGACCGACTTTCCAACTTGCTTGTGTCATCAACAGAAGTAAAACTAGGAAGAAGTATCTGGAAACTTAGTAGAATATCCTCATTTGAAACGAATCTATCAAGTAAATTTTGAATCAGACTGTCAACACAAGGAATGAAGACAGTCACACTGTAGTATTCTTCAACAGAAGTAGTTGGAGGATTTGCACGTGTTGTTTGCTTTAATGTGAGTCTTGGAATCTTCGATTCAGTTTGGAACACTACCTCTGCAAGCTGTGAAGCAGAATTAAATATTTCTTGAAATCTTTTTTAAAGCTCTCGTTTGAATGCTCTCGCTCTCTAACCACTGGGCTACCGCACCCTCCGTGACAATTTCATAACTTTCTTTTTAGTCACCCAATTTAGACCGGAACCCAGTGGGTGAGGCATCCACAGGTACCGTACCCTCCTTCCCCTACCACCAACCTCTCGGAAGGACTTCCGATTCCATCTTCCTCATTCCATCGTTCCATCATTTAAAATATCCATAAAATTAAAATATCCATTTGAAATATCCATAAATTAAAAAATCCATTTAAAAAATCCATATCGTTCCATCATTTAAAATTTAAATATAATAATTTCACCCGATGTATACAATACATCACCACAATTCAATCCACCGTAATTCAGTCATTTAAGTTTTATAATGACCATATGCTACATCATTTAAAATAACCCGATCCGATTCACAATCTCCATGGAAACGGCGTGACGTCACCGGTTGCGCGCGCAGGGTAAGTGAGAAGTCGGTGGGAACTTCTCGAGAAATCGCCGAGAAATTTAAAATCGTTACTTCGTTAAAATCAGGATCGGGCTGCTATTTAAAATTATTTATTGGCCAGATTAGGCTTGTAAGAAAGCCAGATCTTTGAGCTTTCTAAAAATGTAAGTTACTAGTCGAAATTGTCGATACTTTTTCGGATGCGGGATTTAAAAACGAAAGTTCGTTTTTTTGAGCGGAAAGTGACTTTTGTTTTAAAATCTTTAAAAAATATTAGAAATTGAAATTGAGATTTGAAATTGATATATTTTACTCGCAATTGACTGCTCTGTCCGATCGTGTGATTTTCTTTTTCCTACGATGTCTAGATGGTGGAGAAAAAAGGAGAAGAAACGGTCGAAATCGCATAAAACATTAAATAACAACAACAAAAAAATTCAAATTTTAAAAATTGGTTTTCACTTGTCACCTCCTCCCGCCGGATCTCTGATTGCCAAATTTCGTAACTCTGCGATGCGCGGTCGCTGAGCCTATAGTGTATAAGACACACACACAGACACACAGACAGACATTGCCTTTTAGTATACAGAAGTGAAATCCTAGAAACATTTCGAAATAGTACGAAACACTAGGGGTAATATAAGCGTCGGGTTTTCAAAATCTGCATGGGGGCCCGCGGGGCCAACTCTCAAGGCCCGTCTATGACAAAATAAAACAAAATATCATTCATCTGCAATTCGGTTCTGCGTGGGCCGTGGGGGCTCGACCCCAGGAGCGGAGCCCCTCGCGAAGTCGGGAGGGGTAAAAAAAAACTTATCAAGTTTCAAGTATACACCTCTCTTAGCGGCGATTGTAAACTAAGGCGAATTTTAGGGGGCGATAGTATTATAATTAAAGTAATTCCACTGCTGCTAAAATGAGAGCGCAATAACTATAAACTTACTACAGGCAGCATGTTAAAAACCAAATAATGGAATATTTCAGTTTTGGAACTAAAAAGGTGCTTTACATTGATGAAAATTGGAAATTGACACAGAGTTTAACGTCAAGTTTCATTGGTAACTAGAGATTTCTTTCTTTTTTTTTGGATTTCGGGGGGGGGGGGGGGCTTCAGCCCCTTGAGCCCCTCCGCTGGCTACCTGCCTGGACTACTTTAGAAATCATAAAGTATTGTCATAAATTTAAAAATATATTTTGCTACTAAACTATCATTGGAAATGTGATTGAAGCTATTATATGTTCTATAACATACAACTGATCTTTTAGGGTTATAACCATCAATGGCAAAGCTGGTATAATTTGAAACGATTACGGAAAGCTATGGTGATATCCAGAAAACGCTATATTGCGTTTAGTTAAGCTCTGTTTCTGTAGATTTCGAGGAATATTCAAATAAAACACTTTTGTTTATTTCATATCATGCTTATCTTTCAGTAAATGACATCCTTAACTTTAATTATCATGTAGGATATGTAGCATTTATATCATCTTTATTACGTTCTTGTCACAGACAAAACATTCCAATTTCGCAATTTCCTCGGCTATTATATAAACTTGAACCTTATTTTGCACACTTTCAAATCTATTTTAGCAAAGATTCAGTGTTTTCGATTTATCTCATAAAGTCTTGAGTATAATTGGGAGAAAATGTTTTCAGGGATTTAAGACATTACGTAATAAAGATATTAATTAAGGAAGTGGGACAATTATCTCACGTCATTATTGACTCTGGCTAACAACAGTTTTAATAAACATTTAGCTAGAATGCTTAGAAACGATGGGGTATTTTTTATTTACCACATTCTGCGTTATTGCTGTGTAATTTGCTGACAATAAAATTTAGTAATGTTAAGGATATAATCAGCAATCATCAAAAGCAGTGTTTCTTTTAGGCATAAATCCAGATGGGGGGGGGGAGCGAAGCACCCCTGGAAACGATTATTCGCCCCCCGGAGACATTTTACATTAACTTAGTTTCTATTTATGTGATAGCATTTGGATATATTTATATAGGACAAATAGAAAACTCTCCCTTCCCTAAAGTTTCATTTGCACCCCACCGGCCAAAAAGTTCCGAAAAAAAAAAACAATGTTCAAAAGTTTATTATTACATGAATGTGCGTGTGAGTGTGCGCTTTTAGATCTATATCTTTTTGTCGTTGTGTTAAATAATTGCATTACTTGTAAATATTACTTAATTTTAGGTATTATTGTACTTCAATATAATAAATAGCTCAATAGGTTTCCAAGATATTTCGCTCAATGTATTTGTAGAGAGTTTGGCGTGAAAATGTTTAACTCCTCAAATGTGTGACTAAAATTGCTGCCAAAAAGACTTTTCAAAATAATAAAGTCTCAAATTTAATACGTTAATTAATAGATTTTACCAGAAACTTTTTTTATCCCCAATTGGCGCACTTGCAACAAAGATAAATCCGCTATCAATTTTATGATTTGCTCTGTTATTTTATAAATGTTAGTCTTTTCTCCAGTACATACGATCCCATTTACGCCAAAGTTCAAATTTTTCTTATGATGGAGTCGCTCACAATAGCGAGAAATGTTTACACGACGTAAAGATGCGCCTTATTAAAGGACTGCTTTTAATTTAGGAAGGCGAAACTCTAATCTTTGGCCATTAGTGGCTTTCAGAACAATAAAAGTGTTTACAGAGGTTTAGCCAGAATCTCGTTAGGAAGGGAGCAGCATTTGCATTCATAACAAGCTGAGTAATTACAGTGTAATTGGTTGACAGTGAATGAGATAAGCTAGGAAAATAATAATCTGCACAAAACAGAAGTTGAATTATGGAGAAGACCATTTGTATATTTCTAGTATTTTTCCTGAATCGTGTGTGACAATTCCTGATGCGTGATGCATATATGCATAAAATGTTGTTAAAGGTACTCAGTTGTTTATGTTTACTTTCTGTACATATTCTAAAAGTGCATGAAATTATATAATCCTTATCTATATGTATTAAAATATTATCGCCAGGTAAGTACCAATTTTCATTAGAATCGTTACATTTGCTCTAGATATATAGTAATGTCAAGCACACAAATACAAAGAAACACATACAGATACACGCATAGAGAGAGATACACGGACATAACAGAAAATAATGTTGATTCTTATTTAAGAATACTCAAAATGTATGAATCCATTAAAAAACGAGATATTTTTGATCTCCACTCAATATGGTAACTTTTGACCCTCTCACAATACTTTCCCTTTACATACACTATGTATTGTAAGGAAAGTAATAATCAAATACACTAAAATATTTTAATGAACCTATAATTTTATGTACCGAAATAAACTCAACTAATGTTACACGACTGAGATTCCGGGCGCGGTAGCCCTGTCGTTAGCTCGTGGGAGTTGCACTCGGTAGGCCCGGGTTCGATTCCCGCCACTGCCAACATTGCCGCCGTGTTCACGCTGAGTATGATTACATTAAACATGTAGGTCCATAAGTCCTTCCGAAAGGTTGGTGGTATGGGAAGGAAGGTACGGTTCCTGTGGATGCCTCCCCCACTGGATTCCGGTCTAAATTGGATGGCACTTCTCGGCGGTCCAAACAGATACCTTACACCTTTTTGGTAGGTCGGACGGTCTGGGTCTCAACAACAACAACAACGACCGAGATTCCTTCACAATAACCGTGTATTATATTCTTTTTCTGTATTTATGCAAAGGATACTCTTTTTACAACTGCAGATATTAAATGCCAAAATTTCCAACTTTACTTTGTAAGGTACTTACAAGAGCCTATGCTTTTTCCTTTAAATATAAAATGCAAATTCTAACCACCCAAATACCGCAGATTTAAGCCTTTTATCGCATTTCCATGCATTTCATGGATGGGATTTCGCCCGCAAAATGTCATAAGTTATTTGGAATTTTACTATATTGAAAAATAATGCGATTTACCATCACAGCAAAATTATTTTCAAAGTCTTTCTTCATATTTAAGCTTTCGTGCCTTGAAATACATTTAGTATCATATACGATATATTGACTGTAAATACATGAAGTTGTTCAGAGAGCTGTATCAAATAATTGCAAACTATGTATAGGAATCAGAAATCGTTATAACTCTAAACATCATTGCGTACAAAAAATCTGATGAGTTCAACGCATGTCGTTTGTTACAAATGAACATATTTCTGTATTTCGGAAGAATGAAAATTAGAGCTTTCATTACAAATGAACAAATTTCGATATTCTTGAACAACAAAAATAGAGCTTTCATTACACAAATAATAAATTTCGACATTCTGAAGTAATAAAAATATCCATTTAATTACAAATGAATATATTTTGTTCTTCTGGGCTAACAAAAATGCGAGCTTTCGTTTCAAATGAATGAATTTCAATATTCTGGAACAAAAAAATAGAGCTTTCTTTACAAATGAACAAATTTCGTATTCGTGAACAACACAAATTAGAGATTTTGTTACAAATTAACGAATTTACATATTCTGGAGTGAGTAATAAAATATCCATCTCATTACAAATGAACAAATTTCGATATTCCGGGTCAACAAAAATGTGAGCTTTTGTTTCAAATGAATTAATTTCAATATTCTAGAACAACAAAAATTAGAGCTTTCGTTACAAATGAACAAATATCGATAGTCTTAAATTATAAAAAATAGAGCTCTCGTTGCAAATAATGAATTTCAATATTCTGGAATAACGAAAAATAGAGATTTCGTTACAAATGAAAATTTTTCGATATTCTAGAACAACAAAAATTAGAGCTTTTTTATGATTAAATCTTGCTTGAAAATTTAAAAGCTTATTGTTGACGATTGTAATAAGCGTATTGAATTTCATGGAAATTACTTGATTGTTTTGGGAGATACCACATACCCTATGGATAAGTATAATGTTTGATGTATAGAGAACTGTTTATAATAATTCTTAAATAATCTTGTTCATTCCCAAATGTACTTATGAATCATTAAATGTACTTATTTAAAAAATGTACATGAAATGCACATGAATGTTAAATGTACATGAAGTTAAATGTACTTATGAAGCATTCCCTCATGTAACAATAGTAAATAATTTTTTTATGGAATATTTCCGTTATGGATTAGAAACTTGTGATACACCAAGAATAGAGCATGGCATTCCTCTGATCCTTCCCCCATACAAATCAACAGGGTTCTTGTACTTATCGACTAAATTAATGTTAATTCAAACCGCCCAATTTATTCTAGAGATATATTGTCCACATCTTGAACAATGGTGTTGATTCATCTCTTGTTAAATGCGTGTACAAAAATTAACTCAGAATAAAAAATGTATTTCCATTTTATTTTACTTTTATGATTATTTCCATTAAGATGTAACATTTCGAATATGTTGCATGTTGGCGCTTTATAAATGATGCCATTGGCTTTTAAGAAACAAATCAATTTTAACATGGCTTCTGTTAAGATAATGATATCTTCCAGTAATATTATTTAAACAGAATTTACTTTAAAACACCTTTTTGAATTTCAATGAAATCCGCAAAAGAGTATACGATATACGGTTCGATGTATACGAAAATTGAAATAATCGGACTGCATTTAATCCTAATTCGCTAAATTTGTTCTAGAGATATTGTGACCAAATATTCACAGAACAGCACATAGATATGTAGACCGGCAACCACATATACATACAGACATAGTATAGTTGATTCACATTAAAGAATCCTCAAAATGCGTACATTGTCGCAAACCTGATTCGACCTGATTGTCCCAAACCTGATTTTTTAATACTATCACAATATTTTCACTTTTCATATACAATGTATTGTAAAAAAAGTAATTATCAAATGTAATGCAAAATATTAATGAAACAGTTATTTTATGTTCAGAAATTAATACAACAAATCGCAATATGCTTAATGATATTCAAATTATAGATTTTCTCAAGATACATTTATGCAAAGGATGCTATGTTTTTAAATATAAATTATTAGTGCAAAGTTCTTCATTTTTTGCTCCTGAAATACTTACTGCATATTTTAAATTTATTTTAGATACTACCATATTTCTCCCTAATGAAAAATGCATATTCTATGTAACCTAAACACCATAAATTTAATCCTTTTACCACATTTCCATGTTCTTCCAAAAAGGGATTTTACCCGCAAAATGCCGTACGTCATTTGGAATTCTACCGAATTGAAAGAGAGTGCGATTTACAATCGTTGCAAAAATATTTTCAAAGCCATCCTTTATATTACGCCGTTTTCCGTGTCTTGAAACGAATTTAGTATCATGCGCAAAATATGTATTTACTTATGTCTACATTACTTATGTCAATTATTTACTTATGTCTGTATTATATTTATTTACTTATTTAAGTGGATATAACCAAATGCAATTCAATTACAGTAAACACTAAATGTAAAATGTTCAGAACATAAAATACTAGCATACTAAGCTGTAAATATGTCAAGTGTAATAAAACAGTCTTTTTAAAAATTGGTTGATGACATAATAGAAATGTCAATATCGGAGAAGTAAGCATGAAAAGGATCAGCAAATTGATATAGGGAAAAACTTTTAGTATAATTGTGTTTAACAGTAGGATTTTGGAATAATTATTTTTTCTTGATTGTGGGAATATGGAACTTCAAGTAAGAAAATAAAGGACAATTTATAGCAGTATTTAATAATTTATACATAGTCGAGTCACATTATTATGACTACCAGCTAATATCTTGGAGTAACCGCCGTGTGCAGTACGGATAGCAGCTAGACGGGCTGGGAGTGACTCAATAAGATGCTGGAAGGTGTTCACAGATATGTGTAGCAATGCTGACAGCAGTGCATCTCATGCTGGAGGTTGCTTGGTGGAGAATAGATAGGGCGAACAACCCGATCGGGGTGGTCCTACAGATGCTCAATTGGGTTTAAGTCTGGGGAATTAGATGGCCAGGGAAGTCTTCATCGTGCTCCTCCAACCATCATTGGACAGTTCTCTCTGTGTGACACTTCGCATTGTCGTGCTGGTAGATCTCATCTGCCCCAGGGCAGACAATCAGTATGCATGCAGTACGTAGTCTGCAAGAATGGATTCATAACGAATTCGGTTCATAGTGCCTTCCACAGGTATGAGTGGACCTAGAGAATGCCATGAAAACATTCCCCAAACCATAACACTGCCCCCCCCGTCTTGTATTCTTCCAGCAATGGTTGATGAATGTTTGTTCTCCGATTTATCATGTCTTATACTCCAAAGTTCGTCTGCTTGATGAAGCAGAAAGCGTGACTCATCGGAGAAGATAATCTTTTGCTAATTAGCGGAGGTCTAATTCCGATACTGCAGTGCAAATGTAAGTCTTTTCTGCTGATGCATCTTCGTTAGCACAGGTGCAGTGACCATCCGTCTGCTTCGAAGGCACATACGCAGCAGGTTTCGCTGAACTGTCATTTGAGACACACTTCTGGTAGCCCCTAGTTCATTCGGCAGTGAGTTGCTGCACTGTAGCGTAGCACCCCCTAAAAACCTTTCGATCGGCCCTCACAAACCTAGCGATCGGCCTTCACAAACCTAGCAATCGGCCCTCACAAACCTTTGGAGCCGACGTTCACCTGTCCCATCAATGGCGCGTGGAGCTCTATACTTTCCACGTCACTTATTCGAAATGGCGCCATTTCTCCTTTGACAATACATTTTAACCATAACAGCACGCGAACCGTTCACAAATTGCGCTGTTTCGGAAATGCTGCCATCCTTGGCCCGGCATTCGATAATCATCCCTTTTTCCTAATCTGATAAATCGCTTCTGTTAGCCATTACCGCAACGAGTGATATGTTTACAGAATGCTTATACCACACCTTATATACCTACCAAACCAGCTCACAACACGTGCCTTCTTTCATTGGCTACGCGCTGTTCATGTCAAAAGTAGGAGGTGGTCACAATAATGTGACTCGATCCTGTAGTAGAACAAGAACATTTTCTACATTTTAAAATAGATATTGAGTGACATTTTTGTTTAAGTTGAACAGTAGATATTTCATATGAATAATAACATGAAATTTTGTAATTAAGAACAAATAAAAATTAATTATGATCTTCAATCTGCTGAAAATCTTCAGTTGGTAAATAGGATCCCATATCATATAGAACAATATTCAAAAATAGGCTTAACACAAGTTTTATAGGCAAAAAAGAGTATTAGCATCAGCAAAAACATGAAACCTTCATAAGACGAAGCTAACTCGTTGGTAAGTTCATTTGAAAGTTGTGGTGTTGACGATTTCACTTGGTTGGTCGTTAAAGGTAACATATTCATGCAGGGAAAGAAGGCGTGAAATTCCAAACATTCACATGGACCAATTGTTTTCCAGCTTAAATGCATATATTTTATTACCTAAAATTAACTTATTTACAAAATCATATATACAATTACTACATAAAATAAGCAGTCTTAATTCGTCCAAATAGTGTCATAAGGCATTAACGATCTTAATTGATTTTTCTCAGACTGTTCAAAGGGGATATATAGGGGACATTGTGAAGAATAAAATATAGGGGGAGATAACGAAGAGTTCACCAAAACACATTGAGGCGTCGTTGAGATTTAGCATATCATCGATATACGCCACTGCGCGGTATATTTTACCGTGATACAACATCGAAGATTATGTTTTGTCCTTACTTTGGACCAGTAAATATTTTTTTAACTCGCATCATTAAAAGTCATTCAGCAAGTGTTTTTTCTTGCTAAAAGTGTTTTGAACCATGTTGAGGATGAGGTCAATATCAGACCCCTTTCTACGGGTTGGTCAGATTATCTGGGTGCTCATTGGTCAGCAAGAAACACCGGTTTCAGATTGGTCTTTGATAAACTCCACCTTATTTGCTGGAATGAATGTGGCTGGGTGAGAAGTCTTCCCCCATTGTTAATTATAAATTTTGTAATAATAAAGTTCTTTGTATTCGAGGCACTGTTATGTGCTCTTTCGCGACTGGCTGTCGCAATTATTTGTCCCCTCCACTGAGTTTGAAAGTTCTAAATTTAATTAAAGTTAATGTCACAAAAGTGTTATCAATATGCATTCGAAAGTTAAAGAATTATGAAAAGTGACACCTAGATCAACAAAATGTGTACAATGAGCTAAAGGAAAATTGTTTTACTGACTGTCTTCTCTTCTCTTTACATCTCTCTTGCCTAGTTAGTCTGAGCCAGACTAATTCCAAAAATGTAATAGCCTTGAGTTTGTTTAGAGCCAGTATTGGACTTTTCAAGAAAGCCTCCTTGCAGTACCGATATAGAAAATGATGCCCATGTGAAGTCAGGACGGCCGTAAACGTGGCACAAAGGGAGAATATCTTTTCTCATTGTAGAATTTTCATAGCTTGTTTCAGAATCTTAAAAGAGAAATCTGTTCCCTCCTATTTCCAAAGAACTCAAAAAATGCACTAGGTTAGCGTTTAAGAAACTAATCGTGCGGTGTCTATTCCATTTTCAGTTATGTCTGATTTATTGCAGTGTTCCTAACTTTTGGAAAGTGATATAAATTCAGCATCAACTTCCTAAGGAGGTAGAAGGTTCACTAACACTTTCAACTTCCAGTGTTTTTAACACTTCCGGTTAAAAAATTTTCATTTAAACATCTATTTCTCTGGATTGAGTATACAGCTTAGACAATGGATTGAGCATCGAATATGAGTATACAGCTGAGTACCATATCTCTAAGCTGCATATTCAATTAAGAATGTATACATGGGTATACATTCTTAATTGAGTATATGGCTAAGAGATATGGATTGAGCATCGAATTCCATAGAAGATAGGGGTGATCGCTAACACTTTTCAATCCACTTCTGAAGATGTCATTTACGGTTTTTCCGAAAAATCGTTTGTCTGTACGAAATAAGTATGCAAATGAGAATAAAAATGGCTAATAGTTTCTTCAAAAATAACCTGTGGACACCATTTTCCCAGTATGAAGACCCTTTCATATGTTTCTTGTTTTGTTTTTTATTATTCCGTTTTATATCAAAATCGTGCAACATCTAGAGTAAGACATATCGCACACTGGAATCAAATGTGCTATGCTTAATTTGAGTAAATATTAATGTATAAACCAGAAAAAGTGGATAATGTAGCTTTGTAATTCCCCCCCCCCCCCAAATAAAGTTTTGACGAAATTAAATAATTTACCACTGCGATTATAGGATAAAATTGACCGAAATTAACATAGTGATGCGCATCGATTAGTAATACCATACATTTTCATTAGAGGTGGTGGTGGTATTTAGGGTTTTACCTGTAACTTCGTAATGATTTCGATTTCTTATTATATCCTCATCATCATAATATTGTAATTCGAAATAGCACGTTCAAGTATTATAAAGAAAAACATTTATAATTTGTATAAAGAGAAAAATATCATTAAAAAGCGCTATTTTTTTTTAATATATGAGACAAAAATAAAATAAAATCAGTTTCGTTGGAGAGTACCTGTACCCTCCCTGATCTCCCCATTGCTTCGTTTATGTTTGTACATAAGAGCTGCATCTTTCCGCGGCTATCAATAAATGTCCTATTGTTTAAATTAATGCACATATTTTCGACTTTTTTGCATATAAAATACACTGAACTGACCGGACTGACTGAGTGAATGAATGAGTGAGCTAGGGGTTGATGCATGAAAATTACTAAGCACTTTTACTATAGTTAGAATATTGTTTTTGGTGTCATTGGATCTGTATCAGCTTCGCAATCAAGGGAAAAATATAAAATTTTGAAAAATAATCAAAATATATTTTTCTCAAAATATATATAATGTGCAAATTTAATTTTACTTAAATTAGAATGTAATGTACAGAGATAAATGCAACCAATGTTGAATCGAAGCTTGCTTAGCAATGCGAATTATAGCATATCTTATGCACTTACGGAAAAGATACCCTGTTTTTCAATATAAATTTTAAATGCAAAACTTTCCTATTCTCTTCAAAGGCTTATGGAATACATTACATTTATTCTGAGTCTACATTTTTCTCCAAAATAGAAAATGCATTTTCTAACCCAAACACCATAAATTTGAGCCTTTTATCACATTTCCATGTTCTTCAAAAAACGGATTTTGCCTACAAAATGTCATGAGTCATTTGGAACTCTAAAGCACAGAAAGAGAATGCGATTTACGATCACCGCAAATATATTTTCAAAGCTTTTCTTCATATTTCAACATTTTTCATGTCTTGGAATGCAGCATCTAGAGTACAATGACTGTAAATACATAATGTTATTCAAATTGTTTGCTCAAATGAATGTAAATAGGTAACAGCAAAAACTTTGTTTTTTAAGGTACCTTGCTTTGGTATTTCTATGTAACTTAAATGTATGAAAAATGTATTTACTAAAATGTATGTAACTTAAATGCATTAAAGTTAACGTTATATCAAATTTGGACTTTCTAGCAGCTTCGGTTCTCATGTTGTCCCCGCAAAACGAGTTGATTCCTAAGGCTGGATCAAGACGGGCTAGTCCGATAAGTTAAAAAAATCCAAAGAATTGAAATATACCATAAAATTCAACATACTAAATTTGGACATTTTAGTTCCTGCGGTTCTCAAACTATTTCCCAAAAAAGAGTACATTCTTATGACGAATCCAAGACGGGCTAGCTGGATACAGTTCAAACTCTAAGGAAATAAAATAAACCAGAAATGACAACGACATACTAAATTTAGACTTTCTTGATGCTTCGGTTCTAGAGTTATTCCCCGAAACCAGTATTTTTCTATAACTGACTCAGTATGGGCTAAAAATCAATAGAATTGAAATATATCACGTAACAACGACATATCAAATGTTATGTTACTATGGGTGATGGAGCTTAATTAGGTAGCGCGTCAAAGACTTGAATCACATAGACAAACAAACAAACACTAGATTGAGGTAACTAAAGGATGTTGAAAACAACATATACAATTACAATTACAATTACATATACAATTACAATTACAACAACAAATACAATTTGATATGTCCGTCGCTGCAAGCGAACAAATATCGATGTCCTAGGACAACAAAAGTTATAATTTTCTATCTATCTGAAAATCAATTGAATTAAATCACAATTAAATTAGGGGTAGAGCTCGTGATAACTCTTAATCAATGTTGTTCATTTTCTATGTAATGTATATACAATGCATTCATTCATTTGACAATAGTGGGCCTATTTACTTTGTAGTATGAAAGTTTTCCTTGTCATTTCTCGAGTACGGGAATGGCTTCATCTGGTCCAGTGTCATCGAAAATATTCAAGCTTCTTTAGACACAATCTTACGAATGTTTATTCAAATCGTCCAATTTGTTCCACAGATATCTTATCTATATATATGAAACAACGGTGTTTATTGATTTCTCTTTAAATGAATGTAATGAGCATTTACTTATTACTCATTTGAGAATAGTGAGTATTTTCTATGGAATATTTCCAATTTGAGGTCAATAAGATCTCGAGCACGGTGCATGTTAGTGACTCATAAATGATGTCATTCGATTACAAAAACAAAGCAAGAGCAAAATGAATTTCCGCAACATTTTTTTTATAAAATTTTCTTGATTTTTGAAAAAATTATAATTTTGAAATTCCTATTTTCCTCTCCTGCGCAAACGAATCCGAAAATTGTCGATCGAATTAATAGTATATTCGAATTTGTTCGATCGATATTGTAGTTCAATACACATGGCAGACAGGTAAATAAATAGACGCATACCAAACACAGAGAGACCGGAAAAGAAAGAGACACGAATAGACACCACATGCTTCAGGCAAACAGACAGACACATACCAAAATAGTTGATTCAGGAGGGATCTAAAAGTATATATCCGCCAAAATCAAAGAGTGAGTCATTTTTGACACCATAGAATCATTTTGTCTTTACATATGTAGTAAAGTACCGTTAATACACATCTCAGTGAAAAAAATAATCATCGAATAATGACAAAAAACTGTAATTGAAACTAACGTCAATGGAAAAGAATGTCTGGAAACCAACCAGTGGAAAAATATTATAAATGATGAAAACGTATAACTGATAAGAGTATAATTGGTAAAGCGTATAAATGGTAAAGCTTATAAATGGTGAAATGGTATTAATGATAAAAGCGTATTAATGATAAAATAGTATAAATGGTAAAAATATATGAAAGAGACGAGTATAAATTGTGCTGTACTGTACTATGTACTGTTAGAAAGTAGTGATAGACATAATGAGAAATTTTAATCAATTCATAAATAATGTACGGAAATAAATGCAATATTGTATAGAGGCTTGCTTATTATTATCCGAATTATATCTCATTTAATTATAAATTTACGAAAACCAATACATGAAATATAAATTTTAAATGCAAAGTTAAAACCATGCCATGAAATATAAATTTTAAATGCAAAGTTAACAATTTTAAGATCTTCAAAGACTTTCTGGGCGTAAGAAAATTATTCTAAAGCTTGTACTTTTATCTTTCAATAGAGAATACATATTCCAATATAAACACCATAAATTTAAGCTTTTTACCACATTGCCATGTTTTTAAAGAAGTATTTTGCCCGCAAAATGTCATGAGTCATTTGGAATTCTAAGCATTGAAAGAGAATGCGATTTATTATTACTGCAAAATATTTCCAAAGCGTTTCCTCATATTACAGCATTTTTCATGCCTTGAAACGCATTTTGCATCATATGCGATATATAAAGTGTTTAAGAAGGGTTGTAATGACTAAATACCGTTTGAATGATAGGTCGTAAATCTATAGTTCCAATTTAAGGAATGCTAAGGTAGGCTACCATTGTATGAAATGTTGATCATGTGACACTTTTAGTAAACGATATAATTTTCATACTGGCACTCAAGCAAGAAATTTTAATTATAAAAATTGTTTTCCATAGACCAGTGAGGCAATAGATATCATTAATTAAACGACGTATAATTAGTTTTCGACTTATAATTGGGTATTGTGTAAAACTTTTCTTTAAATATAGGTAGAGATGTAAGTTTTCGAATGGAAATTGCATCTAACGAAATTTGAATATATTTTAAGTACTTATCCCGTGCTGTTCTCGTGATATTAGCAATTTTACTTACTTTACTGTGACTATTATTTCTAAAAAGAATTAAACAATTTCCATAAAATTCGGTATACATTTTACTTTCCTTATATACTAGTATAATGTATATTAAGGAAAGTATTGTTAAGGGATAGAAAATTCGAATTCGAGTTTTCGACGGGAGACCACGTTTCGAGCATCCCTGATCCCCGAATCAAACATTTTTGAGGTGATGTCTCTCTCTCTGTGTCTTTGTGTGTGAAAGTATGTGAGTCTTTGGAGACGATATCTCACGAACGAATGGAGCGATTCGAATGAAATTTGGTACAAATATTAAAATCCGTGAATACTGATGGAAGCCTAAAGTTTTTAAACACATAAATACTCAGAAATCCCCTAAATTTTCGAATGAAATTTTGAAAAAGCACAAAATTCAAAACCTTCAACAAAGTTACGCAAGTAGAAATTTCTTATTTAATTTTTTTTGGAAAACGATTGACATAAACTTTAGAATGCTAGCATGAACCGTTCTCGAGATATTGCTAATTTTTCAAATAAATTTATCAAAAAATCCCATAAATTGAAAAAAATATTAACTGTTCAGAAACATGTTGACTTTTCATATGTAATATCATACGATAAATTTGGTGGCATCATTCTCGTGGATCTAGCTCGTTGATTCATGAGAAAAGATACTTTGAGTAATACTTTTATATTTGAACGCCAATAGACATTCATCTAAGAATAACTTATTTCTCCGTCCATAACGCTTGGAGAGATTTTGGCGACGAATTTGGCGGAATATCTACAACTTAGCGCCTTTTTTAAATGTTGCCAAATTAACGAAAATATCGCTAAATGGATATAAATGACTCTAAATCGATGAAAATGACAACTAATTGACAAAATTCAATATCTTGGAAAGAATATAAGTATTTGCTATAAGAATAACCTATTTTTTTTCTGAAAAAGTAGTAAATTCATTGCATTATATAAGGAAAGTCATGTGTTGTCCACATCATATTTTTTCATTTGGTAACATTAATAATATGAATTTAATTATCAGCGTGATTTCGGCATAACGGAAGTTTTGTTGTCTAAGAATATGGAAATTTGTTTATTCTTATGTAGAACAACTTACGTGTTGGGTACAACTTTTAATTATTTTTCAATTATTTTTTGCGAACTAATGTGTAGATTATATTTTCATTTAAAATTATATTTAACTGTACGTGTTAAGGCATAAAATCGTTTCACTTATCAGAGCAACTCTGATGTATCACTTTGCCTCTTAGCTCCAAATAATATCCCTATCTTTTCCCACGAGCGCCTTTTAACAGCTTCTCTTGGGATTTAGCACTGATGCTTTATCTGCAGTAGCTGATGCTGCAGTTCTTTTCTTTCTTTTACAAAGCAACACGCACCCCTTATCGCTTCGACACCGTAATGGAAGGCTTTCCATATTATTAGCGTTCTTCCGAGATTTGCAGTTTGATGTTTGAATGAAATAAATGTGTATTATAGCTTTTTATTCAATGGAAGTTTATTCAATAGATAAATATAGCTGACTATTTAAATCTGGAAATCATTCTATTGCTAAGTGCAAATTTATTTATGACAAATATTATTTGGTTTATATTGTGTTCGTTATTGGTAGGATTTATTATATGCTCTGGTGGCTAAAATTATCTTTATAAGCACAAAAGCACTGGCTTCTCATCAACTGTTCAATATAATTGAGTTAAATATTTCGAAATGATACATAGAATTTGATGAATACTAATTGAAAATCTGATGTGGGCAGCACATGAATTTCACTACAGCTCAAATTCACTTTATTATTTTTTATTTCATGACGTATTAAATTCAGTTTAATTGCAGGAAATAGGATGGAGACTTTTCTGACATTATATCCAATTTGCAATTTTAATGCATCTTCGTTTCATCTGGCAACATAATGCATTTTAAAAAGTTTTCAACTCCTCAAAATTGCAAAATAATAAAATATCTCTCAATCGGTTCATCTTATAGAATCATGGAGTCAGTCTTTTTCGCTCTGTTGTCAGAAATTGCACGAAAAACAAGTTTATAATTAATCTATTTCCGAAATTTTAGTCATTTATTTCAGATTTTCAGGATCTTTGTGGGTCATTTCACATAAAAATGTCGGTTATATTTTTCCGAATCATTCCTTAATCTATTTAGCATTAGGATAAACCTCAAAGGACTTAACTACTATATTTTAAGAAATTTCATTAAATAGTTTTTTAATTACAGTGCAAAATGACTTTAGTTCCTTAAAATTAAAAAAAAATATATTTCGAGAATGGTTCATCTTAGAAAAATGGGGTTGGTCTTATTCTTTTCGTTGTTAAAAATAAAGTATAGAACAAGCTCTTAATTGATACATTTGAGCATCTGTAATCTCTTATTTCAGATTTTGGCGATTTTTGCGGGCTATTTAGAAAAAATTGACAAATTATTTTATTCCGAATCGTACCAAAATTCAATCAGCACCATGGTAACCCACAAGTTATTTATCTACCAAATTTTATGCTATTTGGTCAATTAGTTTCTGAGTTAGAGTGGATACAAACATTGCACCGACAGACAGACACATACATAGAAGATACTCTAAAAATAGTGTTTAAGGGTTTTAAAGTGACAGAATATGATTATAGGGAATGTAAATATCGAATATGCGTGCGTACGATACAAAACTAATCATGAAGCAAACAAAACTAATCATAAAACAATTTGCCACTTTCACCAATGTCTGCCCAGACTCTAAACAACTGCAGAGCGTCATCTCAAAGATTTTTTACAAATGACACTTCGGAGAAATAAAATCTGTTTTGAGTCGACAAACATCGAGATCAAATTTTGAATTGCTGAAGTTCGCAAGAAAACATACTTCATGCACATAGTTTCCGCTGGTTGCTTTTAATGTATGTAAAGATACATTTTGGGCACCAGTATATTTGAATTTTCCATGTTATTCACCTACAGCAATTGTTGTGACACTATTATTTCTAAGGAATGTGATTTTAAAATGAAAGAGAAAGTATATGAATCAATTGAACGATAAATTCAAATTTTGGGATTTTCTTAATCTGAAGACGAATAAATGGTTCCCATATGTATGATTAAATTTATATAGGCCCAGGTAGTGCGAAATTAAAAATATAAGAGTAAATTAGGGACTAACCAAAAGGGCTCTTGTAGTATACCAGATGTCAAGAAAAGGCATGGTATGGTCAATAAGTATTTGGGTTATGGTATATTACTTTATTTGTGAGATCTAAATAACTTGTTCAAAAAATTTTGAAAAAATCGAAATTTATATAGGCCCAGGTAGTGCGAAATTAAGAATATAAGAGTTAATTAGGGAATGACCAAAAGGGCTCTTGTAGTATACCAGATGTCAAGAAAAGGCATGGTATGATCAATAAGTATTTGGGTTATGGTATATTACTTTATTTGTGAGATCTAAATAACTTGTCCAAAAAATTTTGAAAAAATCAAAATTTATATAGGCCCAGGTAGTGCTAAATTAAGAATATAAAAGTAAATTAGGGAATGACCGAAAGGGCTCTTGTAGTATACCAGATGTCAAGAAAAGGCATGGTATGGTCAATAAATATTTGGGTTATGGTATATTACTTTATTTGTGAGGTCTAAATAACTTTTCGATACTTATTTCCTCAATTTGCATTATAATTTATGTTTCTTTAAACTAAGCATCCTAACTGGTTCGGTTGTTAGACGAGTTACCAACTTAATCCGCATTTACTGCGTTACTACGATAGAATAGTGATATATTTCGAATCATGAGGCTTTCAGTGTTCTTGAGTAGAGTGTTCTTGGAATGAAAAATGGTATCTTGAATAGAGGATGAAAGATTCGCGTAGTAAGTGGTGTAAAGAGCATTGCGGTCCCAACCGGGAATCAAACCCTGGATCTTTGAACTGGCTAGCCGATGCTCTATCGTTGAGCTACTGGGACGAAATTGCAAGCTCTTTTCGTCAAAGTGGGCTCTGCATTCTTCACCCTCTGATGTCAGATTGGCGGGCAACTGAAAATCTGACTGACCACCTCCTGCTACTTTTACCTGAGGTTAGATTCCTGCCACTACTATTTTTACCCATGTTAGTATCCTGCGTGGTCGTTATCTTCTCAATTTGAATTCGGCGCTCATTCTTCTAGAGTCCACTGAATCCGTGGTAGTCGCACTAGTGCCACTTTCAGACTTTGGACTGAACTACAGGGTTGATATATTCGGGCGCCATTGTAAAGAGCCTTACTTCCCCAACCGGAAATCAGATCCTGGATCTCCGAACTGGCCAGCCGATGCTCTACCGTTGAACTACGGGGACGAAATTGCAAACTCTTATCGTCGAAGTGGACTCTGCAGTGGAATGAAACTCCATTCGATACAGCGATGACTAGGAAGAGTTTAGTATTCGGGGTGTGGCCGCAATACGGAGCGAAGTAACAGAATGCCGGGGTAAGCATATAAGCTTTGTAAATCTATGTAAGCATTATCACCAGTATATGGTAGTAACTTGTATATTTGTCATTTATTCTGGCGTATGCAATAACAATTAGTATATATGTTGTCCGTAGCTATAAACAGAAAGTTGTTGTAATTTCTGAGAAGTCCCCAATAATCTGAGTTATATTTTAAACACTGCCGTCCTGTATGACTAATTTTGGACTGAAAGATCGAAATATCCAATACTGTAAGTTTGAGTTAAGTCATTTTTGAAAGATTAAAGCTACTAAAGAGAAGACATTTTTGACAGATTAAGGCTATAAAGGCATCTAAAGAGGATAAAGAGACATTTAAACTTTACATGCTCTTACAATGGAAATTATTGGAATCACATCGAAAATCGCATCTCAAGTTTCCGACGGATCTGCACGTTGCAAGCGCTCTAGAAAAAAAAAACTCGTTTTAGCGTGACGTCTGTGTGTGTGTATATGTGTGTCTGTCTGTGCAATGTATGTGTCTACTCTAGCTGAAAAATTAATTGAACAAATTTCACAATATTTGGTAGATAAGCTACATGTGGGTTTCCCTGGCGTTGAGTATATTTTAGCACAATTCGGAAAAATCCATGCTTATTTTTACGAAATAAACTGCTAGAATCATTAAAATCTAAACACAACAGACTACCTATGCTGACATGTATCAATTAAATGCTTGTGTCATACATAGTTTTTGACGATGAAAAGAATATAATAACCAACCCCATAACTCTAGGAATAACATTTTAGGACTAACCGTATAAACGCCCCATTTCGTCATTTTGTCTCTGGGTTTGCCCTGACGAAGCGTATCCAGCGGTTCCTCGAAACAGCTACATGCTGCATTTTTGTCTTATTTATGTTTAGATTCGTTGTTATAATTTCTCTTATTCTAGTTTCCCTAGTTGTTCTAGTTTCCCATATTCCGCTTAAAATGTTATGATAAAATTTTATTAAAATGATCCAACATTGTATCCAGATATTTAATTTTATTTTAACCTCGATCAACAGTATTAACGTTCAAAAGAAAATTAGTTATGTTTTTAAAATTGGTTAAGGATAATTTTGCCTATTTCAAAGGAAACAAACTTCTCAATATTTAACTACATGATTTACAAGAAACGCGAAGAAGAACAATTAATCTTTTCCAACTTTCAGTCGTTTACCAAATCCCCATAAAAATTATTTTGAGATAAATCAATTACACCAAATTTATCAAAATTGATTAGACCGGTTCTATTCTATTACAGATATCCATTTTCAAAGTTTGAAGTAACAACGTCTGCTACCTCGAGATAAGAGTAGAATGTATTGGGAGATGAGCTAATCGATTAACTTCCTTGCTCCAGGGTCACGATAACACAGATTACGAATTACTGAAGGTGGCCGTAATCTTCATCTTAAGACTTCAACCGTAAATGGGTAAAACTTCTTACTAACTTCAGAAACTTATGCTGTTCCAACAAACTATTAGTTCACTATATCTCAGGTTGACCATTAGTCTTATTTATCTCGTGTATTCTCAAGTGGATTACTTCATCTAAGATTTTTTAATATTTTCCTTCATAGTTGATGGGTTTCCGATTATTGTGGATATTTTCTTCATCTGTTAGAACGTTTAATAAAGTTCTTGCGGATGTGGGTAAAGTTCGTGGGTTTGGTTATGGCTAATAAATATTTTCTTTAATATTGTTTAGCCATGGTGTAGTGTGCCACAGCATTTTACATTTTGATGGGAATAACCTCCATGGTCGGGGTATAACCTCTGAAATCGGAGCATTACGAAACTTGTAAACCCTTTGGACGCTTATATTTCAGAAGTCAATGAATGTTTAACTGTAAAATTAGTAGAAGGGTCATTGACGTTATCCAAAATATTAAGGAGGCCACTTAAATTATGGTTCCAAATAATAAACAAATCATCTACATAACGACACCAAAGATTAGGCTTGAGTGATAAAAAAGGCAAAATCTCGTTCTCGAGCTCCTGTGACACAACTGTAGCTGAAATTCCAGATAAATGGCTACCCATAGGGGCACCAGTAGTTTGCAAATAAATATTATCACGAAAACCAAAGTAATTTGTCTAAGCGACAATGTTCATTTCGCAAAAAAAGGCGGATTCCTTTTTTTTTTCTGAATTGTACCAAAATCTAATCAGCACCAGGATAACCCACAAGTGATTTATCCACCAAATTTTGGGAAATTTGGTACATTAGTTTCTTATCTAGATAGATACAGACATTTTTGGAGGGCTATTTCGCAAAATAGTCAGGTTCTTCTACAGACTCAAATTCCTTTTCTTTTTATGTCTTTAATAATTCATTAATTTGAGTTTAATTGCACAAAATAACATTGAATTTGCACTTTTAATTCAATTTTTGTTTTTATTTGCAATGCGACATTTTTCACTGGCGGCGGAACAAAAATGCGAAAAAAAACTATAATATTTCGAGAACTCCAAGTACTAGTTTAATGGGGTTTGTCTTATTCTTTTCCTTGTCAAAAATTACGTATAAAACAAGCATTTAATTGATACACTTAAATATACGTAGCGGATAAATTTTTGCTGGCCATTTCATAAAAGAAGGCAGGTTCTTATTTTCTGAATTATATTGTAGCACTCATTTAAAAATAGCAACTTAAAGTTATAATTATAATTATCATTACTATAATGTTGTGTTCGCAATAACCCTCCAATTATTTTACCTTTTGCCTGAGTCCTGTTAAGGAATTATTAATTATTATAACACTAAATGGATCACACCTTTTTAACTTTAACAATAAAACATTTATTAATAACATAAAATACTTATTAAATTAATTACACAATTCATTATATTATTTCGGCGGAGTTAACTATGTGAGACCATTTAACCTATATGAGACCTGATGAACCTATATGACCTATATGAGACCTGATTTTTCAATGGGCACTTACCTTCAAGTCTGTCTTGGACTTTGTCACCGCCACGTATTTCGACGATCTGTAATGCTGACTCATAATGTCGCACGAGTATATACCATAAGTATTGATCAAGTCATACTATTGCACTTCTCTATTGCACCCATTGCACACTTCTGCTCAAGTCAGGATACAAGTTATCTTCGCAAGTCTGCTCAAGTCGTTATTAAGTCATCGTCTCCAAGTCATCTGTATAAGTGTTCTCAAGTATCCTTCTCAAGTCATAGGTTATGGTTCTCCTTTTCTCGGGGGTGTAATTTCCCCCCTTGCTTTCATTTGTAGCATTGAGAGTGACGCAACAAGCACCCTTTTACATTGGATAATCTTTATCCAATGTCATGGTTCACATCCTCGTAAGGGCCCGCTCGACCCCCCCTTGTCTTGACGCCCCTAAATTTATGATTTTGTGACCTTTTGGGTTCACGTGTTGTTGTTGTTGTTGAGACCCAGATCGTCCGACCTGCCAGAAAGGTGTAAGGTAACCGTTTGAACGGCCGGGAAGTGCCATCCAATTTAGACCGGAACCCAGTGGGGGAGGCATCCACAGGGACCGTAACCTCCTTTCCCTGCCACCAACATCTCGTGGTTTCACGTGTTGTAAAACTTGGCGCCATCCAGACTGGCAGTATTGTTTGCAGTTTTGTACACAATAAATTACACATATAAACGTGTCTGATCAAAGTGTGAGATCTATTTCTGGTCTCACACATACCAAAATCTTATCAGCACCGGGCTATCGGTAAAAAGCGGGTTCTTTTAACCCGAATCATACCAAAAGCTAATCAGCACCAGGGTTTCACACAAATGATTTACCTACCAAATTTTATGAAATTTGGTCGATTAGTTTTCGAGTTAGAGTGGACACATACATCGGACAGTCAGACACACAGACAGACAGACACACAGACAGACAGACATGCACAAAGACGTCACGCTAAAAATTTTTTTTTTTTTTTTCTAGAGGTCCCAAAATGTGTAGATCCGTTGAAAACTCGAGTTGCGAATTTCGACATGATTCCAATACTTTCCTTATATAGCAGCATGTATTGCAGGGGAAGTAAAAATTGCATAAAGTAGTGCGTAAACTCTAACGATACATTGTGCAAAGGCTTTATAGCTCAGTTTATGGTGTAACTAAATGACCCGGCCGTCCAAATTGCTGCTCATGTTCCAGGATGAGTCGGACGGTTTGGACTTTCGACACAATTTATGTTCCTTACCTGTATTCTTATTCAATTGCTTTCCACAAATATGAAATTTAAATGAAAGAATAATGGTCTTTTACCACACCAGAATTCTTTTGTATCTGTAAAATCTTTTGGGGTCTATTTAGGGAAGAAAATTAAGACAGTTTAGTGCCTTAACCTGAAATCTTCCATTTACAAAATTAAGTTCTTCATTGCGTTATCTCCCGTATATCTTTGGAACGAGTTCAATGCAGAAAGCAATATTAAATCATTTGCAACGTTTTTTTACTGTTTAAAATATCCTGAAAAAAGCAAACGTAGAAATACTATTGTGTAGTAATTCTACAAATAGTTATACTATGCATTGTTATTAAAATAATAAAACTGCTTTGGATATTAATAACTTTATTGAAAAATAAAATACTTCCCTAATAAAATATTATAATAACAATATTTTAAATTATAAACCGGTTTCAACATTGAAAAAATCATCGGAATAAATGAGAGACAATAGTCACTCCAGCACAAGCATGAAAATACCTGTTATATGCGCTATAAATGTAATATCATTAAATAGACATTTTTTTCATGCCAGTTATCAAATTTGAGCCTAAATTATTTATTTTATATTTTGTTCTTATTTAGCCTTTTCTAAATAAGAAAATACATTATAAAAATGAATAAAACAGCATCTTGCTACCATTGGAAATAACAGTATCTATGTACTAGTTTTGTGATTTATGTGCCCTATTTAATATATAATAGCGACGACCTGCATGACAGCAAACATATTTCAGTGTGCTACAATTTTGCGAGCGCCTCTAGAGATTGGAAATTAGAAAACTTGCTTTGCGCTATTGTTTTGAGAACCTCTTGAGATCGTCAAATTCAACCCTACCACGCAGATGGCACCAAACTTCATGAAGATTGAGTTCAGGTCGCAATGAACAAGTGCTCACCTGCACAACCGACCTAAATGGATCATTTCAAAAGTTAAGATCTTGTTCCTATTATTGATATAAAGAGCTTATCCAATAACAATTCGAGTTCTTTTTTATGAAGAAAATGTTGAAAAAAAGCGAGAATTTTCAACGCTTCTTAAACAGTAAGAATGTTCATTCTTTGTTTTTGCTTCGTGAAAGACTGGTGTATCATTTATAAACGAAACTAATATTATTTTGTTGCATGCGGAATTGTAATTTTAGTGAGATTTGTTAGACACAATTTTTTTTTTAATTTTAAGACTTTCTTATTAAAATGAAAATAATAAGATATAATTTAATTAATAAGATGTATTTTAATTTGTAAATATTTTAAAAGTAAAACCCTTAGAAACTAGGAAATACTTATTGCAAAAGGATTCATTTATTCATATTTATTTAATATTGCATGATAATAAGAAATCTATATTCATCGCAATAACAGTTTAATGTGATTAATAAAATTTGCACGTTTACAAGAAACTTTTAGTAATTTTAAATTTTCAAAAATATTTGTTCAATACATTCAACCTTTTAATTAATATAAAGATTTAGCAAATGTATCTAATGGAAGAATCAGCATTAAAGTTAAAACGGTGCAATGTCCAAGATTAGCCACAGCATATAAGGAACGCGAAAATTAGTTTCTTGTCATTCAAGTTTTCTATTCTTTCAAAATTCCTTGGTTTATTACTACTTCTCAAAATTTCTAGTTTGTTTAGCAAAGATGACAATTGAGATTATTTCAGCATTAAATTCCAGAAGGCGAGGTGGTTTACTAAGGACTTTAATAAGTTTTTTTCCAATTCAAGTTAAATCATTTTAATGTTATGTCTGTGTTTTTACGCGCTGTTGCTAATTAAATCAGAAATAGGTCCATGGATTTTTACTTTCCTTATATACATAATGTATAAGGAAAGTATTGTGACGGGGTCGAAAATTCGAATTTGAGATTTCGACGGGAGAGCACGTTTCAAGCATCCCTGATCACGAATCAAACATTTTTGAAGTGATGTCTGTGTGTGTGTATGTGTGTGTGTGTGTGTGTGTGAAAGTATGTGTGTGTGTGTGTGTGTCAGTGAGTCTGTGGAGACGATAACTGACGAACGAATGGACCGATTCGAACCAAATTTGGTACAAAAATCACAATCCGTAAACACTGGAAGTCTATTGTTTTTATACGCAATCGAATGTTCAGAACTCCCCTAAATTTTCGAATGAAATTTTGAAAAAATCGTCAAAAAATCAAAACCACTAATAAAGTTACACAAATAGACATTTCTTATGTCATTTTTCATTAGAAAACGATTGACATAAATTTTAGAGCGCTAACATGAACCGTTCTCGAGATATTGTACATTTTTTAAAAAAATTATCAAAAAGTCATATAAATTAAAAAAAATATATTTCCTATTGAGAAACATGTTCACTTTTCATATGTAATACCATGCGATAAATTGGGTGACATCATTCTCGTGAATCTAGCTCGTTCCATTCATGAAAAAAGATACTTTGAATAATACTTTTGTATTTGAACGCCAATAGTCATGTATCTGCTGTAAGAATAACTTATTTCTCCGTCAGTAAAGCTTGGCCAGATTTTGACGACGAATTTGGCGGAATGTTGCCAACTTGGCGACTTTTTGAAATGTTGCCGAATTAACGAAAATCTCGCCAAATGGATAAAAATGACGCTAAATCAATGAAAATGACGACTAATTGTCGAAAATTCAATATCTTGGAAAGAATATTAGTATCTACTATAAGAAAAACCTATTTTTT
The DNA here is from genome assembly GCA_951213105.1 of Amaurobius ferox. Lineage (NCBI taxonomy): Eukaryota > Metazoa > Arthropoda > Arachnida > Araneae > Amaurobiidae > Amaurobius > Amaurobius ferox. The sequence continues at coordinate 61,719,382 of OX578134.1, forward strand.
TTACTGTAAAAGTAGTAAATTCATTACATTATATAAGGAAAGTCATGTGTTGCCCACATCAGATTTTTTTATATGCAATGGGAACGCAATTCTAGGTTTGCGAACGGTCCATCAGACAGATTGTGTGAAAAATTAAAAAATTAGAGCATTTGAAAAAATTGCTGTAAAAATTACACTTCATATGAAAATTATAAAAATGCATCTTTTATCAACACTAACTGAAATTTATTTCAATGATGTATAATTTTATTTATTATGGACGAAAATTAACTCTTTAAACATTCACCTAACTAGACTAAGGCGGCTCTACAAATATTAACTTGTCAACACAAAATGACAGAAGCTAAAGAAAACGGATATAAAAGAGCAAAGAATCGTTCCAAAAAGATGTATTTTGTCGAGTTTTAACAAGCTAGAAGTTTCTTTCCGTATCTGTCTGAAACGCTTATACTTTTCTAAAAAGAAATAGTAAGAAATAAAATAAAATGGCTGAATATGTTTACCATTTTTTTTTATTCCACGGTTAATGATAATTGTCTCTATGGCTATACTGATATATTTAGTTAAAATTTTAAAATTTCGGTCATATTGCGATATCTCCTATGTTTGTCGTAAAACATTTTATATTCTGGACATAAATTCCTTTATATTTTTTTAACTGCAAAGGCAATGTTAAAATATCTTAAATATGAAAATCCATTCGACTTTCTCAGATATTTATATTTCATATATTATTTAGGTCTATGTGTATCATAATTAGCATCGAAATGACAAAAAAAAATCTATATTCTTATGAGCGCATTCGTTCTCAAGTAATTCTTATAATTTTACTTTTAAAAAGTTCTTTTGGAAGTTGGAAACAGGCTAACAAAGTATTGAAACGTAGTTATAGTCAACATCTCGAATTCAAAATTTTTTTTTGAGAAAACAATACTTTTTCTCTATACTAATAAGAACTATAAATTTCTATTCTATACTTTCTTTAGTACACAACCTCAAATTTAGAAATAAATTTATGAAATAGGTCTTAATATAGTGAAAATTGGAGCTTATGTTTCATTTTTGGTGAACTGTTAAGCATTTTTATACTCTTTTGCATTCTTTGTTCGTAGAGTAATATAAATTTTAGGAAAACCGGAAGATCTCCAGAACCGGAAGTGAAAATCCTTAATAAACTGCGCTTCTTGAATTTGATACTGAATCAGTCATTTTTTAATCTCTATCTGTAACCAAATCCTGAGAAATATATGTTTCAAGGAAATTTTTCGAACGGGAAGATGAAAAAAAGAGTGGTAACCGAAAATACTTTATGAACTACATACTTATTCCAGAAGTTGGTGTTAAATACATATCAGTCATTCTCTAAGCTTTATCTATAGCCAATCTTGAGAAATAGATGTTTCAAGTAAAAATGAAAATTTTTAAACCGGAATTGGGAAATAACTGTAAGTAAAAATTCTGAGTGAATGTCTCCACCATCTCCAGAATTTGGATGTTGAATCTATATCAATCATCATTTAATCTCTGTCCATAGCATATCTTTAGAAAAATATATTTCAAGGAAACATTTTAGTAAATACAAGATTAAAGCAAAATTTTTGCCACCATTAACTGAATTTTATATCGAATTCACTCAAAGGAAGTAGCGTCTGAGATACGCTTTAAATACACAATGGCAAGAAATAGTCTCATTAGCTCAGTCGCTTAAAGCATCGTATGTCCAGTCAGTCGGCTATCTGTTATGCTCGCATTCGGAGCTATTATTTGAGACAAAAAGATACAGGCTCTTATTAACCATAGTGTGTTTTGCGCTTTAATCGATTGCACGTATAAAAAATTCTCTAGATATAATGTTTCGTGTTTCGAAGCAGAATCTTCCTTAATAATTGGTAATAAAAGTTCGGATTTCCTAGGTTTCATTGCAAGAGATTTTTAACTGTATCTCAATGAAATGTTTTCTGAGAAAAAGAAAGCCAGAAGAAACAAATTTTCAAAGGTATCAATAGGTTTCGGAGATAAGAAACTGTCTTCGGAGGTAAGGAAAGACAGATACCAGTCAGATTCCTTATTGCCTTTGTTAATGTGGTTGCTCTGGTTTCTTTTATTTGAAAGAACACTATATTTACCTCTGAAACTGCTTGATACTGTTACGAAAATGTTATTTTCCTGCTTTTTTAATGAAGATTTTACTATTCGTTTAGCAGTTGGAGCTATTTATTTTGGATAGGCTTACGTATTGAAGTCGGCTTCCGTTCGGAATGTTAGATTGGTGACCAAAAGAAATGCTATAATGAAAAATTTCCGAACTCTTTTGTTTTAATTTAAATAAATTAAAAGTGAATCGCGGAGAAAAAGAATCATGGCATATAATTTTATTACAGAATCTTAATGCGCACAATTTAAAACCAAACTATAAACTTATGTTGAATTTGAACTGTTTGAGAGTTATTTGCCATGTACGTTTTGAAATTTTTTTAAAAGTAAGAACTTGCATAACAATTAATCTTTTATCGACTTTCCACCGCAGAAATACATTGTTTGCCCAGTTTCGCATATAACCCAACCAATAGATAGCCATACGAGTATATCAAATGTTGCATGTAAGCATTGTAATATTTTTGCAAGATTTTTTAATGGTGCACGTTCCTTTAATACTTTTCTCAGACTCGTTAATTTTAGCTAAATAAAATGTTTTAAGATTTATTTTTAATATTTGCTGTAACGCAGTTATATATTTATCTTAAATTACTTATTTACAAAGAAATGTATCGACAGTTATTTTGATATTTTATTTATATATATTTTACTTTGATATTTTATTTCGACAGTTAATTTAGATATATTATTTAATATTTTGTGTGATATTTTTTTATATACACAATATAAATAATTTTTGACTTCAACTAATAATATATGTAAAGGGAAAGTAATGTGATGTAGTCAAATATTCCACTCCCAGATTTTGAAAGATCTAAACGTTTTTTATGTGTGGCTAGTTATTTGTCTATGGGAATGGTATCTCTAATAAAAGATAGATTAAAATGGAATGTGTTAAAAAAACAAACTGATTTTCGGAGTGAACGGTCTAGGAAAGGCCTTAATGTTTCGAACAGTTTTTTTTTCCGAAAGAAAATCGAGTTACCTCATACAGGCATATTGTTCACTTATGATACGAGATTCGTACTTATGATACGAGATCTCGTATGTTAGATTCCAGACATTGCAATCGTCATACGGTATAATTTACTCAAGAAGCGCATTTAATACTAAAATAAGATCTACGATCACTTTAAATGCATACATTTTATTTTAAATGGTATCCTGACTTCAAAGGACTTGGAAACTAGTTTTTAAGAAAGTGATTCCTAACAATATTCGTTTGGAGGTACCCTTGAAATATTTTGTAAAATCTTGTAGAACCTCTAAATTGGTCTTATAATTTTAGGTTAGATAAATGCAAATTACAAAATATACGTGAAAAAAAGGTATAGTCCATAAATAATAGCTAACTCATACTTTTGAAAAATATATTACAAGAGTACTTATTGCCTATTTCTATTTATTAATTACTGTTAATAAAATGAGAAACATTAGAAACATGTCAAACAAACATTTTATATAAATTTGTAATGATTTCGTGACAATCTAATTGATTTTCATAAAAATATTAACAGAAATAAATTACAATAAATAAAACTGCTGCTTGAGAAAAAGAACTTTTTAATACTCCCTTATAGAAAGCAGAAAAGAAAGTTGATAATAAATTATTGGTTTCTTCCCAAAAGGAAGATTCCTTCCAATAAATCTCCCTTCTCTTTAAAGTTTGATTATGTTATGAATCTACCATCATATACCTTAACGGAGAATCAAAATTAGGTTTTAAATTTAGGTTTAAATTCTGATCAATTAAGTCGTTCTTCTGTTGTTAAGCTTATTGCGCCTATTAAAGGATTTTCAAAGCACAACCAAATTTCTTCGGCCCAAACAAAATGTTTTAGACATATAGAGGATAACACTGTTTTACCCAATAACTATCACTATGTACTTCTAAGCAATGAACAAGCTAAGGAACAAGCAATGTGCACATGAGCTTGAATTTAATCCTGATTTGGTAATTAAAAACTGATAAGAGAGGCCACATGGATTTGTTTGTTTCTACATTTTCTACATTAAGTGTTTGTTTCCACATGGATTCTACATTTGTTTAAAATGTCGAAAATTTATTAATTGAAGGATTTTATAATGAAGTGAAAAAAGATTCAACTAGCGAGCATCATAAAAGTATCAAAAACATCGTCAAAAGTATCAAAAACATTGTAAAAAGTATCAAAAACATCGTCAAAAGTATCAAAAACATTGTAAAAAGTATCAAAAACATCGTCAAAAGTATCAAAAACATTGTAAAAAGTATCAAAAACATCGTCAAAAGTATCAAAAACATTGTAAAAAGTATCAAAAACATCGTCAAAAGTATCAAAAACATTGTAAAAAGTATCAAAAACATCGTCAAAAGTATCAAAAACATTGTAAAAAGTATCAAAAACATCGTCAAAAGTATCAAAAACATTGTAAAAAGTGTCGAAAACATCGCCAAAAGTATCAAAAATATCCTCAAAAATTAAAAAAAACACCGTTGTATGAAACTATTAAGTGGGCAGTTGTGTTCTATATCACTAAACGTGAGCGCTTTTATGCGCTTCTAAAGGTCCACAGGACATTATCCTTTTAGGCCCGTGACTTACATTGGCACTGCTTCACTTCCTCTTTTACGATTACAACTTACATGTTTTCTAACTTGTTAGATAATAATTTTCACTCTGTTAAAAATTCTTATGAGTTTGTTTGTAAATTAAAACATGCCTCTCTCACAAACTGGACGTTGTCCAATCCTTGTTTATCAATGTTTCTATGCATCTGTGCTTAGAAAAATGACTTTATTAATCTGATGGTTGAAGTTAATGAATTTCTGGTCATGACTCAATTACGCAATCAGTTATCATAGTCATGACTCAATTATGCATTCAGTTATCATGACTCAATCATGACTTAATTAAGTATTCAATTATGCTTTCATATTATACACCGTCTTTCATTAGGGGGCCCGGTAGCCCAGTGGTTAGCGTGCGGGAATTGCACTCGGTAGGCCCGGATTCGATTCCCGCCACTACTAAAACGTCCGCCGTGTTCACGAGGAGTACGATCACGTTAAACATGTGGGTCCGTAAGTCTTTCCGAGAGGTTGGTGGTAGGGGAAGGAAGGTACGGTCCCTGTGGATGCCTCCTCCACTGGGTTCCGGTCTAAATTAGGTGGCACTTCCCGGACGTCCAAACAGTTACTTTACACCTTTCTGGTAGGTCGGACGGTCTGGGTCTCAAGAACAATACGCTCACTTTCTGGAAAGGCAAAATTAATGTTAGACTTAATGTTGCAAAATCTTAATGCTTTGCGTCAGTAAAGCACATTTTGTATCCACAGTTCTAAGCTATATTTTTTATATATTTTGTATTTGGTTTATTTTCTGATGGAAGTAAATAAATAAATAAATAAAATTTAAAATCAAGATTTCCGATAAAAAAGTTTACTTACAATAAATCTATATAAATATATTGAATCCAAACTGTTACCTTACACCTTTCTGGTAGGTCGGACGGTCTGGGTCTCAACAACAACAACTGTCTTTCATTAGGTAGGCCTTTCTTTGTGATTTGTAAATGTATTTATTCGAAGGAAATGTATTTGAAAAAATTACTTTCAAATGCTTGGTTTTGGCATGTGAATGATATACTTTTAATCCTGTGGAGAATCTCTTCGATATCTTCTCTATTCTTGCTAATTCTACTGATCCTCATATTTAATTGACACATAAAATTGAAATGAGTTAAACAATGCCTTTCTTAGATGTTCTTGCTTTCAGATAGGATTCTTCTTTTGCTTTTCTTTTTGGAAATATTTATCTACTTCTACGCTTCCACATTTTCTCTCAAACCATCCACCAGACTAGAAATAGGACGTATATATGTAACGCGCTATCCACGAATGCTCTGCTTCTTCTTTAACATCGAAAATTACGTTTCTGAAATCTTTAAAAGAATTTTTAATTCTTCTATCACTGCTAAAGCTTTGGTAACTACCAAATTCCACTTTCCACTCTTTTCTTCTGACACAGATTTTATTCCTAGAGAAAGTTGATAGTGTTGCTCATTCATGCTTCTTCAAGTTTTAAAATATTTAAAGATTTATCGAGATTCAAGTTTAAAGTAGATTTAGATTAGATAATAATTTCCAGTTTCCATCCGTTATAATTGTTATTCTACACACACGTAAATAGGGTATATGTTCTGTTCGTTGTTAGTTTAAAGAAGTGTATGTTGGTCAGACAAAAGTGCTATCGAGAAACATATCAAAGAAAATCACAGGATAGTTTTCAGAACATTCAAGTTATCTATTGGAAAGAGCATTTATTTATGTCAACACTTATAATCTTGTAAATGATACATTAGTAGTTCTTTGCGTCTCCGTAGCAAGTAAAAAACATCTGATGTAAGCAGCACATGGCTCTCCTTATATAATGCAATGAATTTACTATTTTTACAGACAAACGAAGAGAAGAGAATTTATTATATACTAGCCGGTATGTCCGTCATATGACGGAAAACGGAATTTGCGATACATTACTTCCCATTTGACGTCATTTTTATCAATTTGTCGATATTTTTGTCACTGTTGCAACATTTAAAATAGTCGCCAAGATGACGACTTCCCACTAAATTTCTTGCCAAGAGTTACGGATAGTAGGTTCTTATGTTATTTCCAAGATATTGAACTTTCATCAAATAGTTGTCATTTTCATTGATTTAACGTCATTTTTATCAATTTGGAGACTTTTTAATTTGGCAAAATTAGCGACATTCCGCCATATTCACCACCCAAACTTCGCCAAGCGTTATGGACTTAGAAATAAGTTGTTCATATAGCAGATAAATGGCTATTGACGTCCAAATACAAAAGTATTACCCAAAGTAATTTTTCATGAATGGAACGAGCTAGATCCACGAGAATGAAGTCACCAAATTTATCACATGATATTCCACATGAAAGTGAACTTATTTCACAATAGTTAATATATTCTTTTGTTTTATGAGATTTTTTGATAAATTTATTTAAAAAGTGTTCAGTATCTCGAGAACGAAAGGTTCATGCTAACCTTCTAAAGTTTGTCAATCGTTTTCTAATTAAAAGTTACACAAAAAATGATTATTTGCGTAGTTTTATTGAATATTTTGAATTTTTGATGACTTTTTCAGAATTTCACTCGAAAATGTAGGAGTTTCTGGACGTTTGATTGCATTTAAAAACAATAGGCTTCCAGTATTCATAGATTATAGTTTTTATACCAAGTTTCGTTCAAATCTTTTCGTTCGTTCGTGAGATATCGTTTCCAACACACACACACACACACACACACACACACACACACACACACACACACACAGACGTTTGATTCGTGTTCAGTGTTGTTTGAATCCTGCTCTCCCGTCGAAAACTCGAATTTGAATTTTCGATCCCATCACAATACTTTCCTTATACATTATATTATGTATATAAGGAAAGTAATATCGTCCATAAACATCTATAACTTAAAAAGTTAGTTCTTATAGCTTTCCATATCGTCTGTTATGATTCAAATTTCGTTATTTCTTTAGTTTATAGTGTTAGCTAATACAACAGTTTGTTCTGTATGTAATTAGCTCATATAGCTTTCGAACCCTTAAGTTTTCCTTTCCACTTCATTATTTCCTGTCTCATTCATTAGTATTTGAGTAGAATGTTCAAGTTATGAGTTTAGCTGATAATGTAACTAATTATAGCTACCAAAATCAGTTGCTTTCTTATTTTATTCATATTATTTCAGTTTTATGTTTGGGTACGTTAAAAGTAATTCGTGTGCATGTTATTTAAATATGCTTCTTCATTACAGCATTTTTTATTTATAATTTAAATACTGTTTCATAGAATGACTTTAATTGATATAACTACCTCATATTGTTTCCGAAACTAGCTACTTTCTGCAATTTGTAATTCAAGTCTCAATGATTGGTAATTTTTTAGAAGTTTGATCGTATGCCATTTAATTTCGGTTTCATGAAATTAGTTTATATTGCTTCCGAAACAGATTATTTGCATTATTATTATTATTATAATCTTATTTCCTATCCTATTCACTGCTACCTTTAAAGCGATTTGGTCGTTTGTCTTATGAAGTTAGTTGATAAATTAAGCTGCCATACACAGAGCTTTCGATACCGGTTATTTTCTTCATGTTTTTTTCATATTCTTCTTATTTACTGCATCATTCTTTGGCAGTTTGATTGTATGTTATTTGAATATTGTGGCTAATGTAACACTACAAGGCTGTTTTGTTTTGGAAAATTTTACTATTGCCATAATTATTGTTCTCAGTTTAGTTATCTGTTAATTAACTAGGATTTAAAGTTTTGTGGTTTGATGAATGCAGCCCGTGTAACCCTGAAACAGTTTGTTTCCTCTATTTTGTCATTTAGTAAATATTTCCGTGGTTTTTGAATATGGTCATCTCAATTTTAATTCTTTTAAGTTTTCATCATATGTCGCTGTCTTTAGTTACTATTTTTGAAATTTTGTTATCTTTATATCGTTTTATATGGATATCTCTATTTCTTCCTCCTCACTAATTTCTCTCTATTCCCTTAATCTTATTAATAATTTAAAGGTTTTAATTTTTCTTCCTCTGTTTTATTTTAAATCTCATATCAATTCGGTTTCAATCATATAAATCATAATCTCATGTCAATCTCATATGAATAAAAGAACATAGCCCATTTAATCCCAAAACAGCTTGTTTCCTTCATTTTGTAATTTACTGCGTATTTCCATGGATTTTGAATATGGCTATCCCAATTTTATGTTTGTATCATATTTCACTGGTTTTAGCTACTATTTTTTTGCAATTTTGCTGTCTTTCTCTTTGTATGGATTTATCTATTTCTTCTTCCACTAATTTCTTATCATTCCCCTATTTCTCATAGTAATTTAAAGGTTTTAATTTCTTTCTCCTTCAATAGTATTTTAAATCTCATATTAATTCGGCCTTTCTGTACCCTTTTTTTCACATGGCGTAATGTGTGCGCTAGGATGGGTGCGCCTTAACGGTCTGTGTTGAAATGTGTATAAGTGAGATGACGAATCCTATGTTTGTTAGTCCTGCTACGAAATCTCACTTTTGGAGTCTCGCACTCATATCAAATCTCGCTTATTATATTTGTGCGTCAGAAATATATTTTAACAAGCTTACTATCTCGCAAATACCTAACTAAGTTAAACTTTCAAAATGTTTCATTGTTTTATTAATAGATCAGGTGGAAACCATAATATTATTATTTTTTTTTAATTTACTGCAAATAACGTGGCTATAATGCTTTTCGGAAGCTTTGACAAATTTTCCTGGAAACCGGGAATGGGCTCGCGGTACCCCAGCGTTCTGCGGAATCTATATAAATAAAATTGAAAATCTGTCTGTCTGTCTGTCTGTCTGTCTGTCTGTTTGTCCCATCATCACGGGAGAACGGCTGAACCGAATTTGATGAAATTTTGTGGGTAGCCTAGAAATAGCGCCACTTAAAATTTAGTCTATGTTTGAAATTTCTACGACCAGTGGTTCTCGAGATATTAGTAAAAAACGAAACTTTCGTTTATCTCATCATCACGAGAGAACGGCTGAACCGAATTTAATGAAATTTTGTGGGTGGCCTTGAAATAGTCCCCCATAAATTTTGCCCAAGTTTCGAGTTTCTAAGGCCAGGGGTTGTCGAGATATTAATGAAAAACGGAACTTTTTTTATAGGAGTTCTACTCTCCAACTCCGTGGTTTATCCAAACGCAAAGGATAAAAATCGTTTGTTTAAAACGTCAAAGGGAATTAAAACTTTATTTTTGAGTTTGATGCAGGATTTTTGCATTAAATAGTCACTATCTGAAAGCATGAATTGTTTGAAACATGAATTTAAATGGAAAAATCTACCTCCATGTTTTGTATTTCACAAGCTTTTACTCAACGATTAGAAGTATAAAGGTATTAAAATGGTTATTTAATTTCGCATTTTATGAGGAAGATTCTATCTTATATCGTGTTGCTCGGCCAAGGAATGAAATTAAATATGTTTGCTAATGATTATTATTATTTTTTCGATTTGAATATTAAATAAATGGGTATTGAAATATATCTTATAAATGAACGGCTTGATTTTTTTAAATTATATTAATTGCGAACTGCATACACCACTTTCATTTATTTTAGCAAAGAGATTTTAAGCTTATATATTGTGTTTAGCTAATAAACTCATATTTTGTTTACCCAATAAATTCATTTATCCAATTGTTTAAACAGAAAAAGAGTGGAATGGGTATTTCTTCTAACAATATTTTAGTGTTTTCATTTAGTATATACAAACTTGATCACGATATTTTATTCAGATCTGCGAATTTAGAGCTACGAATTTGGCTGGATATCGCTAACTTGGCAAATATCTTAAAAGTTACCAAATTGATTGAAATGTCCCCAAATTGATAAAAATGACGTAAATCAATTAAATTTATTTTGTTTTGTTAAAAGAAAGTACTGAAATGGTGTTTCGTTAGCATTTGTCTGTCAGTCCAACCGCCCTACTTAGTAACACATTTAGCGAATTTTTGAAATGTCACCAAATTGATAAAAATATTTATAAATCCATAAACATATTTCGAAATTGATAAATTGCCCTAAATAAACGAAATAGTGTTTTTTTAGGGGATAATATTTTGATGATGGTTCGTCAATTTATCGCCAAGTGGGACTGTCAGTTCTACAGTCCCACTTGGCGATAAATTTGGCGATTTTTTAAAATGTCACCAAATTGATAAAAATATTTATAAATCCATAAAAATATTTTGAAATTGATAAATTGCCCTAAATAAACGAAATAGTGTTTTTTTAGGGGATAATATTTTGATGATGGTTCGTCAATTTATCGCCAAGTGGGACTGTCAGTTCTATAGTCCCACTTGGCGATATATTTGGCGAATTTTTAAAATGTCGCCAAACCTTCATTAGAGATATTCAGACGATATTTTGACCACCAATTTATTTGAAGCAAATCATAACATGTCGCTTAACAACGGATTTAAATTTAATGTGTTTATGAGGAAGAAGGTTTTTATTAAATCTTTTCCGATTTTAATGATGAAGATATGTATATAAAATAAATTTCATTGCCATCGTATTTTTGACTGGATAATATCAATTACGATCTTGATGTTTAAACATTATTATTATTGATGTTTTTGGGGATTATTGATTCAGAGATTATTGATATGTTCAATTTCTTATGGCATTGTTTTATTGCGGCAAAAATTGTTGAAACTCATATATTGTACGTTGTACGAGTAATCTTCTACAAATGCACGGGTATATCTTCTAATCTAAGAGAATATAAGTAGTACATGTATATTGGCATATATTGGAATCAAGCCTTCCGGTATGAAGATGGCAGGGATTATTGATATTTTTAATTTATTAAGTAATCTGTTATATATTGGTAAAAAATTTTCAGACTACATATTATAATACGGGTAATCCTTTACTAACACTAGGACATATCTTCTAATGTATGACATTATAAGTAGTATGGGTTTATCTTCCCATATAATTTTAGCACTTTCATTTGGGCACATATTGGAATTAATTATTGCCTACTGATTTAAAGATTACGGATTTATTGATATTTTCAATTTATATATGTAATCTACTAATACTGGTTATATCTTCTAATATTCGCGTATATAAGTAGTACGGATCCCATACAACACGCTATTGTTTTGCATATATTGATTCAATTCCATACTTTTTATAAATTTGCTTACAAAAAGGAAAGGATATTTTATTCTTCAGATCTACCCGCGAAGATAATTTTGAATAACGAGAACAGCCATTCCTTAACTTCTTTTTAGGAGCATTATGTTAAATATTTTAACAGAATATTTTGATTAAAAATGCCATTTAGTATACTATAGGAATTTGCACATGATTGTGAATTTTAAGTTTATTTATATTATATACTCCGTACGAAGAACGGGTATGCTGCTAGTTATTAATATAACTCTATAATAAATTGTTTTATTTATTTCAACTTGCCGCGATCTCTTTAACACAGCTTTCGGGACCAATTATATGGTATTACGAATAGTAATTGCGTAAAATCATTTTTTATATAGAATGTACTTTTAAAATATTATCGATAGATATGGACAAAAATATAAAAAATGTTTCATTTTTAATTAATGGCGAATTCAAATTCTGGGAGGGAAGAGTAAAATTATTTGTTAGGGTTTAATCACAGTTTGTCTATATCTCTGCCGTTGAATAAATTTAACTGTTATAAATAAAAAGGGTTATTAATAAAATGAAATGAAATTTACACTTTAAACTGTAGAATTAGTGCCAATTTGAAAGCCTTACCGAAAATTTATACTTCAATTTCCGTATTTTCTGTGGTCACTTTAGCACCTTCGGAAATTCGGATTTGAAATGAAACCAGCTCTTTAAAAATTTACTCATCTTCTTATTTCCTATTTATAGCAATATTTCAATGCACTAAATAAACTATAAAAATTGAAGCGTATAAATGTGGGCGTGGTCATATACACAATTGGCCATATAAATATCCTGACTATTATTCACAATTAAATCTTGTAGACATTAAATAATACTTATCTTTTATAATTGAACATAATTGTCAGGAGTTTAAATTTGTTGAATTTCTTATAAGAGTCAAAACTGTAATAGCCCTTACATGGACTCCTAAGCACGGAGCAGCAAATCGTGCATAATTTATGTTAAGTTGCTTAGATTGCTTCCAAATTTCACACTGATGAGTTGTTATTACATCCTTTGATGCCACTCATGCACACTATAATGAGACAAAACATGTAGATGTAGTGATTTTATTTACCCCTAAATTGCTATATCAGAATTCATTACACTACTAGGACCAATATTATAGTGTTCATAGATATTACTGAAATGGTTACGCGTTCCTTGATCTCTCCAGACTACCATACGTCTACTGTCCGATTTTAGGTCAAATCTGGAGAACATTTGCCAATTTTTTTCTCGTCCAAATCACAATACGTTTTAAGATAGTGTTTAAAATTGTTTATAAATGTGTCAATAAAGTTACAGAAATTGATCCGAAATTCAAAATACACTTTACTTTCTTGATGTATTTTTCTATTATAAACGCATATAGAGAAAGTTATTTTTCAACATTTTAATATAATAATTTTATGTATACAACATATAGTTAAACATTTTCATTTTTTTATTTAAATGTATGTCAAAATAAGTTTTAATTATGCTGTAAAAATTTGAAACTGTCCGCATACTTTTAGTTATTTAAAACGTATTACAAATTATAAACAAATTTTGCTATATAACATATTAGCTGCATTAAAAAAACATAATTTAAAAATATATAAGGAAAAAAGGACATATTTCGCTTTAAAATATCTAACATGCATAAATATAATAATAAATCAGTGCCGTTGATCTTGTACTAGGAAAATATTGCTGGACAAGACATTTGAAAGACTGAGATCACATTTTTAGTAATGTGACAAAACTGAAGTATAATTGTTTTATTTACTGGAGGTCCTTTGTAGCGAATAAGAGTTAGAAGACACTGTTACCTAGAAGGATTTGCTTGGTAACAGTGCCTGTGTTATATAAATAAACCAGACATACCACATTAATCACAATAAACAAAACAGTTGTTTGTGGTAAAAAAACTTACAAATACTGTCCTAAACTAAGCAAGCATATGATAATTAAGTGACTGCAATTGTTTCGACGGACTTTGATCCCTCTTCCTCAGATGGGACATTGTCTTTTCTTAATAACCGTTGAGAGAAAACTGCCATGCCAAGGAACAGTTGAATAGATTGCAGGAACAGTTGAATAGATTGATTTCGAACGGCCGAAGCGAGAATTCGTAGCTGGGATAGCAGACATTGGAATCAAAACCCCAATCATAAACATATCAACACAGGTCGATAAGGACGCCTTAACATAAACCACAGAGTATGTCAAGCGAAAGAAATGGAACAAAAAGGCCCAATTGATATGAGATTTAAAATAAAACAGAGAGAGAAAAGAAATTAAAACAACAAAATTAAAGGAATGGTGATAAATTAGTGGAAGAAATAGAGAAATCCATATAAAGAGAAAATGAGCAAAATTGTGAAATATGATTAAAGCACAAAATAACAAAAATTGGGAAGACCATATTCAAAATCAGCGGAAATATGCAGTAAATAGCAAAATGAAGGAAACAAGCTGTTTCGGTCTTCACCCAAACACGAAATTTTAAGAACCTATTAATTAAAAGATAACTAAACAAACAGCAATGTTAAAGGAAATAATAAAATTAGTAAAATCAACCCGTTTTGCAGTGCTACATCAGTTAAAATATTCAAATAACATACAAACTACTTTAAAATTATCAAAGCTAGATACGGAAGTAAGAATATGAAAAAAAAGTTTAGGAAGTAAATGATATCGGAAGTTATGTTAGCTAAATTTATCGACTAATTTCAAAAGATATACGATCAAATCGCTTTAGAGATAACAGTGAATAAGATAGGAAATAAAACGATGATACTAAAAATAATGAGAGCAATAGGTTTTTTAAGTTATATAAGCGAACTTCATAAAACCGAAATTCAATAGCATACGATCAAACTATTAAAAATTATCAGTCAATAAAACTTTAATTAAGAGCAATATTACAAATTGGAGGAAATGCCAGGTGTCGTAAGTAGGTAACTATACCAATGGAATTCATTCGATTAAAATGTATATAAATTATAAGCATATGGCTGGAATAAAAAAGAATATTGAAGATGTGAACAAGCGACTTAAAACGAAACCTAACTTAAAACTGAAGCTTTGAATATGAACAAATTAAGAATGTCACCGGTTTCGGAAGCTATATTAGCTATTTTTATTAACTAAGCGCAAATAATTATTGATCATTCTACTTAAGCACTAGTGAATGAGACAAGAAATAACGGAATTGAAGGAAAAACGTAAGTTTTCGAAAGCTATAACAGCTAATAACTTAGCTTAAATTGCTGCCAAATTAATTTATTAAAATAACTTCGTTAGAAGCAGCATATAACACAAAATTATTAGTATCGACCGGTTTCGAGAAAAAAACAACATTCTGCGTCAGGACACACAACAGTCACAAATTTCACTTGTGAGAGTAAGACCTCTGATTGATGTATGAACAGCAAACCATGATTGAAGCTGTGAAATAGTGTTGCAAACGACGAGATAAGAAAAAGGAGGCAAACAAGCCCAGTGAGGAAGGAACAAGAGGTGGGACGTAATGAGTGAACTGTAAAATAATTAAAAACAAAATGAAAATCGCAGGTAGCATTCTAATCACTTGTATAGTTGATTATAAAAGCCCTAAACAGTAAAATTGTGTGTCCTGACGAAGAAGATAGTTTTTGCCTTCGA
Organism: Amaurobius ferox; assembly: GCA_951213105.1. Classification (NCBI taxonomy): domain Eukaryota; kingdom Metazoa; phylum Arthropoda; class Arachnida; order Araneae; family Amaurobiidae; genus Amaurobius; species Amaurobius ferox. The sequence continues at coordinate 61,734,978 of OX578134.1, forward strand.
AATCGGTACATACTATTAATTTATGTTGTGTGTTGCTTATAACGAAGTTATTTTAAAATCATAGATGTGCATGGAGGATATTTTTTAAGGTTACGGAAACGTAAGGAACTCATGATTTCATATTAACATTTCATATTAACATTGATTATCAAAAAATTTCATAATATTTTACAAGATTATCAAAGATTTTCATTTTCTTTTTAAATAATTTACAAGATTATCAAATAAATAAATGTTCTTTACAAAATATCTAGTTAAGATGTAAAGCGGGCATGTGCAATGACTTTAGCTTGAGAAAATTGAAAGGAATGATTTTTAGACCAACAATCCTGGACAATGGATGACTAGGATGACTCACGATGAACAACCATCTCGAAAGTTCTTTGATACATTCTTCGAGAGCTCTTTTAGTCTGACGAATGTAGGCCAAGTTATATATACAACTAACTGAATAAATGTGAATATATGGCTGGAGTGCTTAGGTAAGATTTAACAGAATTTCTGTTCCCAAATAAAACCCTTGTTGTTAATTTTAAATCTCGCGAATATCTAACCAAATTAATCTGTCTAAATACTTCTTTGTCTTATCCACCGATCAAGTGAAAACATTAATAGTTTTAATTTTTTATTTGATTACAGAAAAGTGGCTAGTTGAATTTTTTTAGCAAGCTTTTTCTCGCTGAATCTCGAGCATGGGCCTGCGTATCCCCAGAATTCTGCTAAATCCTGGTCAGGAATCTCTGCTTTATGGTGTCGTGACTATGAATGAAGTACTTTATATCGGGGTATAGTGGCGTATAGTATCGGAGCATAGTGGCGCATGGTATTGGGGTATAGTGGCGCTTGGTATCGTGGTATATTAGCACAACATACTAAATTTGGACTTTTTATTTGTTCCGTTTTTCTTGTTATTCCCCATAAATGGGGTATCCAAGATGGGCTAACTCGATAAAATTTTAAAATCCAAAGAATTAAAATACACCACAAAAGACAACGGCATACTAAATTTAGACTTTCTAGATGCTTAGATTTTCGAGATATTCTTCAAAACGAGTACATTCTTATAACGGGCACAGGACGGAATAATGAAGCTAAAAATCAATGGAATTGAAATGTACCACAAAAATAACGATATACCAAATTTTATGTTACTCTGATTGATGGAGTTTAATTAGTTAGAGCGTCAAAGATTTGAATCACATAGATAAACAAGCACTAGATTGATGTAAATAAAAGATGTTGAAAACAACATTAAACACAAAGAAAATTTGATGTGTCCATCCCTGAAAGCGAACAAATATCGATATTGAAGGACAAAAAAGTTATAGTTTTCTATCTAACTGAAAATCAATCGGATTAAATCACAATTAAAGTAGGGGTAGAACTCGTGATAACTCCCAAACAATGTTGTTCATTTCTAATGTAATGTACACTCATGTCCAAAAGTTAAGCATAATTTGTAAAATGCTAAAAATTCGGAGTTAATATGGAACCAATGGTTCACAATCAGTTGCGGAGAATCGTGGGACGAAGGTAAATCATTGTGCATATGTAAAACAGTTCAGTCGATGTCGACATGCACAAAGCACCGGCGCACGTCGGAACGACTATAAAACGGCCTCGAGATGCATGGCCAGTTGAGGCAGAATTCGCAATTGCTCTGGTACGGAGCGTTGTTAACAATACAAAAGAACGAAAGATGTCACAAAAATATCAACTGGACGATGTTTTTTGAAGGGACTAATTATTGGAATGCTGCAATCCGGTCGATCCCAAACCGAAGCGTCTCGAATTCTGAATGTGCCTCAGTGTGTCATCTCCAGACTGTAGCAGTAACGACCCCTCAGCAAGACTGATATTTGGTGATAACTGCGCGACGTCAGAGGAACCGTTCTGCCAGACAATTGGGTTTAGCCCTGACAGCCGCCACAGGAGTCACTGTTTCGAGACAAACTGTTTACAAGAGACTCAGACACGTTGGTTTCTATGCCAGACGACCCGCAGTTTGATTTTCTCTGACGTCTGCACAGAAACGCGCGCGTTTACAGTGAACTTTGGAACATCGGCAGTGGAGTGGACAACAGTGGGGCAATGTCATGTTCAGTGACGAGTCTAGGTTTAGTCTGCAAATTGATTCTCATCGTGCCACGATCTGGAGAGAACGTGGAACATGTTTTCACACTGGAAAAATCACGGAAAGACATCGTTTTCCGTTTGGGGGGCGTTTGGGGGTTCATGGATTGGGCAGACATCATGATGGGCGGATGCAGAGACCTCCACATCTTTGACACGGGGTAGGTTACCGGTCAAAGATACAGAGACGAAGTCCTTGAGCCTACCGTCCGATTGTTTCGAGGTGCTGTTGGTCCTGATTTCGTATTCATGGATGATAACCTGCTTTCTGACCTTGCAGCCTTGGTTAACAACTTCAAACTGAAGATATCCAGCACATGCAGTGGCCTGCCAACTCCCTCGATCTGATTTCAATACAGCACGTATGGGATATACATGGGAGACATCTTGCAGCCCCCTGCTACCCATCAAGCTCCGTTGCGGGATTGAAAACTGCTCTCCATGAGGCTTGGAACTCTTTGAGCACACAACTCATCCAAACCCTTATGGAAAGTATGAGAAATCGCTGTGCAACATGCATGGATACCCGAGGTTCCCACTCACCGTATTAAACTGTACCATCACATTATTTTAATCATTCTGTTTCACTGAGGTTGGCACTCGTACTGTGACCCTTTTTATTTCAACTCTTTTCTTTGGATAATAAAAGTCGTTATTATCTTTGTTTTGCATTGTTTGCTTCTTCTGTAACCCTATTGCACCCACATACCGCGTTTCCTTCCATTCCAATGTAGATTTTCTGAAATTTTCACATAAACAGCAACTGTGCTTAACTTTTGGACGTGAGTGTATATACAATGCATTCATTCATTTGATATTTGATAATAGTGGGCTTATTTACTTTGTAGTATGAAAGTTTTCCGTGTCATGTCTCGAGTACGGGAATGACTTCATCTGGTCCATTGTCATCGAAAATACTCAAGCTACTTATAGATTAAAAACAAGTTTACGGATGTTTATTCAAATCATCCAATTTGTTCGACAGCTTTCTTATCTATATATGAAACAATGGTGTTTATTGATTTCTTTTTAAATAAAAGTACAAAGCGTTTACTTATTACTCAAAACATACTTATTACTTTTAGGTCAAAATTTTTTTAGGTCAGTAACATCTCGAGCACGGTGCATGTTAGTGTGTCTTAAATAATATCATTCGCTTTTAAAAAACAAATCACGAGCAGTATGGAATTCCACAGAATCTTTTTAAAAAAAAAATTCTTGATTTTTGAAAAATGTGTGTAAAATTTCCATTTCCTTCCCCATTGCAAATGGATCCGAAAATTATGGATTGAATTTATAGTATGTACCAAATTTCATTCGAATTTGCTGTTCGATAGATATTGTAGTCCTATAATCATAGGCAGACAGGTAAATAAATAGACATATGCCCAAATACAGACAGTCATGAAAAAAAAGAGGCACTAACATACATCACTTGCAGGCAGACAGACAGACAGTCAGACACACACCGAAATGGTTGATTCAGGAGTCTAAATGTATATATCCTCCAAAATCAAAAAGTGAGTCTTTTTTGACAGTACAGCAATATTTTTTGTCTTTACGTATGCAGTAAAGCACCGTTAATATACATTTCAGTGAAAAAACATCATCGCATAATGGCAAAAGACTATAATTGAAATTAACGCCAATAGAAATGAATGTATGTGAACAAGTGGTAAATATTACAAATGATGAAAACGTATAACTGATAATAGAGTATAAATGATAAAATCGTATAAATGGTAAAATCGTAGAAATGGAAGAAGCGTATAAATTGTAAAATCATATAAATGATGAATGGATATAAAGGGTAAAACGTATAAAAGATAAAAGCGTATAAATGATAAAAGCTTATCAATTATAAAGCGTATTAATGATAAAGTTTATTAATGATAAAAGCGCATGAATGATAAGGCAGAAATACATGAACGAGACGAGTACGAATTGTGTTGTACTGTACTATGTATTGTTAGAAAGTAGTAATAGAACATAATGAGACATTTTAATCAATTCATAAATAATGTACAGAAATAAATGCAATATTGTATGCTTAATACTATCCGAATTATATCTCATTTTACTATATATTTACGAAAATGATGTTATGTTTTCAAATATAAATTTTAAATGCGAAGTTAACAATTTTAAGTTCTTCAAAGACTTTCTGGGTATATGAAATTTATTCTGAAGTCTATATTTTTACCTTTAAATAAAAAATGCATATTCTAATGTAAACACCATATATTTAAGCCTTTTATCATATTGCCATGTTCTTAAAAAAATTTTGCCCGCGAAATGTCATGAGTCATTTGGAATTCTACCGCATTGAAAGAGAATGCGATTTACTATCACCGCAAAAATATTTTCAAAGCCTTTCTTCATATTACAGCATTTTTCATGCCTTGAAACGCATTTTGCATCATATGCGATATATAGAGTATTTAAGAAGAGTTGCAATGACTAAATACCCTTTGAACGATAGGTCGTAGATCTATGGTTCCAATTTAAAAAATCTGATGTGGGCAACACATGACTTTCCTTATATAATGTAATGAATTTACTATTTTTACAGTAAAAAAATAGGTTTTTCTTATAGTAGATACTAATATTCTTTCCAAGATATTGAATTTTCGACAATTAATCGTTATTTTCATTGATTTAGCGTCATTTTTATCCATTTGGCGAGATTTTCGTTAATTTGGCAACATTTCAAAAAGTCGCCAAGTTGGCGCCATTCCGCCAATTCGTCCCCAAATCTCGCTAAGCGTTATGGACGAAGACATAAGTTATTCTTACAGCAGATAAATGACTTTTGGCGTTCAAATACAAAAGTATTACTCAAAGTATTATTTTTTCATGAATGGAACGAGCTAAATCCTCGAGAATGATGTCACCCAATTTATCGCATGGTATTGCATATGAAAAGTGAACATGTTTCTCAACAGGAGGCATTGTTTTTCTATTTTACATGACTTATTGAGAATTTTTTTTTAAAATGTGCAATATCTCAAGAACGGTTCATGTTAGCGTTCTAAAATTTATGTCAATCGTTTTCTAATAAAAAATTACATAAGAAATGTCTATTTGCGTAACTTTATAAGTGGTTTTGATTTTTTGACGATTTTTTCAAAATTTCATTCGAAAATTTAGGCGGGTTCTGAGCATTCGATTGCGTATAAAAACAATAGGCTTCCAGTGTTTATAAATTGTGATTTTTGTACCAAATTTAGTTCAAATCGGTCCATTTGTTCGTCAGTTATCGTCTCCACATTCTCACTGACACACACACACACACACATACTTTCACATACACACACACACACACACACACACACACACACACACACACACACAAACACACACACACACATACACACACTCAGACATCACTTCAAAAATGTTTGATTCGTGATCAGGGATGCTTGAAACGTGCTCTCCCGTCGAAAACTCGAATTCGAATTTTCGACCCCGTCACAATACTTTCCTTATACATTATGTATATAAGGAAAATAAAAATGCTAAGGTAGGCTACCATTGTATGAAATGCTGATCATGTGACACTTTTAGTAAACGTTATAATTTTTATACTGGCACTCTAGCAAAACATTTTATTTATAAAAAAAAAATTCCATAGCTCAGTGAGTCAATAGATATCATTAATTAAATGACGTATAATTAGTTTTCGACGTATAATTGGGTATTGAATACATTTTTTTTAAATATAGGTAGAAATGTAAGTTTTCGAATGGAATTTTTATCTAACGAAATTTGAAAATGTTTTATGTACTTATTCAGTGCTGTTCTCGCGATATTAGAAATTTTACTTACTTTACTGTGACTATTATTTCTAAAAAGAATTAAACAATTTCCATAAAATTCGGTATACAGATTTTACTTGGTAACATTAACAATAAATTTGATTATCAGGGTGATTTCGGCATAACAAAGTTTTGTTGTCTCAGAATATTGAAATTTGTTTTTATGTAGAACAACTTACGCGTTGGATACAACATTTATTTAATTATTACTTTCCTTAAATACATAGTATAATGCATAATGAAAGTATTGTGACGGGGTCGATAATTCGAATTCGAGTTTTCGGAGGAAGATCCCGTTTCAAGTTTCCCTGAACATGAATCAAATATTTGTGAGGTTATGGCTGTGTGTGTGTGTGTGTCAGTGAGTCTGTGGAGAGGATATCTCATGAACAAATGGAGCGAATTGGATGATTTGGTGTAAAAATTACAATCCGTGAATACTTCAAGCTTCCGGTTTTTAAACGCTACGTTCGTACGTATAGTACGTTCAGAACTTGCAAAATTTTGGAGTGAAATGTTGAAAAACTCATCACAAAATCAAAACCTTTAATAAAGTTACTCAAATAGTCATTGTTTATGTAATTTTTTATTATGAAACGATTGATATATATTTGGGAAAGTTAGCATGACTCGTTCTCGAGATATTTCACATTTTTCAAATACATTTATCAAAAATCCCATAAAATAAAAGAAAATGTTGACTATTGTGAAATATGTTCACTTTTTATACGTAATATGCCATAAATTTGGAGACATTATTCTCGTGGATCTAGCTCGTTGATTCATGACAAAAGATACTTTGAGTAATACTTTTGTATTTGAACGTCAATACTCATTTATCTGTTATAAGAATAACTTATTTCTTCGTCTATAACGCTTAGCGGGATTTTGGCAACGAATTTGGCCGAATGTCGCCAACTTTGCGATTTTTTAATATGTTGCCGGGAGAAAATGTTGCTAAATTGATGAAAATGACGCCAAATCAATGAAACCGCCGATTAATTGACGGAAATTCAATATTTTAGAAAGAAAATAAGAATCTACTATAAGAATACCGTATTTTTCCGTACGTAATGTTTGACAAAATTTCGGTGACGAATTTATCGGAATATCAACAATTTGTTGACTTTTTAAATGTTACCAAATTGCCAAAAATGTCACCTAATTGATAAAAGTTCGCCAAATTGATGAAAGTTCAATATCTTGGAAAGAACATAAGAGTAGACAACAAGAATGACTCAGTTCTTCGTCTGTCCGTAACGTTTGGAGAGAAATTTAGCGGGACTTCACCAACTTGGTGACTATTTTAAATGTTGCCAAAGTGAGAAAAATGTCGCCAGGTTCATAAAACTGACGCCAAATGGGAAATAATGTCTAGCAAATTCTGATTTCCTTCATATGACGGGCATGTCTTCTAGTATATAAGAAATGCTCATCTCTCCGTATGTCTGTAACACTTGTGGATGTATTTGGCGAGCTTTTTGAATAATCTAGCAAAGTACAGCCAATTTGGCAATATTTCGGTCCAGATTGAAGAAAATTTCGTCAAAATTGCGAAACGGACGCTAAATTAATGAAAATGACGGCTAATTGATGGGTTAATTACTAAAATATTTTAATATGTGAACTATATCGTTGATTGAGGATGATATCAATATTGATAATTGTTTATTTAGAGTTGCGCGAAATATAAGTTAATTGGGTAGTTTGAAATAATTTTACATGTTGTCATCCAGAAAATCGCCACATGTACAATTCAACGTTAATCATAGTCTCGTGGATTTTATACACTATCTTTTAATTGCAAAATGAGTAAATTCATTCCTTTTATTAAGGAAAGTCTTGTGCTGCCTATATCAGATATTTTTCAATATTTTTTTTGTCAAGCTAATGTTTAGATTATATTTTAATTTAAAGTTATTTTTAGATGTGCGTGTTAAGGCATAAAATCATTTCAATTATCAGAATTTTTCCCATAAAAAAACTCTGATGTATCACTTTGCCTCTCAGCTCCAAATAATATCCCTATCTTTTCCTACGAGCGCCTTTTAACAGCTTCTCTCGGGATTTAGCACTGATGCTTTATCTGCAGTAGCTGATGCTGCAGTTCTTTTCTTTCTTTTACAAAGCAACACGCACCCCTTATCGCTTCGACACCGTAATGGAAGACTTTCCATATTATTAGCGTTCTTCCGAGATTTGCAGCTTGATGTTTGAATGCAATAAATGTGTATTATAGCTTTTTATTCAATGAAAGTTTATTCAATAGATAAATATACCTGAATATTTAAATGTGGAAGTCATTTTTAAATGTGTATTGCTAAGTGCAAATTTATTTATGACAAATATCATTTGGTTTATATTGTGTTCGTTATTGGGAGGATTTACAATATGCTCTGGTGGCTAAAATTACGCTTATATGCACAGAAGCACTGATTTAACATCAATTGTTCAATATAATTGAGTTAAATGTTTTGAAATGAAACATCAGATGTATACAAATGTATACAAATGTATACAATATTTCATCAGATGAATACAAATTGAAAATCTCATGTGGGCAGAACATGACTTTGACTGCAGCTCAAATTCACTTAATTATTTTTTTATTTTATGACGCATTAAGTTCAGTTTAATTTCAGAAAATAGCATGGAGACTTTTCTGACATTATATCCAATTTGCAATTTTAATGCATCTTCGCTTCATTTGGCAACATAATGCATTTTAGAATGTTTTCAACTCCTCAAAATTGCAAAAAAATAAAATATATCGCAAACGGTTCATCGTATAGTGTCATGGAGTCAGTCTTATTCGCTTTGTTGCAAAAATTGCATGAAAAACAAGTTTATAACTAATATATTTCCGAAATTTCAGTTATGTATTTCTGTTTTCACGATCTTTGCGGGCCATTTCATATAAAAGTGTCGATTATATTTTTCCGAATCATTCCATAATCTAATCAGCATTAGGATAAACCTTATACTTAACTATTAAATTTTAAGAAATTTCATCAGAGTTTTAACTACAGTGCAAAATGGCTTTAGCTCCTTAAAATGAAAAAAAATATTAAATATCTTGAGAGTGGTTCATTTAAGAATAATGGGGTTGGTCTTATTCTTTTGTTTGTTAAAAATGATGTATAAAACAAATTCTTTATTGATATATTTGAGCATATGTAGTCTCTTATTTCAGATTTTGAGGATTGTTCAGGATCATGTCGGAAAAGGCAAATCGTTTTATTACGAATTGTACCGAAATGTAATCTGCCTCATGGTAACCCACCAGTAACTTATCTACCAAATTTTATGAAGTTTGGTCAATTATTTTTTATCTTAAAGGGGATACATACGATTTTTGGAAGCCATTTCGCAAAAAAGGGCAGGTTCTTTATTTTCATTCTCAAGAAACTTATCGACAAATTTATGAAATTTGGTCAATTAGTCTTTGTGTTAGAGTGTAAACATACATTGCAGAGACGCACACATAGACATCACGCTAAAAATAGTGCTTAAGGGATATAGAGTTTTCGAAATGGGTAGATTCGTCGAAAACTTGAGTTGCGACATTCGCTGGGATTCCAATACTTTCCTTATACATTAACATGTATTGTAGGGAAAGTAAAAATCGAATATGAATGCATACGATACAGAACAAATTTGCCACTTCCATCAATGCCTGTCCAACCTCTATACAGCTGGACAGCTCGCCATCTCAAAGATTTTTTCCAACTGATACTTCGGAGCCATAAAATCTGTTTTGAGTCGATAAACACCGAGATCAAATCTTAAATTTCTGAAGTTGGCAGGGAAACATACTTCATGCACATAGCTTCCGCCGGTTAGCTTTAATGTAGGTAAAGATAATTCTGGACACCAGTATATTTGAATTTTCCCCATGCTATTCACTTACAGCAGTTGTCGTGACACTGCTGTAAGTGAAGCTAAGAAATGTGATTTTATGTTGAAAAATAAAGTATATGAATCAATTTAAAGAGAAATTCAAATTTTGAGATTTATTTAATTTAAAGACGAGTAAATGGTAGTGCTAAATTAAGAATATAAGAGTAACTTGGGGAATAACCAAATGGGCTCGTGTAGTATACAGGATGTCAAGGAAAGTCATGGACCAGGTCAATAAGTATTTGGGTTATCGTATACTTTACTTACAATGGTAATATATAGGAAAGTATTGGAATCGTATCGAAAACTGCAACTCAAGTTTCCGACGGATCTGCACGTTGTAAGCACTCTAGAAAAGAGAGTAAATAAAACTCGTTTTTAGCGTGACGTCTGTATGTATGTATTTGTGTGTCTGTCCGTGCAATGTATGTGTCCACTCTAGCTGAAAAACAATGGAACAAATTTCACAATATTTGGTATAAGCCACTTGTGGATTACCCTGGTGTTGACTATATTTTAGTACAATTTTGAAAAAAAACCTGTCTATTTATACGAAATGGCCTGCAAAGTTATCAAAATCTAAAATAACAGACTGCATGTCCTCAAATGCATTAATTAAATGCTTGTTTCATAAGTAATTTTTGAAGATGAAAAGAATATAACCAACCCCATATCTCTAGGACTAACCGTTCTAAGATTAACCGGCTAAAAGCCCATTTCGTCATTTTGTTTTCAGGTTTACCTTGACGAAGCGGATCCAGCCGTATCCTCAAAACCGCTATATGCTACATTCTTGTCTTATTTATGCTTAAATTCGTTGTTCTAATTTCTCTTATTCTAGTTTCCCTAGTTGTTCTTGTTTCCCTTATTCCGTTTAAAATGTTATGATAAAATTTTATTAAAATGATCTAACATTGCATCCAGATATTTAATTTTATTTCAACCACGATCAACAGTATTAACGTTCAAAAGAAAATTAGTTACGCTTTTAAAATTGGTTAAGAATAATTTTTTCTATTTCAAAGGAAACAAACTTCTCAATATTTAACTACATGATTTACAAGAAACGCGAAGAAAAACAATTAATCTTTTCCAACGTTCAGTCGTTTACCAAATCGCCATAAAAATTATTTTGGAATAAATCAATTATACCAAATTTATCCAAATTGATTAGACCGTTTCTCTTCTATTACAGATATCCATTTTCAAAGTTTGAAGAAACAACCTCTGCTACCTCCAGATAAGCATAGAATGTATTGGAAGATGAGCTAATCGATTAACTCCTTTGCTCCAGGGTCCCAATAACACAGATTACGTGTTACTAAAGGTGGCCGTAATCTTCATCTTAAGACTTCATCCGTAAATGGGTAAAACTTCTTCCCAACTTCAGAAACTTCTGCTGTTCCAACAAACTATTAGTTCACTATATCTCAGGTTGACCATTAGTCTTATTTATCTCGCGTATTCTCAAGTGGATTACTTCATCTAAGATTTTTTAATATTTTCCTTCATAGTTGATGGGTTTTCGATTATTGTGGATATTTTCTTCTTTAGTTAGAATGTTTAATGTAGTTTTTGCGAATGCGTGTAAACTGTAAAGCTAGTGGGTTTGGTTATTGTTAATAAATATTTTCTGAAATATTGTTTAGTCATGGTGTGTTGTGCACAGAATTTTAAATTTTGATGTGAATAATCTCCATGGCCGAGATATCCCTATGAAATCGGAGCATTACGAATCGTATAAACCCTTTCGAAGCTTATATCTCAGATTCAATAAATAATTAGCCGGTGTGTGGCTCAATTCGACTTTCTCATAACATAATTCATTTTTCTTTTCAAATTTTACAAGATAGAATTTTGAAATCGGTATCATGGTTCAAAATGATTACTACTATAGCATGCTACCTTTCACTTTAAAAGACTTGAAAGACTTTGCTTGATACTACACTTGACAATGTACCCCCCCGGGTGACAGGAAGGTTACTTGCCCTCCCAGGGGGCTTATGAGTTCACGAAAAAAAAACAAGAAAGATCAATCATGCATAAAGCATCGATTATGAAACACTTTCCAACTTTAATGCAATTTTATATAAACATCTCTAAAATGGGATGCATTCCTCGGTAATATTTTTTAAATTATCACAATACTACATTAATTTATTATATTTGAAAACTTCATCGAAGAAAATGAACTTCATTCAAATGACGGCATTGAAATATAAATTGTCTGGTTTAAACATATCTGAAATGCGATACATTCCTCAGTAATATTTTTAAAATTATCATAATACTACAATAATTTATTATATTTGAAAACTTTATCGAAAATAAATGAACTTCATTCAAATGACGTCGTCGAAATATAAATCGCCCCAATATAAAAGCAGCATTTCATTCATAAACATTTTTCCAATTGTTTCATCACAAAACTATAATAATTTATTTTATTTAAAAATTGTTATTTACCATATTTATTTTAAAATAATGAAACCTCTCTTATATATAAAATAATTAAATTCTTGGAAAGATATTTATTATATAATATACGTATTTTTTCTTTCTGGAGGATATAGCAATAGTTAGAATTTAATTGAATTTGTTTTTCTCTATTAAATACTTTTTATTTAAAAAACTACCTAACATATTTTACTGAAATTTTTTTTATATATTTTATGGGATAATTTGAATATTTTCGAAAATTTTCGAAGCAATTTCTGAATTTTAAATTTGCTTAAAAAATGTTTGAAAAATTAGGTCCCATAGGGTTTAATGTATTTCATTTTTTCACCCCGGGTTCAATCCAAAACTAATTGGGTGATATTATTCATTTATATTCCCATAGGTCCCACAGATCGTTTGAAAAACATATTAAAATTTCATTTTGATAAAGTCATTTTTACGGCAGTTATCGTACTACGGACAGACAGACAGACAGAATGAACAAAGTCATAAACACTTTTCAACTATGTAAAATGTTAAAAAAGAAAAAAACTGTATAATAATCATTGAAACTATAAAGTCTCGTGATCCATAAATAAACTCTTTTATGCATGATTATGTCAAATTTTGTACTATGCTGCCATGCTAAAAAAATACAAAATTTCGAATAAATTTTGAAGCTTTCGTTCGAATTAAACAAAAATCCATCTTGTTTTACACTTTTTGATAACAAAATCAGGTATAGTGTGAAAATCCATTAATATGTGTGGTTTATATCGTGTATACAAAAAATCGATTACAGACATTAGACAAACGGACATCACTCCAAAAATATTCAAAGCGTGTTAAGGAGGTCTTAAAACATATATTGACATCAAAATATCGAAGCGGAAAATTTTTGTGAAAATAATACTTTATGCTATATTACATAGTATGAGAAAACAAATATATAAACAAGTTACCCTTGTTTTGTCAGAAATAGTATATCACTTATGAATATACAAAAATAATTTCACTATTTTTTAAAAGTTGAACAATTCTTTTGGAAAAAAACAATTTTTGTTCCAGTGAGGTTTCGCTCTACTTCTATAATTTTCACTTGAAATAGCTTTTTTCAGTTGTAAATCCAGTTTCTAGATCGATAATTTGTATTTACAAAACTTTTGTAGTTTTTGTGTAATTGTCAAGAAGATTGGAAGATTTTGAAGCTTGCATTGCTTTTATCTCGAAAACAAAAATGTTTATGAACAGTAAACGACTAATTTGTAGCTCTTTGAAATCACTCTAAATATATACACTTGCATTTTGGATTGGGTTTTTAGTTTTCGAAGTACAATTGTTTTAATTTCGGCATTTTAATATGTTGAACTACTTTGAAAATATGACCCTAGTTTCGACATTTTAGTCTGTAGCCCTTTGAAAGCCTTACACAAATATATATTCATATGTTATTCGTCCTAAATAATAGGCTCCATCGGACTGGAAACGGAGTCAATTTTTTTGTGAATTATTATTAAATATCAGTAAGTACACTTTAATACTTAACGAATGCAACTTTTGTTCTTTTGACCGTCCAAAAAATAAAAGTTTTTATCCCTGAACTGTATTTTCTCTTTCCATTTAAAAAAAACTTCGAATAGTCCCATACATTGTATTAAATTTTTATGAAAGTAATTTAATAATATACAATAAAAACACGTTTTCTATTCCTTAAAACCCAGTTCTATAAACAAGGTTATCCAAATAACTATTAACGAGGACATAGTGACGTACAGTCAACCCTCCTATAACGCGATTAATTCGTACCGCGTTATATGGAAACCGCGTTATAAGAAACTCAGATTAGTGCCAATCAGATTAATCCGTACTGTGCTATATGGAAACCGCATACCGTGTTGTATGGCAACCGCGTTTAAGAAACTCAGAATTAGTACCCATCGTACCGCGTTATATGGAAGCCGCGTTAAGTGAAACTCAGAACATATAAATCAGGCTGATTCGTTTTAAGTTATATATAACTGCATTTTTAGAGCACCATGTTATGATGAATACTGCAGTTCGGTGGTGATATTGGATATAGAAAGTCACGTGAGCACAGTACAGCTAATAACATCGTCGAGCTGCCACAGCAATGCTGTATATGTCTGTATTTACATGGGATTTCACTGATAACTGAAATTGAGAAATGGTGATGTATGTGGATGAAAAAACAGGGGAATTCCCCATTAATTTCAATCGTAAAAGTGTAACAGAAAAATTCGTGCTACTATGGGGAGGCTGCTTAAGCTAATTCACTTGTATTACAGAGAAACTGCGTTTTAGGATTACAGCGATATATCGAAACCGCATTTTATGAGTACAGCGTTAGGGGAGGGCTGTCGCAATTTTTGCTCCGCGTTATATGGAAACCGCGTTATGAGAGTACCGCATTACAGGAGGGTTGACTGTAATAAGTATCACGCCTCGATACAGTCCAGGAATCTTTAGGCCATATGAAGCAAATTTTGGGTTAGTTTAAGGAACTAAAATATTCTAATGAAACTAATTGAAAAATAATATTTTACTCTTATGCAAAGTTGACTTTTCTTAAGCGTCATTTTATGTCATATTATGCGTCATTTATTAATAATATTGATAGTATATGAAAGAAAATATTTTTTTCATAAATAAGAGAAAATTACAGCAAAGCCTTTCAAAAACGGACAATAATTGTAGATGGTCCAAGTAAAAAAATTGAAATTATAATGAAGTCTATTAATAATGGATATTTACGGAGGTTTGTACGCTATTCTTCATGGTATGTTAATAGATATTAAATTTTATGCACTGTAAACATTTTATTCATTGATATACGAATATTGTCTACTACTTGAATATTTTAACTAGTGAGAAACATTTTTATAATGGCAAATCACTGAACAGTAATTTTTTCCATACTTTTTTCAACTATTCAGAAGTTCCTGCTAATAAATTTTAAATTATATTGCAGCTAATTTTTATGAACATCCCAAAAGGAAAAATTACAACATTAAAAATTATATAAAGCAGTGTGTAAACTCTAACAATACACTGTGCACAAGGTTTTATAGCTTCCTTTATGGTGTAACCAAATGAATACACACATTTTATGTTCCTTAAATGTATTCGAATTAAATTGCTTTCCTCAAACATACAATTTAAGTGAAAGACTAATGGTCTACCCATACACCAGAATTATTTCATAGTTATAAAATACTTTGGAGCACATGTAAGGAACATAATTATGATAATGTAATACCTTAACCTGAAATCTTCCACATATAAAATTAAGTTCCTTAATTATTATGTTATCTACCATATATTTGTGACCTAGTTCAATGCAGAAGACAATACTAAAGCACGCACTAGAATTTTCTATTATTTACTAATATGTAGAAAGAAGCAATCGTGAAAATACTATTGTGTAGTAACCCTACAAATAGCTATAGCATGCATTGTTATTAAAAAAATAAAATTGCTTTGGATATTAATAACTTTATTGAAAAATAAAATACTTCACAATAAAACATTATAAAAGAAATATTTAAAAGTAATAACCGGTTTCAGCATTGAAAAAATCATCAGAATAAGTGAGACAGAATACTAACTCCGGCACAAGCAGGGAAATACCAGTTACATACGTTATAATCGTAATATCATTAATTAGGCAATTTTTTTTCACCCCAGTTATCAAATTTGAGCCTAAATTATTTATTTTTATATGTTAAATATCAGGCTCAAATGGGCTCATTTACCCTTTTTTGAATGAGAAAATAGGGAAAATGTATAAAACACCATCGAGCTACCATTGGAGATAACAGTATCTATGTACTTGCTTCGAGATTTTTGTGCCCTATTTAATATAGAATAGTGACTACCTGCATGTCAGCAAGAAATTTTCAATGTACTACAATTTTGCGAAAGTTTCTAGAAACTGGAAATAAGAAAACTTGCTTTGCAGTACAGTTTTGAAAACCTCTACGGAGACAGTCAAATTCAACCCTGCCACGCAGATGGCACCAAACTTCATGAAGATTGAGTTCAGGTCGCAATGAACAAGTGCTCACCTACACAATGCACAACCCACCTAAACACCTAAAGGGGTCATTTCTAAAGTTAAGATCTTGTTCCAATTATCGACATTAGTATTCATGGAGAGTTCTAGCTCCTTCTAAGCGTAAAACCGGTATATGGTTATTCCTAATTGTAATAACCATTGACTTATTGCTAATTGTAAAAACATAGATGACAAATTTGATTGCCACAAAAGTAATCAAATTTACCATTTATGCTTGTACAATTTTTTGACGCATCTATTTCTCAGGAACTTCTATATAGATATAGCTTAGATGATAGCTAATATAGATTCAGCATAGAATTTTGAAGGTTGTGCGAAGTTCACTAGTTGATTTTGACTTCATTTCTTTTTTCATTTCCGGTTTAAAAATTTTCTTTTTACTTGACACATCTATTTTTCAAGATTAATGAAAAATAGGGATCAGTTAATAAGTGATACGTGGAAAAGATTGTTATGAATCAAAATCAAAACAACTATCTCCTTAGTACAGATATCCATGTAACATTAAAAAAGATCTCGGCTGAGCTCTAGGCTCAGCCAATCAAATTTCACATCCTTATTGGATCACTTGAGGCCATTCCACAATCTGAAGCTACATTGCTCTCTGAGATACAATCCTTATGGCTATGCGATCAGCATCAAATTGTGAAGGGGGAAGGGTAGTTCACTAGAATTTCCACACCCGATTCCTTTTCCATTTCTGTTTCAAACATTTTCTTTGACACACAATTGATTATAGAGCTTAGATAAGGATTGGTTTGAATTTATCATTAAATTATGAATGAGATAGAATGATTCACTAAGGAATTCCATTTCCGTGTATGAAGGTGTGATTTTCAATTAAAAAATTAACATTTTAATTTCAACATCTACTTTTCAGGATAGGCTAAAAGAGCTTGTCCAAGAATAAAACTGCAAAGATCGGAAAAAACCCGGTCTCTCTGCATGAATCGAGTTTTTTTATGAAGAAAATTTTGAAAAATGGGAGAATTTTCAACGCTTCTTAAACAATGAGAATTTTCGTTCTTTGTTTTTGCGTTGTGAAAGAAAGGTGCATCACTTATAAACAAAATTATTATTATTTTGCTGCAAAAGGAATTGTAATTTCAGGGAGATTTGTTAGACATAAGAAAAATATTTATATTTTGTAACTTTCTTATTAAAATGAAAATAAATTCCATAAATAAGATGTAATTTAATTTGTAAATATTTTAAAAGCAAAAATCCTCAGAACTAGTAAATACGCTTTGCAAAAGGATTAATTTATTCATATTTATTTAATAATGCATGATACTAAGAAATCTATATTCATCCCAATAACATTTCAATGTGACTAATATAATTTGCACATTTACAAGAAAATTTTAATAATTCCAAATTTTCAAAAATATTTGTTCAATACATTTTGCCTTTTAATTACTAAAGATTTAGCAAATTTACCTAAATGACGAATCATCATTAAAGTTAAAACCGTGCTACTTCACGTTATGTTCACGATTATCCACAGCATATAAGGAACACAAAAATTAGTTTCTTGTCCTCAACGTTTCCCATGCTTCCGAAAAGCCCCGGTTTATTACCACTTCTCAAAATGCTGGCTTTTTTTGCAAATATTATAACTGCGAGTATTTCAGCATTAATTTCCAGAAGGCGAGGTGGTTTACTAATGTCTTTTCCCAATTCAGGTTAAAAGATTTTCATGTAATGTCTGTGTTTTTAAGAGCTGTTGCTAATACAAATCAGAAATAAGTCCATGGATTTTTATATGCAATGGAAACGCAATCTTAGCTTTGCGAACAGTATCAGACAGACTGTGTGAAAAATTAAACAAGAAAGATCAATCATGCATAAAGCATTGATTATGAAACACTTTTCAACTTCAATGCAATTTCATTTAAACATCTCTAAAATGTGATACATTCCTCGGTAATACTTTAAAAAATTTGACAAAACTACAGTAATTTATTAACACTTTACAACAAAGTTGAAAAGTGTTTATGACTTTGTTCATTTTGTCTGTCTGTCTGTCTGTCCGTTAGCACGATAACTGCCGTAAAAATGACTTAATCAAAATGAAATTTTAGTATGTTGTTCAGACGGTCTGTAGGACCTATGGGAATATAAATGAATAATTTCACATAATTAGTTTTGGATTGAACCCGGGTTGAAAAAATGAAATACATTGAGCCCTAAGGGACCTAATTTTTCAAACATTTTTTAAGTGGATTTAAAATTCACAAATTGCTTCGAAAATTTTAGGTAATATTCAAATTGTTCCATAAAATATATAAAAAAAATTCAGCGAAATATATTCAGTAATTTTTTAAATAAAAATTAAAATATTAATAACACCTCTTATATGAAGCGATCACGTGACTATGATATGAAAAGGTCACGTGATCCACTTCAAAATGATATATGGCATCCATCTTGTCTCAAAATCGTGATTTTTAAAGTTCTTTTTAATTCATATTGAGTGTTGTATCCGTCCTAAAACCACTTTATTTTTGCTTAAATTCTGTGCATCTACACACTGAAACAACGCAATTACAATATATTTGAGTTTAGATGCTCATCCAAATTTGATTATTTCTACAACGAAGCCTATTTTTCACTTATGTAAAATGTGAACAGCAAAATATGTAGAGTGAGTTGTATTAGAATTGCTGTATTTCTTTAACACAAAATCATTTAGTTCATAGAGTCTGCATAGCTGATATAATTGAAATATTCATTGATTTTACAAAGAGAAGGCCGATTTTTTTCGATGAAGTTTTACGCATAGAGTTTAATTACTTGTAGCTCCATGGTCTTAATTTTTAAATAAAATATATTATTATAGTATTGCGATGAATGACATGAATAGGAAGTTATTTATGAATGAAATGCTGCTTTTATAGAGAGAGCCAGGCGTGTTATTTTTTCTATAACGTCATTTGAATGAATTTCAGTTGTTTTCGATGAAGTTTTCAAATATAATAAATTAACGTAGTATTATGATAATTCTAAAATTATTACCGAGGAATGTATCACATTTTAGAGATGTTTAAACCAGGCAATTTATATTTCAATGCCATCATTTGAATGAAGTTCATTTTTTTCGATGACGGTTTAAGTTTTCAAATATAATAAATTAATGTAGTATTGTGATAAGTTTTAAAATATTACCGAGGAATGTATTGCATTTTAGGCATGTTTAAATAAAATTGCATTGAAGTTCGAAAGTGTTTCATAATCAATGCTTTAAGCATGATTGATCTTTCTTGTTATATTTGAAAACTTAAAAGTTCATCGAAAAAAATTAACTTCATTCAAATGACGTCAATTAAATATAAATTACCTGGCTCCTCGGTAATGTTTTTAACATTACTATGATACTACAATAATTTATTATATATGAAAACTTCATAAAAAACAACTGAAATTTATTCAAATAACGCCATCGAAATATAACATGCCTGGCTCTCTCTATAAAAGCAGCATTTCATTCATTTCATTCATCACAATACTTTTAATAATTTATTTTATTTAAAAACTTAAGATCATGGAGATATAAGTAATTAAACTCTAGGCTAAAAACTTCATCGAAAAAAAAATCATCCTTCTCCCTGTAAAATCAATGAATATTTCATTCATATCAGCTATGCAGACTCCATGAGCAAAATAATTTTGCATTAAAGAAATGCAGCAATTCTTACACAACTCATTCTACATATTTTGCTGTTTGCATTTTACATAAGTGAAAAATAGGCTTCGTTGTAGAATTAATCAAATTTGGATGATCATTTAAACTCAAATATATTTTAATTGCGTTGTTTCAGTATGTAGATGTACAGCATTTGAGCAAAATAAAAACGGTTTTAGGACGGATACAACACTCAATATGAATTGAGAAGAACTTTAAAAATCACGATTTTGAGACAAGATGGATGCCATACTTCATTTTGAAGGGGGTCACGTGATCTCTTCATATAATGGTCACGTGATCGCTACATATAAAAGGTGTAATTGTTATTTTAATTTTGATTTAAAAAACTACTTAATATAGTTTGCAGAAATTTTTTTCCTATATTTTATGGGATAATTTTAATATTATCTAAAATTTTCGAAGCAATTTGGGAATTTTAAATCCGCTTAAAATATGTTTGAAAAATTAGGTCCCATAGGGCTCAATGTATTTCATTTTTTCAACCCGGGTTCAATCCAAAACTAATTGGGTGATATTATTCATTTATATTCCCATAGACCGTCTGAACAACATACTAAAATTTCATTTAGATTAAGTCATTTTTACGGCAGTTATCGTGCTAACGGACAGACAGACAGTCAGAATGAACAAAGTCATAAACACTTTTCAACTTTGTTGTAAAGTGTTAAAAATTAGAGCAGTTGAAAAAATTGCTGTAAAATTTACACTTCACATGAAAATTATAAAACAGCACTTTTTATCAACACTAACTGAAATTTTTTTCAATGATGTAAAATTATATTTTTTATAGACGAAAATAAATCCTTTTATTAGTAACTTAACTAGACTAAGGCGGTTCTACAAACACTAGCTTGTCAATACAAAATGACAGAGGCTAAAGAAAACGGAGAAAAAGAGCTGAGAACCGTTCCAAAAATATGTTTTTCTTCGAGTTTTAATAAGCTAGAAGTTTCTTTTAGTATCTTTCTGATACGCTTATACTTTTTCTAAAAAGAAATAGTAAGAAATAAAATAAAATGGCTCAATATGTTCACCAGTTTTTCATTCCACGAATAATGATAAGTTTCTCTACGGGTATACTGATCCGGCCACACAATTAGTTACCATAAACCCTTGGGTTGGTCGTGTGGTCTGGGTTTTCTACGGGTATACTGATATATTTAGTTAAAATTGTAAAAGTTCGGACATATTGTGATATCTGCTATGTTTGCCGTAAAAATTATTTTATATTCTGGACATAAATTCATTTATCTTTTTATAAATGCAAAGGCAACGTTAAAATATCTATAATATGAAAATCTATTCGACTTCATCATATATTTACATGCTATTCATTATTTAGCTCTATGTGCATCATATTTATTATCCGAATGGCAAAAACATTTATATTTTATGAGCGCTTTAGCTCACAAGTTAGTCTTATAATTTTGCTTTTACTAGAAATTTTTATTTCAAGTTGGAAACATCTTACCGAAGTATTAAAACGCGGTTATCGTCAACATCTCGAAATCGAAGGTTTTTTTTTTTAGAAAACAATACTTTCTCTATACGAATGATCACTAAAAATTTCTATTCTGATATTTTGTTTAGTATTCAACTTCAAATTAAAAGAATAAATTTATGAAATAGATCTTCATATAGTGAAAATGGAGTGTACACTTCATTTTTGGCTGAACTATGAAGCATTTTTATTTTCTTCGCCAGTCTTTGTTCGTACAGTCCTCATATGAATATTCGGAAAAACCGGAAGATCTCCAGGCCCACCGGAAGTGAAAATTCTTAATAAACTGCCCTCTCTTGAATCTGATACTGAATCTACATCAGCCATCTTCTAAGCTCTATCTGTAAGCAACTCCTGAAAAATATATGTCTGAAGGAAATTTTTCGAATCGGAAGTGAAAAAAGAGCGGTAACCGGAAATCCTTAACGAACGCCATACTTCTTCTAGTTCCACACTTCTCCATACTACTTCTGCAAAATAAATATCAGTCATCATCTAAGCTCTATCTATAGCCAATCTTGAGAAATAGATGTTTCAAGTACAAATGAAAATTTTTAAACCGGAAATGTGTGTGTGTGTGTGTGTGTGGAAATTAACTGTAAGTGAAAATCCTGAGTGAATCTCTCTACGCTCTTCAGAAATCGGATGTTGAACTATATAACTAACCACCATTTAATCTCTGTCTATAGCATATCCTTTGAAAAATATGTCTCAAAGAAAACATTTTAGTAAATACAAGAATAAAGCAAAATTTTTTGTCACCAATAATTGAATTTTATATCGAATTTACTTAAGGAATAGTGTGTAGGATCCGCTTCAGATACACAATGGAAAGCAATAGTCTCAGTAGCTCAGCGTCTTAAAGCATCGTATGTCTGGTCAGTCGGCGATCTGTTATGCCCGTATTCAGATCGACTATTTGAGACAAAAAGATACATGCCCTTATTAACCACAGTGTGTTTTCCGCTTAAATCGATTACACGCATAAAATATTCTGTAGATGTAATATTTCATGTTTCAGGCAGAAACTTCCTTAATAGTTGGTAATAAAAGTTTGGATTTTCTAGGTTTCATTGCAAGAGATTTTTAACTGTATCTCAATGAAATGTTTTCTGGGAAAAAAACAATACAAGAAGAAACAAATTTTCAACGGTATCAATATGTTTAGGAGATAAGAAATTGCCTTCAAAGATAAGAAAAGACAGGTACCTGTCTGACTCCTTATAGCTTTTGCTAATGTGGTTGCTCTTTTTTTATTTGGAAGAACACTACATTTTTCTCCGAAACTGCTTGATACTGTTATGAAAATGCTATTTTCCTGTGTTTTTAATGAAGATTTTACTATTCGCGCAGTAGTTCGAGCAATTTATTTTTTATACGCTTACGTATTGAAGTCGAATTCCGTTCGGAATGTTAGTTTGGTGATCCAAAAGGAATGCTATAATGAAAAATTTCCGAACTCTTTTATTTTAATTTAAAAAAATTAAAACTGAATCTCGAAGAAACAGAGTCATGGTATATCATTTTATAATAGAATCTTAATGCGCACAATTTAAAACCAAGTTATAAACTTATATTGAATTTGAACTATTTGAGAATTTGAGTATTTAACATGTAAGTTTTGAAAATTTTTTTAAAAGGAAGAACTTGCATTTCAATTTATTTTTCATCGAGTTTCCAAAGCACTAATATATCTTTTGCACAGTTTCGCATATAACCCAGTCAATAGATAAGCATACGAGTATATGAAATGGTGCTTGTAAGCATAGTAATATTTTTGCAAGATTCTTTAATGTTGCATGTTCCTTCAATACTTCTCTCAGACACATTAATTTTAGCCCCATAAAATGTTTCTGAAGATTTATTTTTAATATTTGCTATAATACAGTTATCTATTTATCTTAAGTTACTTATTTACAAACAAATGCATCGACAGTTATTTTGATATTTCATTTATACGGCCCAATATAAAATATTTTTAACTTTAACTAATACTGATATATGTAAAGGCCAAGTAATCTGATATATACCACTCTCGAATTTTGAAGGAGCTAAATGTTTTGAATGTGTGTTTATTTGTCTGTCTATGGGGGTGATATCTCTAAAAAAACTGATAAATTAAAATGAATATGTGAAAAAGCCTACTTAAAGTTTAGAGTGAATAGCAAGGAAAGGCCTTACCGTTTCGAACAGTTTTTTTTCCGAATGTCGAGTTACTTTATACAGTCATACCATGCCCTTACAGTACCTTAGATTTCAGGAACTGCAATCGTCAGACGATATAACTGAAGTAAAAAGCTTATTTAATACTAAAATAAAACCTACGATAACTGTCAGATGTAAAATGCCGAAAAATTATTTTGAATGATATCCTGACTTAAAAGTCCTCGGAAACTAGTTTTTAAGGCAATGATTCCTAACATTTTTCATTTGGAGTACTCTTGAAATATTTTGTAAAATTTTGCAGAATCTCTAAATTGGCCGAAAAACTTTAGCTTAGACAAGGATGAACTATAAAATATACTTGAAAAATAATAAAATCTGTAAATAATAGCTAACTCTACTTTTGAAAAATATATTGCAAGGGTTTTTATTGCCTATTTCAATTTATTTATTACTGCTAATAAAAATGAGAAACATTTCATACATATATATATTTGCACACATATACATATTTGTAATGATTTTGTGATAATATAATTGATTTTCATAAAATTATTAACAGAAATAAATTACATTAAATAAAACTTCTGATTGTGAAAAAATCTTTTTAATACTCCCTTGAAGAAAACAGAAAAGAAAGCTGATAAGAAATTATTGGTCTCTTCTCGTAAAGAAGATTCCTTCTAATAAATCTCCATTCTCTTTAAAGTTTGATTGTGTTATCAATGTACCGTCATAACGGAGGATCAAAATTAGGTTTTAAATTTAGGTTTAAATTCTGATCACTCAAGTCGTTCTTTTGTTACTGAGCTTATTGGGCCTATTGAAGGATAAAGCACAGCCAAAATTCTTCAGCCAAAACAGAATGTTTTAGGCATTTAGGAGGTAACACTGTTTTACCCAATAACTATCACTATATACTTCCAATCTTTCTAAGAACAAGCAACGTGCTCAAGAGCTTAAATGTAATTCTGATTTTGTAATTGCAAAACTGACAAGGGAGGCCATACATGAGTTTGCTTGATATATCTACATTTGTTGAAAAAGTTGAAAATTTATTAATTGAAGCATCTTATAATGAAGTGAAAAAGTACTCAACTAGCGAGTATCCTAAAAGTAGCAAAAACATCGTCAAAAGTATCAAAAAAATTGTAAAAAGTATCAAAAACATCGTCAAAAGTATCAAAAACATCGTCAAAAGTATCAAAAGCATCGCGTTGAATGAAACTATTAAGTGGGCAGCTGTGTTCTATATTACTAAACGTGCGCACTTTTGTGCGCTTCCAAACGTCCACAGAACCTTTTCCTTTTAGGCCCATCGTGTCTTCAATTCGCATTGCTTCATATCCTCTTATACGATTACAGTTTACACGTTTTTTAACTTATAAGATAATATAATTTTCACACTGTTAAAAATTCTTATGAGTTTGTTAGTAAATTAAAATATATCTCTCCCGTAAACTGTACGATGTCAAATCTTTGTTTTGTTCGATTTAATTGACACATAAAATTGAAGTGAGTTAAACACTCTCTTTCTTAGATGTTCTTGCTTTCAGATAGGATTCTTATTTTGCTCTTCTATTACAATTTATATTTACATCTACGCCGCCACATTTCCCCTCAAACCATACTCCAGAACAGAAATACGACTGATATATATAGCCCGCTATCCACGAATGTTCTGCTTCTGCTTAACCTTTAGATAAAAGAAGGGTTTATAATCCTTCTATCACTCGTAAAGCTTTGGTAAAATTTAATAAACCCCACTTTCCACTCCTTTCTTCAGATACACATTTTGTTCCTATAAAGTTGATTGTTTTGCTCATTCATGCTCCTTTAAGCTTTAAAATCTCTAAAAACTTATGGAGATTCAAGTTTAAAGTAGATTTAGATTTTATAATAAATTCCAGTTTCCATCCTTTATAATTGTTATTTTACATATACTTAAATTGGGTATATTTTCTGGTTGGTATCAGTTTTACATAACTTATATTGGTTAGACAAAAGTGGTCACGAGGCGTGAACCCCGTGAGCACTTTTGTCGAAAATTGCATTTTAAATACATTTTGCATTTTGACTACTAATGAATTGCGTTTTAACTACTAATGAATTGCAGTTTAACTACTAATTGCATTTTGACCGAAAATTGCATTTTAACTACCTTCAAAATGCAATTTTCAGTCAAAAATCCGATTTTCTATTTTTGGCTTATCATTAAAACCGGCTCAGTATTAAAATCTGATTCTTTAGCTTTCTAAATCAGTTTGTATTTTGCTTCTATCTTGCTTAGAACTTTAGTTACAGGCATTTTAATATTAGTCAGTCGCATGTTTTTGAAACCGAAAGTAGCATTCCGCTACCGGAAGTGATTTTAAATGTTTGTTTACATTAATATTTTACTTAATGTAAGCATCAAAATTTGTTACTACATAAAAAATGAATTTTAGAAGGAAAATACAAAACTGTGAAATACTTAAAATGTGTTGAATATTTGTGGTAACACGAAGTTTTATTCAGATATCTGGCATCAAAGTTAGGATACTGTGTTTGTTTATATTTCCGTAGCGTGTTCGCAGTCTTTCTGTTACGAGTGCTCATGAACTTTAAAATTCTTGTTTGAAGTCATTTTTTCTTCTTGAAATGGGAAAAAGTGTAGTTTGGAAAGGAAAACGCCAGATTCATGGTAATCAATTTACGCAAAACGATCTAAATCACAGTGTTGAAAATGACGCAGTAATTACTGCCAGTTCATCAAAGCTGGAAACATCTACTGCTTCAGATGTTGAATTGACGAATCAGTCAGTAAGTGAAAACATAATTATTGATTTAAAGATTCTGTTTAATATTTTTTCTGCGATTTTCTGTCCAAAATTTTTTAATTTAGGATTGGATTTAAATGAAAAATCCAGATATGGTTTGTGTTCTCATTTTGTTCTAAAATGTAAAAACTGCAACTTTTTCAAAGGTTTTGCTTCATCTAACAAAATGAATAATGAACCTGACGTAAACAAAAGATTTGCATATGGTATGAGGCAAATTGGTAAAGATTTCCTCGCAGCTTTTAAACTTTGCAGTACAATGAATTTGCCAAGCTTGCGAAAGCTACATATGAAACACATGAAGAAAAAATTTTGAAAGTTGTAGCAGATGTAGCTGAAGATTCTATGGCGAAAGCAGCTGAGGACGTTGTTTCAAAAACAAAAAGTGATGAATGTGGTGTTTCTGTGGATGGAACATGGCAGCGTAGAGGGCATACATCTTTGAATGGCTGCGTTGCTGCTATTTCAGTCGATACTGGGAAAGTATTAGACATGGAAATCATATTGTCATACATGTAAAGAGATACAAAAATTGACAAAGAATACGGAGTTTGAGTCGCTGAAACCTGATCATGTGTGTCAGTGTAATTTTGAAGGTTCGGCAGGAAAAATGGAAACTCTGGGTGCAACGAGGATTTTTTAGAGGTCTGTGGATCAACGAAAATTGAAGTACATGACATATTATGGTGACGGAGATTCCAAAGGTTTTTTATGTGTGTCTTCGTTTCCAAGTTAATCTTATAATTTTACGTTTACTTGAAAAGCTTTTTTCAAATGGACAACAGCTTATCGAAGTATTAAAACGTGATTATCGTCAACATCTCGAATTCAAAGATTTTTATAGAAAACAATACTTTCTACTAATGAGAACTAAAAATGTCTATTCTATGCTTTTAGTACTGAACTTCAAATTTAAAAATAAATATATGAAATAGGTTTTTGTATATTTGCAAATAGACCGGACAATTCATTTTTGGCTGAACTATTAAGCATTTTTATTCTCTTTTGCATTATTTTTTCGTACAATCATATGAATTTTTTATTTTTGTACATTCATATGAAGATTTCCAGAACCGGAAGGGAAAATCCTTAATAAACTCCGTTTCTTAAATTTGATACTGAATCCACATCAGTCATCTTCTAAGTTCTATCTATAACCAATCCTGAAAAATATATGTTTCAAAGAAAATACCGGTTACTTCTTTAATGTTGATTTCATGCTCTTCTTATTTCCTGTAACATTCTTTGGTAGTTTGATTGTATATTATTTGAATATTGTAGTTAATCTAGTACTGCAAAACTGGTTGTTTTCCATAAATATGTTATTCCCTTAATTATTGTTGTCTGTTTAGTTATCTTTTAATTAACCAGTATTTAAAGTTTCGTGTTTTGATGAAGGCAGCCTATTTATCCCCGAAACAGTTTGCGTCCTCTTTTTCGTTATTTTCTAAATATTTACTTGGCTTTTGAATTGGTCATCTGAATGGTAATTCTTTTATACTTTCATCATATTTCACTGTCTTTAGTTACTAAATTCAAAATTTTGCCATCTTTGTATATACTTTTATATTGATATCTCTATTACTTTCTCCCACTAATTTCTCACGATTCCCTCAATAATTTAAAGGTTTTAATTCTTTTTCTCCTTTTGTTTTATTTTAAATCTCATATCAGTTCGGTCTTTTTATTCCATTTCTTATCGAACTTATCGACCTGTGTTGATATGTTTATGATTGGGGTCTAAATTTTGATGCCTGTTGCCCCCGCTAAGAATTCTCGCTTTGGGTGTTCAAATCAATCTATTCAACTGTTTCTTGGCAGGCCACCTTACAGTTTTTTTCTCAGCGGTTGCTAAGAATAGACATTGACACGAGGAAGAGAGATCAAAATAATTTGAAACAATTGCAGTTACTTAATTTTCATATGCCTGCTTAGTTAAGGGAAGTATTTGATAGTTTTATTATCACTAACAACTGTTTCATTAATTGTAAATACTGTGGTTTGTCTGATAAATTTAAAAAACACAGACACTGTTACCTTGTAAATTCCTCTAGGATATCTAACTTTTTTTTTGCTTCAAAGGACCTCTAGTAAATAAAACAATTAGATTTCTGTTTTGTCACTTTACTGAGCATATGATTTCAATCTTTCCAATGTCATGTCCGGGGGTATTTTCAAACCCCCGCTACGAATTTTCTCTGTGGCTGTTTGTACTCATTTATCAAGTTTTGACAAATATCTCGTGGAAACCAGGCATGGGCTATCGTTTCACTTATTTCAATTTGCCGCGGTCTTCTTCGGTATAGCTTTTTAGATCTCTGGTACAATAAGACTGCATAAGCTAGCGTATTATATATGTTCATTACTTATATATATTAATGATACGTATGGACAGTATGCAATATTGTTTCAATTTTAATTTTTCGCAAACACATTTGGATTTAATTAGGATTTATGCAATTCATTGCATGTTGTTGTTGTTGAGATCTAGACCGTCCGACCTACCAGAAGGGTGTTGAAGTCTCAGACCACTCGGCTGGCCCAAAGGCTTACAGCAGGTAGTTGAGTGGCCGGCTTCCAGAAGGGTTGTTGTTGTTGAGACCCAGACCGTCCGACCTACCAGAAAGGAGCTTCCAGAAGGGTGTAAAGTAACTGTTTGGACGGCCGGGAAGTGCCAACCAATTTAGACCGGAACCCAGTGGGGGAGGCATCCACAGGATCCGTGCCCTCTTTCCCCTGCCACCAACCTCTCGGAAGGACTTACAGACCCACATGTTTAACGTGGTCGTACTCCGCGTGAACGCAGTGGCAGTTTCAGGGAATCGAACCCGGGCCTACCGAGTGCAATTCCCTCGCGCTAACCACTGGGCTACCGCGCCCCAAATCATTGCCTGTGTATAAATTGAGCTGTTATAAATAAAATTAATTATAAATGAAATGAAATGAAATTTAGACTTGAAACGGCAGAATTTGTACCAATATGAAATCCCTGCACATAAGTTATTTTTGTGTTCATTTCAGCTCCTTTGGAAGTAGTTATATGAAATTATTATATTTCGTATTTATTGAAAATAAACATTATTTCATTTTTCAATTTTTAATGCACAATTTTCAATACTTCAAAAATGGAAGTGTACAAATGTGAGCGTGGTCTCATCCACATTTGGTCACATAAATATCCCTGCTAGTTCCAATTAAATCTCGAGGGTGCGGTAGTCCAGTGGTTAGCACGCGGGAATTGCACTCAGTAGGCCTCGGTTCGATTCCCGGCTCTGTTTAAATTGTCTCCGTGTGCACGCGGAGTATGTGCAAGTTAAATATTTGGTCCATAAGTCCTTTCGAGAGATTTGTGGTAGGGGAAGGAGGGTACGTTCTCTGTGGATGCCGCCTCCATTGGGTTCCTGTCTAAATTGGATGGCACTTCCCGGCCGTCCAAACAGTTACCTTACATCTTTCTGGTATGTCGAACGGCCTGGCGCTCAACAACAACAATTAAATCTCGTAGATACTATCTGATACTTATTTTCTATAAGTGAAACTAAATAATTGTCAGGATTTTCAATTTGCTTTACTTTTCATAGGAGTCAAAACTGCAATAACCCTTACATGGACTCCTATACAGAAGAAAATTTCAAGGCCATTTACAATTATTCGAGCAGATAAATATACTGCCCTCCAAAAGTAAAGCACGGAATAGTAAGTAAATCGTGCATAATTCATGAGGTTGCATTCATCCACACCAGATTTCACAGAAAAATACGCCGATGAATTATTCAGCAATGTACATGTAGGGTGTTTTATTTACACCTTAATTTCTACAGCAGAATCCATTATATTATAAGGAACAAAAACATGGTGCTCAACTATTACAATTATTACTGTTTTGGTTACGTGCTCCTCGTGTTCTCTAGACTAGCACCTGCCTATTGTCCGATTTCAGGGCAAATCTCAATTCGCCTGTGAAGAAAGAGAACATTCACCCATTGTGTTTGCATCTGAACCACTTTACGCTTTGAGGCCAGTGTATAAAATTTTTTGTAAATGCATCAATAATATTACAGAAAGTGATCAGAAGCTCAAAATAGACTTAACTTTCTCGATCTATTTTTCTACTGTAAACGTACAATATAATCATAGATAAACTTATTTTTACTTTCCTTATATACATAGTATAAGGTATACTACTTTCTTTATACACATTGGATAATGTATAAGGAAAGTATTGTAATGGAGGTCGAAAATTCGAATTCGAGTTACATATATATATATATATATATATATATATAATGTAAATACAAGAGTACGATACGTACCCGATTATCAAACTAATAAAAATTGCCAAGTCATATAGGCGCAATGCAGCTCTATTAATGTCTTGTATATAAAAAATTCGTGATAAAAAATTCATAAAACGCTTCCTTTATGATATATATATATATATATATCATAAAGGAAGCGTTGAAACAGCACTATAAAACAGGATACCTCAAACACTGCTATAATGCATTGCACTGCAAGGAAATTAATGCATTTGACAGTGATATTGGCAACACCCATTTTATATAATATAATGGCAACGCATCGAAACGCTCGGCACTTTATATGTGGATTGTTGAATGTTCTGTCATTCGGTTTTAACTTCTTATTTCAACCTTGTCTCAATCCAATTTTCTCTCCACTCGATCCATGCATTGACTTCTGGTATTGACCACTCGATTCATGCATTGACTTACAGTTCTTTCTTATCGATTGCTAAGAAATACACTGTTTGAACTGTTGTTGTTGTTGTTACCTAGACCGTCCGACCTACCAGAAAGGTGTAAGGTAACTGTTTGGACGGCCGGGAAGTGCCTCCCAATTTGGACCGGAACCCAGTGGGGGAGGCATCCACAGTGACCGTACCCTCCTTCCCCTACCACCAACCTCTCGGAAGGACTTTCGGACCCACATGTTTAACGTGATCGTACTCCGCATGAACACGGCGGCAGTTTTGGCAGTGGCTGGAATCGAACCCGGGCCTACCGAGTGCAACTCCAGCGCGCTAACCAATGGGCTACCGCGCCCACTGTTTGAACTGTGAAAGAGGTGTCAAAACTCCTTCGAAACAATTCCGTCACCTAATTTTCAAATGCCTGCTTTCTTTAAGGATGTATTATAAATATTTAATTTAAAAAAACAAGTTAGTTAGATGGTTTTATGATTAATTCCGATTTTCGTGTGATGTGTGTATGTGAAAAATATTTTTGAACTGGTTTGTCATATTTCTATTATTGTTAGCCGTTTTTTATAAAAATTTTTATTTAGCATTCCTATGAATAGTTAGCGGAAGTGCTGGCAATGTTTAATCATTACTGCAAACTGAATGATTTCCCGCTACGAGAATTCCAGCTCAAGTAGTCTTTCAGGACTTTCTTGTGGGCGGGGGACAAGTTTTCTATTTGCAAGTTTCCTATATAAATATATCTAAATGTTATCACATAAATAGAAACTAAATTAATATAAAATGTATCCGGGAGGGCAAAGCCCCCAGGATATATGCATGAAAAAATCATTGTTCCCGCTTCAACAGAATTTCTTCTCCCAAATGAAATTCGTATTGCTTAATTTTAATTATTTCGCGAATATCTCACCAAAGTTAAACTTTCTAAATACTCCAGTGTTTCATTCACCGATAAAGTGAAAACATTACTAGTTTTAAATTTTAAATTAATAACAAAAAGTGGCCAGTTGTAAATTTTTTTCGCAAGATTTTGCAAATTCTTGCAGAACCTCGGACTTTGGCTCGCGGAACCCTAGTTGGGAATTACTGCTTCAAGGTGTCGCAACTACAATGCAAGTGTTTTATATCGGGGTATGGTGGCGCATGTAAAAATATAAATAAATATAAAATATATATTATAGTTATAATATAGTTCCTACTATTATAATATAGACTATTACTATTATAATATAGTTTCACTATATGGACACTGTTATTTTGTAGTTATCATGGGCCGTTCTCGACATATTTATTATACTCGTACATTTTACTTTTCCACAGGGAGTGCGATATTTCTCGAAAGCATCAACTGATTTACATAAAATTTGGAATGCTTATTTTAATCGATAAGAATAATAAGATCAATGAATTTTAGCAAGATCTAATAAAATATGTTTAATTACTTTCCTTATATACATAATGTATAAGGAAAGTATTGTGACGGGTCGAAAATTCGAATTTGAATTTTCGACGGGAGAGCACGTTTCAAGCATCCCTGATCACGAATCAAAAAATCTGATGTGGGCAACACATGACTTTCCTTATATAATGTAATTAATTTACTACTTTTACAGTAAAAAAAAGTAGGTTTTTCTTATAGTAGATACTAATATTCTTTCCAAGATATTAAATTTTCGACAATTAGTCGTCATTTTTATCCATTTGGCGAGATTTTCGTTAATTTGGCAACATTTCAAAAAGTCGCCAAGTTGGCGACATTCCGCCAAATTCGTCGCCAAAATCTCGCCAAGCGTTATGCACTAAGAAATAAGTTATTCTTACAGCAGATAAATGACTATTGGCGTTCAAACACAAAAGTATTACTAAAAGTATATTTTTTCATTAATGGAATGAGCTAGTTACACGAGAATGATGTAACCTAATTTATCGCATGGTATTACATATGAAAAGTGAACATGTTTCTCAATAGGAATTTTTTTTTTATATGACTTTTTGATAATTTTTTTTTAAAAAATGAACAATATCTCGAGAACGGTTCATGTTAGCATTCTAAAATTTATATCAATCGTTTTCTAATGAAAAATTACATAAGAAATGTCTATTTGCGTAACTTTATTAGTGGTTTTGATTTTTTGACGATTTTTTCAAAATTTCATTCGAAAATTTAGGGGGGTTCTTAACATTCGATTGCATATAAAAGCAATAGGCTTCCAGTGTTTACGGATTGTGATTTTTGTACCAAATTTGGTTCGAATCGGTCCATTCGTTCGTCAGTTATCGTCTCCACAGACTCACTGACACACACACACACATACTTTCACACACACACACACACACACACACACACACACACACACACACACACACACACACACACACACACACACACACACGCACACACACATATACACACACACAGATATCACTTCAAAAATGTTTGGTTCGTGATCAGGGATGCTTGAAACGTGCTCTCCCGTCGAAAACTCGAATTCGAATTTTCGACCCCGTCACAATACTTTCCTTATACATTATGTATATAAGGAAAGTAACAATTTTGAAGTGATGCCTGTGTGTGTGTGGGTGTGTGAAAGTATGTGTGTGTGTGTGTGTGTGTGTGTGTGTGTGTGTGTGTGTGTCAGTGAGTCTGTGGAGACGATAACTAACGAACGAATGAACCGATTCGAACGAAATTTGATGCAAAAATCACAATCCATAAACGCTGGAAGCCTATTGTTTTTATACGCAATCGAATGTTCAGAACCCCCTAAATTTTCGAATGAAATTTTGAAAAAATCGTCAAAAAATCAAAACCGCTTATAAAGTTACGCAAATAGACATTTCTTATGTAATTTTTCATTTGAAAACGATTAACATAAATTTTAGAACGCTAAATTGCACCATTCTCGAGATATTGCACATTTTTCAAAAAAATTATCAAAAAGTTATATAAAATAGAAAAAAATATTTCCTATTGAGAAACATGTTCACTTTTCATATGTAATACCATGCGATAAATTTGGTGACATCATTCTCGTGGATCTAGCTCGTTCCATTCATGAAAAAAGATACTTTGTGTAATACTTTTGTATTTAAACGCCAATAGTCATTTATCTGCTGTAAGAATAACTTATTTCTCCGTCTATAACGCTTGGCGAGATTTTGGCGACGAATTTGGCGGAATGTCGCCAACTTGGCGATATTTTTTATTGCTGCCAAATTAACATAAGTATCGCCAAATTGATAAAAACGACGCTAAATCATCGAAAATGACGACTAATTGAAGAAAATTCAATATCTTGGAAAGAATGTAAGTATCTATTATAAGAATAACATTTT
Source organism: Amaurobius ferox (assembly GCA_951213105.1). Classification (NCBI taxonomy): domain Eukaryota; kingdom Metazoa; phylum Arthropoda; class Arachnida; order Araneae; family Amaurobiidae; genus Amaurobius; species Amaurobius ferox. Next base: position 61,769,612 of record OX578134.1, read on the forward strand.
TTTTAACTGTGAAAGTAGTAAATTCATTGTATTATATAAGGAAAGTCATGTGTTGCCCACATCAGATTTTTTGTATTTTTGTTCACCGAAATCAAAATTCGTGAAGCTGTAGGGAAAGTTATATGTTGGAAACATTAGATCCAACGGAATATTTTAAAAGTTCAATTTAAAAAAAAATTCCGTTGCAGAAACTTCATTACAAAATTTTTAATCATTTACCACCATTATTTAGTGAATGCGCAACAAGAACTTTTTAAATTAGCTTCTTAAATTAAATTTGATGAGTTGAATAGAAAGTGAGTTTAACGAGAGTTTTATAGCCCAAGTATAAGCATCGTAAAGAACTCTTTGCGTTGACGGATAGAATTTTATAAATTATGCGACAAAAGGGTATATGAAAGCGCTATTAAAGTATACAATTAAAGCAATTAATTTTCCTTTATTGTTTAACAAATTTAATCTCTTAACTAATTCTCATTAGGGTTAAGTGGGACTTTTTCCTTATTAAGATGAACTTTAAAATGTTGATTAGGAATTTATAATGTTAAATAAATAATTAATTTACATAGTGACTTATATGTTAATTAGGATTGATTGGGAAGTCAACATTTTCTTTTCAGTATTAGATGATTTAAAGTAATGTTAAAAAAGGTACCCGGCGTTCTCTTGCAATTAATGCATTGCAGATATAGATTGAATTCATGTGTTAATTTAAGTTTTTGGAAGGCGTATGCACACGATGCGTGCACGCATTTTTGGTTGCGCTCCTCTTCCCCCCCCCCCCCAACAATATTTGGCAAACATTATTGAAAAATTCTCAAAATAATACTTCAGCATAAAATTCCTAATAAACAAATTATAATTAAAAATTGCTTATAGGTGTCTTTAGACCTGATCTGAAGTATCACTGTACCGAATTTCATAGCTGTGGGTTGCTTAGACTTTCCTCTATGCGACCAATAAATAATAAATCAGACAAACAGACATTTTTTATTATTATAGATATAAAAACTACCGATGGGAGGCATTACGCAGTTTTAAACAGTGCTCCCAGTACGGCAATAGATATTGTTAAATTGATTTCGGTTTTATTTGAGCTCATCAGCACCAAATGGTAATAATTAGTGGCGAATAGTAATAAAATAATTATTAGTAAAACCAAGACCATACTTAGAAAATAAAATTGTTCTTGCTGTATAGTTTAGATGTGTAACGAATAAAATAAAATATAGAAAATGAATTACTATAAAATATAAATTAATGATATTTTGCCCTTTTGTTATTATAGTGTAACCCCCGTATACACTTTCTCGTGAAACCAATTCAAAAACATTATATGCATTATATAACATGAAATAAACGGGACTCCTATTCTAACTAATACATACATATCAGGGAAAACAAATAAGAAGGTAAATGTACCACTCACCATAGATGTACTACTCATCAAGTTTTTATATTTTAACTTATTAAATGTTTAATTTGTGATTCATATTGGAAAATATTCTCTGTCAAAAATATCAAACCTCTTATGATTTAGCAATTTTTCTAAATGATATTTTCTATGAACATTTAAAATTACTCTCCAGATTCTTCATACAGTAAGCAATAACATGTTTTCAATAAATACTATATTTGAGGAAACGAAACAATTCAGATAAAAGAAGAAAACAATGTTATCGCAAACGGGGAAACCCATTTTAATTTCTCTGAAAAATCTTGTAGCATGGACATCTCTACCTCTCTGTACCTATACGGTAGTTAAAAGATAGAATTGAGCACACATTTTCATTTAGTTACATCCTCGATGCAATATCCCTTGATAGGATAGACACTCCGAGATTTGTCTCTCCTGAAAAATATGCCGGCTCCTTATGTTCTGTTATCAGTCGAATCAAAAATAGGTCTGCAACCTCTTTTGCTTATTTAGAATGAAAAATTACATATATTTATTTCGCATAATATATAATTAAAACAAATGTTACTGGGTCGAAACCCATTTAGGTAGACACTGCCTAGCTTGTCACTCCTGACGCTTCACTACTTGTAATAATAGGAAACTGGTGCGCAAGTACTTGTCGTTGCGCTGAGAACAAAACGTAAAATGCATTTTACGCTATTTTCCTACTATGAAAGTATAAAGAAAGACACAGAAAGATCATTACTTATCTCTTTACCGACATCAATAAAATGTGTATCCACCTGAGCAATGTTTTAATTATGTGAGCAACAGTCTTCAAATTGTGTTTTTTCTAATAAAATGACATATTAATAAGAGGGTGATTAATTAATTAATGAAACAGTAAGCGACTATCAGGCAGTAAGAGAAACTATTCGAATATTTTATATCTCGAAAAAAGTTGGACATTTAAATTGGATCAAAATTAAATCTTATAAAATGCTGAAATAATGTTTTACATTTATTATTGGGGCTATTATAATTTGTTCGCTTTTAGAAAGAATATTCCTCCTTTGCAGGCTTGTGGGAAACCATTTTAGCCTCTGTAAGAAATGTGTATCATATAATGCCAAAGGAGAGAGGGGGCAACATCTTTGATCTAATATTTTGTGTCAGGACTGGTTATGTTTGAAAAATTGGATAAACTAATTCTCAGTAGAATGTTTTATGTATGACATTCTGTTTTATGAACAACACAATTATCTTTACGTGTTTCTTGTACACGAACATTTCTGAATTATTTATATGCAACTTACAAACGTAAAGTTAGGATTTTCTTTTACACAAAATAGTGTAATATTAGATCTAAGGTGAGTAATACGTATTGTACGCGTTTCAGAGTATATAGATAACAAGTTTGAGATGAGTCTTGAGTTAGCATGTAAACACGAAGGTCAGCCTTAAGGTTTTCATTCAAGACTCTGAATTTAAATAATGCAATCGCATTTTAATTTATTAAAAATGAAATATATATTGCTAAAGTAGTCTTGCTTATCCGAGGTATGGTAGCCATGGTAGGCTTATACGAGGTGGGGTTTACTGTGACAAATGAAAACTCGTAGAAATTCGTAGAAATACTTTAAATACTCTAGGTAAGATAAAAATGGTAAAATTTATGGAATTACAGAGTTAATTAACACTATGTGATACGGTGTCAAACATTTTACTAACATTAGTCATCTAATACTGATAAAGCAAGGATGAAAAATTCCATGTTGATTGGTAATTGATCTTGTAAATAACTTTTCTTTAATTCTTGACCTGTTGGAGATAAGTGGGCAATGTAAATTGCAAAAATGTTGAAAGTAAGGTAGGAAATAAGACTACGTTAATGACATAGTCCTTCCATTAATTTTAAAAAAGTTACACTTTTTAAATTTTTATGCGACCCCTTAGACAAATTTGGTCAATCAGAAAATTTTTACTTTTAATGCAACAAGATCGTTGAAATAAACCGCATATCTGTATCTTTAAAATCAACTTAATTTTGATAAAGGAAAAAATCTGACTTATGCCACTTTTCCCGTACCATGTGAAAGGCTGCTTTATCAGTGAAAATAGGGATCATAAACAAATTGTTTAGACCAAAAATACGTTAATATGTGTAAAAATTTTTTATCACAAATGCATCTAAATAAAGCATTACACAGACAGAGATCATATAAAGCAGTAGTACTCACTACGCGGTTGGGGCAATAATTAAAATATGCATACATTGATCCTTTTTGTGATATGTCACAAATTTACACTTCTAATTTAATATATAATCCTCATTCACAATGTTCATTTTTTAATTAAATATAATTCGCCCAATTTTAAAGATACGCATATGCGGTTTTTTAATGATCTTGTTGCATTAAAAATAAAAATTTTCTAATTGACCAAATTTGTTTAAGGGGATTGTATAAAAATTTAAAAAGTGCAACTTTTTGAAAATTAATGGGAGGTCTATTTCGTTAACGTAGTCTTATTTCCTACCCTATTATCAACATTTTTGCAATTTACATTGCCCACTTATCTCCAACAGGTTAAGGATTAAAGCGCGTTTCAATCTTTTTGGGACACCCCGTACAGCTACTGGGAAGACTCTCTTTCTTTCTGCTAGTGTCGTCGTGCGATCGGATGACGCAAAGTAAGCAAGAGTCATCCAGAAAAATACTGACATCATATCTCGTACTTGGCATAATGCAAAAAATAACAATATGAAGAAAACTGTTCCACATGCATTCTCTAACACATGTAGAAATTTGAACGCTTTATTTGGGCATCTGATGACAATAACATATTTTATGAAAAACTTTCTGGTATATAGGTGAAGGTACGGATTATATAAGTTGCGGTTGAAAATTATATTCTCTGTAAAACATGGAATAAATTAATTTAAAATTAACTTTAATAATGGATGTATTGATGTTTTTCGTAAGTGATGCTCTACTCATCCTGCTTTATCCATCCATACAGGTTCGAAAAATTGTGATACATAACAAGTTTTATTGCTGCCACATCAAGTAATGGTTATTCCACGCTGACGAGCTCACAAAAGCCACGAAACGAAAATGTTTCATTAATCATGTTACCTGCAATGAGAGCACGATTCTAAATATCATAATTTTTTTCCACAGCAGCACAATAAGCAAAAAAACGCAAAACGGTCGTTTCGTTTCTTATTTATTTTCATCCATTTTCCAATGAAAAATTGTGCTGCATGCATACTTTATTCAGTTTTACTACATGCAGTACTAAATCAACCCGATGAGGACTTTTTAAACCAATTTTGGATGGCATGTTCCGGCGAGCTGCTTACCAAATTCGGTGTAGTTTTAGTTGATATGTATGTGGGATTCTCTAAGAAGGGATACCTTTATTATGATCACCCTGTTTTATGTTGTTCAACTACAATTCGAAAATTTCATGTTTAGCCGATGGAGAACTTATATAGAGAATGGAGGATGAGCATAAATAACACAATTACAAAAATTCTTATTCACAAACAATAATAAAAACAACAAGAAAGATCAATCATGCTTAAAGCATTGATTATGAAACACTTTTCAACTTCAATGAAATTTTATTTAAACATGTCTAAAACGCAATACATTCCTCGGTAATATTTTAAAACTTATCACAATACTACATTAATTTATTATATTTGAAAACTTAAACCTTCATCGAAAAAAATGAACTTCATTAAAATAACATCATTGAATTATAAATTGCTTGGTTTAAACATCTCTAAAATGCCATACATTCCCCGGACATATTTTTAAAACCATCATAATACTACGATAATTTATTATATTTGAAAACTTCAACGAAAACAACTGAAATGCATTCAAATGACGTCATAGAAAAAATAACAATCCTGGATCTCTCTATAAAAACAGCATTTCATTCATAACATGTTCCCATTCATGTCATTCATCAGAATACTACAATAATTTATTTTATTTAAAAATTAAGACCATAGAGCTACACGTAATTACACTCTATGCGTAAAACTTCATTGAAAAAAATCGTCATTCTCTTTGTAAAATCAATGGATATTTTATTCATATCAGCTATGCAGAATCCATGAACTAAATGATTTTGTGTTAAAGAAATACAGCAATTCTAATACAACTCATTCTACATATTTTGCTGTTTACATTTTACATAGGTAAAAAATGGGCTTCGTTGTAGAAATAATCAAATTTGAATGAGCATTTAAACTCAAATATATTGTAATTGCGTTGTTTCAATATGTAGATGCACAGAATTTATGCAAAAATGAAGTGATTTTAGAACGGATTCAACACTCAATATGAATTAAAAAGAAGTTTAAAAATCAAATTTGAATGAGCATTTAAACTCAAATATATTGTAATTGCGTTGTTTCAATATGTAGATGTACAGCATTTGAGCAAAATAAAACGGTTTTAGGACGGATACAACACTCAATATTAATTAAAAAGAACTTTAAAAATCACGATTTTGAGACAAGATGGATGCCGTATATCATTTTGAAGTGGGTCACGTGATATTTTCATATCATGGTCACGTGATCGCTTCATATAAGAGGTGTTATTATTATTTTAATTTTTATTTAAAAAACTACTGAATATATTTCGCTAAATTTTTTTTTATATATTTTATTGAACAATTTGAATATTACCTAAAATTTTCGAAGCAATTTTTGAATTTTAAATCCGCTTAAAAAATGTTTTAAAAATTAGGTCCCATAGGGCTCAATGTATTTCATTTTTTCAACCCGTGTTCAATCCAAAACTAATTGAGTGATATTATTGATTTATATTCCCATAGATCCTACAGACCGTCTGAACAACCTACTAAAATTTCATTTTGATTAAGTCATTTTTACGGCAGTTATCGTGCTAACGGACAGACAGACAGACAGACAGAATGAACAAAGTCATAAACACTTTTCAACTTTGTTGTAAAGTGTTAATTAAACAACAATTTCTCTTCAGAAAGACAAACCGCTTTATTCCTTTTTCCGTTTCAGAGATTTGTATTTTTACGTCGTATATTCTGAAATTGTGAGTGTAATCACAGCATACATAAATTAGTTTGATTATCTAGCTGCAACTTTATCGAAAGCTTTAATTAGCGTTAATGGCGCCATCACACAGATATTAATGTTCTATTTGGATAAGCCAGATTGTAAACGCCAGATACAATACAGCAGCAATGTTTAGCAAATTTCCCAAAAAGGAATTTCATAGTTTTTGAACACTGATGAATTCAAAATACTCACAATGCAGTGACGAAATGTCCTCTTTAGAAAAATTCTAAAAAACCTAGATTTCCAGTGATATTATCGACATTATTTTAGCTTATCCAAAGTTCGTCAAGTTAGCAACATTTTGCAACATTTTTTATCACCACTATGAAGCAATCTATCACCGTAATGATTAATTGTTGTTGTTGAGACCCAGACCGTCCGACCTACCAGAAAGGTGTAAGGTAACTGTTTGGACGGCCGGGAAGTGCCACCCAATTTGGACCGGAACCCAGTGGGGGAGGCATCCACAGGGACCGTACCCTCCTTCCCCTACCACCAACCTCTCGGAAGGACTTACGGACCCACATATTTAACGTGATCGTACTCCGCGTGAACACGGCGGCAGTTTTGGCAGTGGCTGGAATCGAACCCGGGCCTACCGAGTGCAACTCCAGCGCGCTAACCAATGGGCTACCGCGCCCCACTGTTATGATTAGTGTAAATGCTTATTCGATCTAGAAGACTTTTAACGAGGGAAATGATTATGAGGTAATTGTAATATTATTTTACAGATATAGGGTGATTCTAAACTATCTGTGCAAACTTTAATGGAAGATAGGGAGCACTAAACCAAATGTTTTTCGTTACTGAACGTATGGCCAAAGATGTCACTATTTGACCTTAGAGGACGCTGTTGGACTGTGTTGCAAATGGCTATTTCTGGTGATCATCATTCGTAACACGGATTTCAAATTTGGAGTTTTCACGAAATCTAAAGTGGCCGACATGCATCTATTGTATGGGGTTGTCAATGGAAATGGAAGGGTTTTTGTAAAATTATCGACACATTTTATAGCAGCTCTTCCGTTCCATTGGTAGCCCCATTTGCATGTCAGCCATACTACCCAGACCGTCTGACTAACTAGAGTGTTGGGCGTCTGTTAGAATGGTAGGGAGAGAGCGATCCAATTAAGTCCGCAAATTGGGATACCGACCACAGAGACAGTAGCATCCTTCCCCTAGCCCAGCACATCTTGATCTCTCGGACATACAAATTTATTGTGCTCGTACTCCGCGTATATACGGGTATAGTTTTGTGCGACCTCGAGGATCGAACACTAGATTGTCGTGTGTAACCCTCCCGCCACAGATACTGAGGTGTCCGGTCTAGATACATGTCAGCCATCATATTCGTAAAATGCTCCATTTTATACGTATGAAGGCATTTCTAATGATGACGGCGAAAAATTGCCAATTTCTAGGCCGTCAAACAACGCCCTATAACACTAAAAGGTAACGACATACATTCATAAATGCAAAATGTTTATTTTTTCGTTCTGTATTACCCTTTAAGGTTTGTGCAGAAAGTTTCAAATTACCCCGTAAAGTTAGTCATGAAACTTGAGATGGAAACGATATGGAGAGAATTGTATAAGGGGAAATGACTAGTAATGGTTGTACAAGAAACTACTGATGATCCGATAAATGGTGTCGCTGATAAAATTTTTCGGTCTCATATGCACAAAATGCGTCCCCTTCACCCCCCTATTTTAAAATTATTGACTTCTTTCCCTAAACCGTGAATTAGTGAGAGTGTCGAATCTGAAATAGTATTCACGAGCACTAACTGCAAATTTGGTGAAAATGGGACTGGTAAAAGTTTCTATTAGTAACCGGGAAAGCCTGCAATGGAAAACTTTCCAAATGAAATTGAAGAAGCTCTTAAATGCTATTAACACCATAAAAACTTATTGATAAATATCAAGGTTTGTTTGAATAACACAGAGGTATCTTTACAGCGCAAATAAATTAATTAGATGTCCAAAAATTAGTCTAAAATTTAACCAAGGTCATTTGAACATTTGTTAAACTTTTGCACATTTGTTAAACTTAATATAAATAATTCACAAAGACATAAATAACTCAAACAAATGTAATTGAAATGATTTAAGTTCAGCAATTTTACACTTTTTCACGTATTCTTGGTGCTTCGTGAGTTATGAAAATTTAGTTCTTGAAGGCTTTAGTTATGTTGCCTCTCATTTTACTGAAGGCATTTCCTGCAGCCAGCTTGCGTTTATTGATGGCACTATTTAGGCGGTTTTTTAATCCTTTGAAGCTATCAGTGTTTATCCAAGAATAAGACTTTCTACTTTTGTCTCTTTGTTTTCCTTGCATAGGTTTCTGTTGAGGAAACGGCCAACGGGTTTTCGTTGGCAATCTTCTCTTATTTCTGCTTGGAAATCTTTTTACACCACTGCTGGAAGTCCTTCTATGGAATTTATCATGTTTAAACACAAAAGTCTGGCTTGTACTGGCAGTAGCGTTGATTGGTACATCCTGTAGAGTTCCATCGAGACTTTCACTTATAAAGGAGGTAGGCCAAGCTTCTTGATCTCCAGAAGCTGAATTATCTGAAAATCAGTAAAAAATGTCTAAGTACCAGAGATTTGTCACTTTTCAAACACCTGCTTTTGTTTACAAACACCTGTTTTTATAGTATACAAGACACTGTTCTTGGCCCATTTAATTATTACTTTATGGATAGTAATTATATATACAAGAAAATTGAAATCTTTGTCATGTATGCCTGGTGGCATATTTGGCAAAATATTGGGGACATTGGGAAAATGTCGCCAAGTTGACGATAGATTAATATATCAGAAAATTAAATTAAATTAATTTTATAATCCAGGTTGCTTTGTGGAGATTGTTTATTTAGTATTCTTTATTCTAACTATAGATAATTGAGCTAGATAAATGCATCTGTTCTACTCTTCGTGACACATTTACGTACGTTTCGTGAGAATTGGTCGTAATAATCAGAATTGGACGCTAGAATTCTTAAAGGGTCTAGAATTGACCGTAAATTGCGTTTTCTTAGGTGTTCCTATGGTAATTAATAATCTTTATCAGGGAATTTGTGTGACACGTATATGGTCGTTGATTCCACAAGTGCAAGAGTTGTAGTCAGACGGATAGGAGGGAATTTTTGTACAACTTACATATGAATATCGTCTTATGACGATATCAATACCTAGTTTCTATATATTAATTAACTGTGATGCGGCTCAACTCAAATTTCTTATGTAGGAAACCCTTTTTAAGTAGCTTGTAATTTTTTTTTTTTTAATTTTGCAAGAAAAGAAATTTGAAAATTCTGTATTGCTGCTCCAAATGATCACAATTATAGCAAGTTACGTTTCATTTTAAAGAGCTTGAAAAAAGCGTTCGATTAACATCAAGTTTGGCATTGTATCCCCGGGAAGGTGTAACATACCCCTCTGAAGGGGACTAATGGCGTCAAGAACGCAAGAATTGTATCGTGTTTTAACTACAATGATTGAAACTGTTAAATTTCGTGATCACTGAGTCATAAATAACCCCTTTTATGCATAATTACATCAAATGTTGTCCTATACTGTCATGTTAAGAAAATATAAAATTTCGAATAAATTTCAAAGTTTCCGTCCGAATTTCAAAAAATTCTATTTAATTCTAGATTTTGTGATAACAAAGCTGGATTTTAGGTTTCGGAAAAATCCGTTAATATTTGTGGTAGCTATCGTGAGCACAGGAAATTGACCACAGACAGAAAGACAGACAGACTCTAAGGATATCATTCTAAAAATAGTCAGAAAGGGGAGAGGTCCCAAAACATATATTGACATCAAAATCGAATATTTTCGTGAAAACGGTACTTTCTCTAAACTATATTTTATAGTACGAAAAAGTAAAAATTGTAAATAGTCAAGTGATCGAGGTAGTTTTTGTAGACATTTGTGATCATTTCGGTACCACATCATGAGTACAATGATAATTTGATTCAAGAGGTTTAAACAAGTGATAAATTTAACAGAAGTTGCTACATGAAGTAATTATGTGCAATTTTAAAAAAGAATCATAGATAAAATGTTTTTTAAGATTGTTAAAAGCTTGCAGATACTAATCATTGGAGTGCAATGATAATTTGATTTAAGATGTTTGAACAATTAATGGATTTTGCAGAAGTTGCTATATAAAGTAATTTTATGCACTTTTTAAAGAGAATAATAGGTGAAAAAGAATGCTAAATTATTAAAAGCATGCAGATACTAATCATTGGATTGCACGAATTATGTGGTATTTTACGGATTGTATGGTATTTTGAAAATTTCGATTCTCATCGATTATCTGCATTGTACAAAATTTTATTGAAATTCCTTTACTGCAAGTTTGAGAAAAAGTCAGTTTTTTTCAGGAAGAAGAATGATTTCTGAGCCAAGATGTCTCTGAATAAGAGATTCCTTAGAGTCGCAAACATAGATATTTAATAACTACAGCTGAAACTGCTGCTAAAATAATAAAATTAAATTAACTTTGATAATATCAGCATATAGCACAAAGATATTAGTATTTACAGGTTTTAAGGGCAAAAAGAAAAAAAAAACTGCTTTCTTCATCAGTACAGATAGGAAGCGAAACCTTCATCGGCGATTGTTGTAAGAACAGTGAACGTGACTGAAGCAGGAAAATGGTGTTGCCAACGGCGGTAGAACAACAACAACAAAAAAAATAGGTAAAAAACTCAGAAGGAAAGAACAATAGGTGGGAAAATTAAAATAACGGTAAAACACCGCTTCTGTCGTTCTAGTGTTAAATTGGGCTATTATGTTTGTAATTTTACTCACAAGTGCTTTGAACCTTTGTTGGACATTCTCGTTTATCTTTGATATTTTACCGTTCATTCATTGTGTCTCGTTTCTTGTTCTTTCTATTTGAGTTTTTTTACCTCTTATTATTTCGTTAGCCTTTGACAGCACCCTTTCCCTGCTTTATCAGTTACTTTTGCTGTTCTTAGATCAGGCGTCGAACTTGCTCTTACACGTGAAGGTTGCGTTTCTTGCGCTTTTTCTCCTGACGAAGAAGGCTGTTTCTTTCTTTCGAAACCAGTCGATGCAATTACTTTTGTGTTGTATGCTGCTTTTAACAACGTTATTTTAGTTTTAAAGACATTCTATCAATACGGGACTTTTCGCGAGCTGCAAGGCCCACTTACGATCAAACGTTTTACTTTCTGACTTTCAGACCTATAGGAGTTAGATTTGAATCCTGCGTACCAATGAGGAGGCATGTCGAAAACTAAGCACACTCGACTCGCCCTAAGGCATGAGCAGCAATTTCAGTGGCCGGAAAAAGGAGCCATGTGTATATGTGTAATATTTATAACTACGGTCTACATTAAATTGTAGTGCCTAGCAAAGTAGATCTTGCATGCATAAAAAAACAGTAGGATATCGAAGTAATTTAATTCAACCAAATCGGAGAGCTTAAGCGTGGATCGTGTAAATATTTCCTGATAAATTCTTTATTTCAGAAGACATATTTCTGTTTCCTGCAGGGCATTTAGATTTCTCCATCTTACAGAGCAGCTGGTTGTACATTTTTCACAGTGTATATGTTTTTAAAATTTATGAAATAATTTTAAGTTGAAGAGAAAAACAAATTACCAAGCTTCGAGCAGATGGATTTGGAGGTAACCACTTTAATAGTTTCTTGAGGAATCCGGAGAGAATTTTCGTGGTCACAAATTTCGTTCCAACTTCGACCTAATCCCCTGTCTTTGGAACCTAAAAATAAATATTATTTGCTCCAACTTTATTTGCCTATTAAGTGAAACACCTGCTATTATAAAAGATAAATGAAACACATTAAAGCCACACATATGGAGTAGTATTATAATCTGAGTCATCTCATCACAAAAATACATTTCTATAACATTCAATAATATTCTTAAAGTGTATTTGTAAATTCCACCTTTTTCATATATGGTCGTTATTAAGTCAGTGACTATGTCAGCTGTGATATTTATAGTGTAGTCTGGTATTCAGACCTCAAAATCCTTACAGTTGGATTTAAATGTCGTAACCCCTATACTTTAATAACCCGTTGTATATGTCAAATTTAAAATGTGATTTTGCATATAAAGGCATGAATATTTATCATATATATGTATGAATATATATGTATCATATATATGTATGTTTCGAAAATATTGTTCTAAAACTTTTCGAAATCACGATTTGAAAAAAAAAACCACAATAAAAAATTCACATTGAAAATTTAATATTTCAAGTAAATTCCAATCTCAGTATATTATAATGTCGAAATTAAAATATCAGCTACGTTTATCAAAGCTTAAAAATATCTATTTATCTCTTCAGTAAATGGATTTCAAAAGTCCATATGCATAGAGAGAAATCCTTACACCTGTTATTTCAATAGTTCTTTATGATTTCTTTGGTTGTAAAAGCCATTCGACGACGCAATATAACCTGTGATTGCATCAGCAGTTGTGAAAATTTTGAAAGGCAAACAAGTTGCTCAAACTGTCTGTCAGTGTATCCCAAGTTATATAAATGTTCATATATGAACGTAGAAACCAAGATGTTAGTCGTAAATGCTCATTGGAATTTAGTTGATAGGTTGAAATAATATGTGCGGAATGTCATCTAATGTCAAACGTTCAGACGTAAGTGACACATAGAACTGAAAAGACATTGCCTAGGTACACGAACTAAGTGGAATTGACAGATTAAACTGACAGTTATCACACCGCATCAGAATCCGTAACAATGAGGTTATATATACAATTAATGGAGTGTGATTGTTACTTATTCACTGCGTCCAGTAGTTTCTCATCTGCAATTAAAATTTGATGAAAATTTTCGAAATCTAGCCTAATTTAACAATATACTTTCAAGAAATGAAATCGATATGAGACATTTGATGCTTAAAACCTTTCGATAACATTTTGTTTTCCAATATTTGTTATTTTAGTTAAAGAAGTTTTTTTGTTTACATTCTATAAAAAAAGGGCAGTACTGTAACATACTGTACTTCCCCATATAAAAAAATCACAAAACTCTATCAAAAAATTCATTATAGAATTCTGTAGAATTATAATCCCTTTTTTACACAGAATTTTTTAGATATCTTATAGATTTCTATACAGGGTGCTGCTACACAGTTGACAAGTTTTTCAAGCTTCGGCAATTGGATTTTTTTGGACATATATTTTTAATTCAAAAGTTTATTAAAACAAGAGAGATCAATCATGCATAAGCATTGATTATGAAACACTTTCCAACTGAAATGCAATTTCATTTAAAAATTTTTAATATGTGATTCAGTGGTGATATCTTTTGCATTATCACAGTACTACAGTAATTTATTATATTTAAATATTTAAAACTGTATCGAAATATAAATCATCTGATTCTATATGCAAAATCAATGAATATTTCATTCAAATAACTGGTATTCCAGACTCCAGAGCTAAATAATTTTGTGTGAAAAAAATTAAGCAATACTTATGTAACTCACCTTACAATCGTCTCAGATATTTGCATTTTGCATAAGTTAAAATTAGGCTTCGTTGAAGAAATAATAAAAGTTTAGGGATCATTTAAAATCACAACTATTGTAATTGCATAGGCACGGAATTTAGATACACAGATAATACACAGATACGCAGATAATATATGTGTGTGTGTGTGTGTGTATGTATTCAAAGTATTGGAATCGTGCCGAAGATCGGAACTCGAATTTTCGAAAGATCTACACGTTTTGAGACTTCTAGAACACAAAAAAACTATTTTTTGGAAGACGTCTGTGTGTGTAAGAGTGTATCTGTGTATGTTTCTGTGTGTCTGTGAGGATATTACACCCACTCTAATTGAAAAACTAATGGACCGAATTTCATAAAATTTGGTATGTTTTTGTGGGAAATCCTGATGTTCATTAGATTATAGTACGATTCGTAATAAAAGAATCTGCCTTCGTTGCGAAATGGCCGGCAGAAATTGCTTTTATCCACTCTAGCTAAAAATTAATGGAAGAAATTTAACAAAATTTGGTGTATAATATTTCAATGACCTACAAGTGATTTATATACCAAATATAACAAAATTTGGTGCATAAATCATTTGTAGGTTATTCTAGTACGATTCAGGTAAAAGGAACGGGCTATTTTTGTGAAATGGCCCCAGAAATCGTTAAATATAAAAATAAAGGACTACGTTTGCTCAATTATATCAATTAAATTCCTATTTTATACGTGATTTTTGACAACAAAAAAAATAAAACTAATCCCATTACTCTCAGACTAGCCGTTCTTGAGATATTCTAGTTTTTTCGCGTTTTCGCTACGCCACCTTTGACAATAAGTCCAGCTATCAAATGAGAACCAAATTTAAGTTTAACGTGCAAATTCAATGTCATTTAAAATACTTATGGCTGTTATTTTGTGCAGATAAACTCAAATTACTATTGAAGAAATAAAGAGAACGTGAATATGAGTCTGCAGAGAAAGACATGTGCTGCCCACATCAGAATTTTTAACAATATTACAACAATGATTTATAGAAGTGAACGGGGATTATTTGCTGGCCATTTCGAAAAATATCTATGATCTATATTTAAAGATCCACCAAATTTTTGTAGAATAAAATGTTCAACAAATTTAAGCTGTGTACCAAATTTCAACACTCTAGGACAGTGTTCTTCAACCTGTGTTCCGCGGAACCCTAGGGTTCCACTCAAAGGCTTTAGGGGTTCCGCGAGTCGATACTACAATTCGAATGTCATTAATTTTTGAATGTTTTTAATTTTTGTTTTTGTTTTGTTTTTCTTTGTTTTCAATTTCATGTGACATATATATGTATAATACAAATACTTTATATGGAATATTTATCTTCTTGTTTGAATTAATGCAAATTTATATCTTATATAAAGTTTTTATAACAAAGACAGGGACGCACCTTGTTCATAACATGTAATACCTAATATGACACATCCCCCCTAAAATCAAATCTGGGTGTACTACTGAACGAAGGGTTCCATAAAAAAAATATCTCAAAAAAGGGTTCCGCGGGATGACAAAGGTTGAAGAACACTGCTCTAGGACGTAGGAAAGTGCATTAAAAATGCCATCAAATAAGTGTATCATGAAGCGTTATATAAAATTAAAATAAAATTTGAAAAATTGTTATCTACCAAATTTTTTTTTTAAATGTGAAGCCTCTGTCATATACAAAATGATTACAGTCTTAGAAAGATATTTATTATATAATATATCTCTTTTTTTTCTTTCTGGATGATATCTCAAAAGTCAGAATTTCTTTGAATTTGTTTTTTTCCGTATATTAAATAATTTTTAATTAAAAAACTACTTAACATATTTTACTGAAATTTTTTATATATATTTTATGGGATAATGTGAATATTTCCTAAAAATTTCGAAGCAATTTGTGAATTTTAAATTTGCTTAAAAAATGTTTGAAAAATTAGGTCCCATAGGGTTCAATGTATTTCATTCTCTCAACCCGGGTTCAATAAAAACTAATTGGGTGATATTATTTATTTATATTCCCATAGATCCCACAGACCGTCTGAAAAACATACTAAAATTTCATTTTGATAAAGTCATTTTTACGGCAGTTATCGTGCTAACGGACAGACAGACAGACAGACAGAATGAACAAAGTCATAAACACCTTTCAACTATGTTGTAAAGTGTTAATAAAATGCGAAAATATTTCATATATATTTTTTCTCGTGAATGGCATTTTCATAAACACAGGGGGTCGACATTTTTATACGGTCCCTTGAGCAAAATAGAGTTGAATTAGAAAGAGTTGAGATGTGCTTCTCTAAAGGAAAGAAACCGTGCATTTATTTATAATATTCGGCGTATTATTGCTTATTGAATTAACTGTAGTATGGCTTTATTTGACTTTCTCATGCAGAAACCAGTGTTAAGAAGCTTGTGATTTTTATTTATTTATTTTGAAAAACCTGTATCGTTGGTCCTAATGATTACAATTACAGCATGCTACACTTCATCTTAAAGGGATTATAAAAATCTTTCCATTGATATTAACGTTGTCAGTGTATCTCCTTCGAGGAGTAACATGACCCCCCCCCCCCCGAGGGGGCTAATGACGTCGCGAACACAAAAATTACATCGCAGTTATCTTCCTCTACAGTGATTGAAACAGTGAAAGTTTTCTGAATAAACAACACCATGATGTATGTTATATTTTTGTGAAAATTCATTAACATTCGTGGCAGCCATCGTGTGCATAAGAAATCGACCACAGACAGATAGATGGACAGATAGACAGACAGATAGATGGATATCACTCCAAAAATATTTCAAACGTGTTCAAAACGTGCTTACTCCAAAAGCATATATTAGCATCATAATCTCGAAATTGAAAATTTTCGTTAAAAACAATCCTTTCCCCATACTATATTCTATAGTCTGAGAAAATAAAAATCGGAAACTTTCTCCCTACAAATCCGGGGGCAGCTACAAATAAAATTACTCAGACACGTTTTACGCAAATTCTGGTTCCCATTTACAGTCAGAACCCTGTAGGATAAGTTAAAGTCAATAGAAAACCCAATTCCATTTTTCTTTTTTTAGCATATTTTGGTTGTTTTTGATGTTCGGTGATTAAAGTGAGGAGGTGATGTATCAAAATTATCGATCGCTTCCACTACAGCTAGAATCTTTGTTTCGGCGTCATTCGAAAAGTTGTACTTCACGACCAAAGGAAAAATATAAAATTTTAGACTTTCGAATTAAGGATAATAGGGCAAAGGAATAAAGAAAAACTAAACACCATTTTGCTAAATGATCGAGCACGTTCTCTCTAACCAGAACATTGGTTTGGGTCTCTCTTGACATCCTCAATTTCCAGGTCAACAAGAATAAAGAAAAATATAATATTTCCAAAATTCGTATTAGGGGTGACGATGCAAAGGAATAATTAAAAATTTCAAAATCACTTTTCAAAATGATCGAGCATTTTCCACTCGAGTCAAAATCTCAGTGTTGGTCTCATTCCATCTGCCTCACTCTCCAAATCAACGAAAAAATCGAAAATTTGAAGCATTCAAATTGGGGTTGATGACACAAGGGCATTTTTAAAAACAACCATGTCTCTTAGAAATGCGCAGTAATCAATTTTTAAGCTTTAATTTGAAACGGTATTTGATATTCAGAGCTTTTATTACTTGTGTAATAGTATAAAATTTTATTAGTATAAAAACCACAAATATTAACTATAATTAATTTTGCCATAGAGTTTAAGTTTTTAAAAATATATATATTTTCTAGAAATACATATTAATAAATGATGACGCAAAAACAAAAGATAAGAAAAAAGACAAGTGCGCGCATGCTTTAAGAAATGTATCAGGTCTAAAACTGCATGTTTTCTGGCGATTTTAAAGGACATGTGTGAAAAGTACAAATATTTACGTTTTGTTTGCATTTTATTTGCAGAAAATATTGAAAATTATCAAATGCTAAATGTCTTAACTTATTAAATATTCATGATCAGTAATATGTAATTTTGAAAATACGGAAGATATCAGTTTGTGCTATTATACAAAACTCTATAAATTCAATTTTTTGATGCAGAAAAACATCGATGATTGGGATTTCTCTGGCGAAAAGACGGAGCGCTATGAGAAATGTAAACACGTTGGACGCCTATACCTAACGACTTAGTGAACCTAAGTGACTTATTTGGTGAAATATCGTTAACATGGGCACTTTTTTAACTGTAAAAAATTGGCAAGAATTTCGCCAAAATTGCAAAAATAAAGCTAAATTAATGGAAATGATGCCAAATTGACGAATTAATTAAAATCTTTTAATATATAGGCTATATTGCTTATTAGTGATGTCATTGCTCGAAATATAAATAAATAGCGCATTTTGAAATGATTTTACATGGCGTCACCCAGACAAGATGCCAAATATTCAATTCAACGTTAAAATATTTTGCCGTGGATCTTGCACGTCATTATTTCGCTCTGAAAAAAGTAAATGCAGTACATTATGTAGGCAAAGACATATGCTGCCCACATCAGATATTTAGATAGTTTTGATTTCTGTTTCAAATTTCTGACTTTCTCACGGATCTAACTTGCAGATTGAATGATTCGTCGAAGGACCGACAGACAATATAAACAGTTTTTCACAGATAACAGAAGCACATAGAAATACAAACGTAGATAATAGCTGTAACAGTAAATACAAATTTATAAAATATATTTAGACATTTTTTCAAGATTATGGCCACCAATAGCGATAGTCAATGAAAATAGCCTCAATGTGTCTCCACAGAAAGAGAAAATTACATTTCTACATCGAGAACCTATTTATGAACCTATGTGCAAAACGTAAACTCGTATGGAACTTTTTTCAAACTTTTAACTTATTAAGAAGTAAGTTAAATAACAGGAAAATTAAAATTACCAAGACTTAATCGCATGTGTATGGAGGCAGTCTCTTGAGAAATTTCTTTGCGAAGTGGTACAGAATCTTCGAGGCCGAAAGTGGCTGTCCAACTTTCCGAACTTTTGTCCGAAGAATCTGAAAACAATAATTAGTTAGCTCAATTTATATGATTATCATGTATGACATTTGCTATTACACAAGATACAGGTGGCAATCTATAAATTTCATATATGTCTTGAAATGTGTATTTGACAGTTTTACTTTATCTCTTTGTTTACTGCCTTTGTTACCTGTGTTTGTAATCACAGGCGTAGCCTAGATCTCTTATTAAGGAGGGATTACGACTGAAGAGTATTTAGAGGAGGGATTACGACTGAATGTGATCTTTACAATGCTGAATTTCGTTTTCTGTATGGTATCTATGAAGAACTAAATAAAATTTCCCATCAATGGAGGTAAGATGAGTGAACATCTAATGGCCCTGACGAACCCCCCCCCCCCCCCAAATAAAATCAGCCTTAAACAGGTATAGATGGAGATAGAGGCCTTGGGATGTCGGCGGTCTCGGGAGGGATACCATCGAATTCCGCCTGGGCCAAATCGACACTGGCTGAAATCTCGATGCTCTGTCTGCATCACTGAGAACAAAATGGAGAAATGTTTAAATATTTGCCATCTATATAATATGCACTGAACATATTGAGTGAGTGAGTGATGGGATGATACATCGAAGTTATCGAGTACTTCCACTATACCTAGAATATTGTTTTTGATACCATTCGATCTGTATCAACTTCAATACCAAGGGAAAATGCTAAAATTTCAAAACATTCAATTTGGGGAGAAGGCGCAAAGGAATAGCAACAAAACTCGAAACCACTTTGTTTGATTATCGAGAACGTCCACTATTGGTAGAATTTTGGTTTTAGTTTCAATCGATGTTCTCAGTTTCCAGGTCAACGAAAAATTTAATTAGGGGTGACGATGTAAATGAATAATTTAAAAATTCAAAACCACTTTTCAAAATGATCGAGCATTTCCACTAGAACCAAAATATCAAGTTTTGGTATCATTCGATCCACCTTCGTTTCCAGATTAACTAAAAAATCGAAAGTTTTTTAAATTAGACGTTACAAGTGACGATACAAAGAGATTTTAAAAAGTTAAATCACTTTGCCTCTCAAAAACATTAAATATGCGAATTTATATTATTTCGCTCGCCAATCGGAAAATTAAAAAATTAAATAATTTTACCGTGCGTGTAAATAAGTTTCAAAACATTTTCCCACTTAACATGTTAATAGAATGTGCGCTATTTTTGATATTCAAAAAAGTCATCAACAACCTTGATAAGTGTGTTGGTGTCAGATGTATAAAAAGCTAGCCATTGAGAACGCTCGAAGCACGGCTGAAATGGCTAGTATATGTATATAATTGAAGCCCGTTTTCATGTGACAGCACTGTTAGGGAATGATTTGTCGATATTCACGTTCAATACTTAATTCTAATCTGTAATGAGAAATGTCGCATAGGTGTTCTGTTTTCTATTTTCGATTATAGAGTGCTATGAGAAGCCAATTTTATTCTCTACGTTATTCCCAGGGCAAAGGAAAATTGACTGAGTGTTGCCGTGTTTCACAAAAACTCAATTATCTCACACCCTAAGTAATATAAATGTTGATGTTGCAGAGAATAAAATTAATAGATTGGAGACAAAAAATATATTTGCTTAATATCGAGGTAGCAAGTACTTTTGCTGGTGTAATAAAGACCACGCAATGTTGGCTTTGGAGTACAAGCTCAATCTTGGACTTGATTGCTAAATTATCGTTAAGGCTTTCGCAATCGTTGGCTGCAAATGAAAGCGGAGAGCAGACGAACCGAGTTCAGTAAAAATTCAGCGAGGGAAGACAGAATCGAGAATGAAGTGAAATACGAGTCAAAAAGAACCAGAATGATAATGTGTCTGGAATGACAACCCGTAGGACTCCAGGGAAGTACAAAAATGATGACTTATGCTGTGTGCAACAACTCCTGCAGATGATTGCAACCATTGTCTCAAATGTAACCCGTTACCGTCCCTGAGGACATCTGTTCTAATCATTATTTTGACTCTAAAGTCATTCAGAATTAAAACCTGTCGTGCCATCACAAATTTACAACTTTATCATGGGACAAAGTAAGAATTGCTAAATACAATTTGTAAATTGTAGATGAAAATTTAAATAATTATTTTAATAATACCTAATGATACAGTTAATAAAGTTTTAAGTTGAGAAAAAGTGACTCATCATTTCAGAGTGAACTTTAGTATTTATGTATCATAATTATATTATTTATAGGTAGAAGCCGGACTACACACAACTGGTGGCTTTTGCTCACATAAGCAATGCATGAAATACACTATAATACAAATGCATAGAAAATATTATCTTTGATTAATTTGTATATATAAATCAGAAATAGTTAGTTTAAAATCTCTTCTTTGACTTGGAAAGTAAATAATTATTACCGCATTTGGGTGAGCTCTTAATAATATATGTCGCCGTGTTAGACTGCATTAACCGACTCCTGAATTGAGGCACAGCTATCAAGCGTGTACACTAATCAATTAATAAATGATTCTTTATTGAATAACATTTCGTTGGATGCTCTATATTGGACAATAGGGTTAAGAAATAAACATTAAGTCAATTATTGCAATCTTTCAAGTCAATTTAATTTTCTGAGATATTGAAATTTCGACTGTTTGCACTTACATGATTATATAATATACATGATTAGGAACTTTTACTACACAGTAAAAATTAACTTCAAAACGTTATTAAAATCTATACGAAAGTCTTAGTAATAAGTTTTACTTTGTCTATTGAATTGGTATAAAGTTCACATTAAACATTCATAATTTTTATCTTAGATCTTTGGGTAAGTGTAGCGTTAATTAGAAACTGAGATACAGTAATTGGCTAAGCTGAAATTGCTAAAAAGCTTCAGGGTTTTGTCAGAAGTGGTGCACATTTAACTATAGGGTAAATTAAAAAAATGAAGTATAGGTTTATTATATAATGCATCTACTCCATAAAACATTTCACAACAATACGAGCATTTGTTCATAAGCTATCATGTCCACTTTTTCTACACAAGCATACAACACTTTCTCTAAAATTTTCGAAATGGGTTTCTTGATACTTGCTTATCCGCCAAATCTCTATCCCGTAAATTTTCAGGAAAATGATAATTTTCCTTGCAGCACCATAAGCTTTACTATACGATAGCAGGAGAATAAAAATGCATTTAAAAGTGTGTACCTTCCGATTCTGCAAGATTTCCACATGGATGAGATTGTAGAGGATTCGAATCGAACTCTGGTACCAAATCATTCTTCATTGTATCACATGTTTTCAGGTCTGTAGTTCTTCCTGCGCCATGTTTTGGAGGGTCCGAAGTCTTTATGGCATCTGCGATGGTCATGAGGCCCTCTATTAGCCTCCTATCTCGTCCAATTACTACACTGGGATGTGAACTACCAAGGTTACCAGCTCTGGTACAAAGAGCATCTGCCACCTAAGTGAAAGATATGTTAGAAGATTACCCAAGTAGAATACATTCAGAAGAGCTGTTGAACTACCTGTACAGTGTTTTTGTGTTCTGTACCTCCCCACAAAAGTTCGTGCGTAGAGTTTTAAATCACCCAGTATAGTGATGAAATGAATGTAATATTATAAATGAGAATAATAAATTATTTTACATTCAGAATTGAAAATAGTGGAAACCTGTAACATAGAAAGGTTTGTGGGGCCCGAGAAAATGTATTCAAAATAAATATATTTCCTTAATAGAAGTGAAATATAATTCTGCAAAAGAAATTTAATTTGTAAATATTTTACTAGCAAAATAGCCGGGCTTTGAATGAACGCGAATGTATGAAGTTGTGAAAGATTTCAAATTAAAACCTCATTTTAAAAATAATTATGAAATTCGAAGTATAAAATATTTTTTTCAGTACTTGAGTATCCTAATACAAAAGAGCATATACGATTTTAGAATTCGAATATTAAGTTGAACAAATTAGAATACAAGGTAACAAAATCAAAGTAACACATTTAAATCACAAAAACAAATTTCCATGGATTACCATTTTATTATTTTATGTATCATGGAGGTAAAGGGTAACTCTTTAACTCTATGGAACATCGTTATTAACATCGTTTCGTCACGATCTTCTAGTAACCGTTTAAAAAAATAGGGTAGTGAAGTTTAACATTGGACCCTTTATATTTAACTTTTGAACAACAATAGTTATTCATATCCGAAGTGCCACTGGGACAATATTTTATTTTTACACGCTATTTGTAAGAAGCATGGTTTTAAAATGGGAGTTTCGCCCTGTTACAGTTCGCTTTAATAGATATTGTGATTTTGCATGAAATTTAACGTACGCATGCTGAATTTAATTTTCCCACCTATTGTTATTTCCAAGTAAAATGGATAACACAATTCTGACAAATTCTGATTTCGTTTCCTTAGGAAAGGAGAATAGACTTGGCTTCGCTCGCCCATAATAAGCAAAACGTACACTTATAAGATACTTTTTTTCAAGTGATTTACTTATTCATATTTATTCAATTTTAAACACTAAAAGTCTATATAAATCAATACATAGCACCAATTTATCTAAAATAATTTATTGTGATGCTAATGGCAAATTTTTGCACAATTTTTTCTAAAAAAATTATGAACACAATAATAATAATAATCGATTCTGTCTACAAGTTTAACGATTTATTAAGATTACATAAAAATTAAGAAAACAAAGGCCGATAACTTAAAAATAAATGCCGTGTATATTTCAGTTGTGCAACATTTTTGATTAGTAAGAACACGTAAAGAACATGGAAGTTCGTTTCTTCTCTTCAAGTCTCCAATGCTTCCAAAATTCACAGTTCAAGCCCTAAACATGCCTTATTCCAGTTTTTCAAAATTTCCAGGTTTTTTGCAACTCTATCCTTACGGGTCTCAAGGTTTCGGACTTATAGAAGCTACAATGCTCTTTTCCTTATCTTAACCGTTCTGTCCTTTTTGGACTTCTGGCAGTAGGTGATACTTTCATGCCACTGAAAATCATTAATACTTTTAGATAATTATCTTATGCTGCAACTAACTAATAATTTTGACTTTCAGATATTATGTGATATAAATTATACATTAGCGATCGACGGCATGTATTTATTAGAGCTAATGAACATGTCGTCGCACACGTACAATGCAAATGAAAATATAACATTAAAATATATTCTTAAGAATGTAAATATTAAAGCATGCATCATTTGTTTTCTTTTAGTCAAATGTCCCATTCAGCGTTCTTCTACAATTCTTTTAATTTCAATTCACTCTCTTTACTTTATTATATATCTTAAAGAGTGAGTTTAGTGTTTTCACTTTTCGGCTTTTTGGTATTTTTAGTGCCGGGCGTATAAGATCCAATGTATGCTTGAAACAGAGGTATCTTACTTTATAAGCTAATCTGAACTTAAATACTTTGTTCTATTTCTCCTTGTTAAACATGAATTTTTCGATAAATGCCAAATGTTATAAAAGGTTAAAAAACAACAAGAACGTATATTTCCTTACCTCCTGAGCAAAGGTCTTGCTGTTCGCGAATACGGATTCATGCGATGCTACTTTCTTAAGACAGGATTTTGGAGTTACCATCATATACTGAGCCATTATTGTATAAAACCAATTCCAGATCAGATTACCAGATAATTACTATGGACATTAGTAGGAAAATTGGCCAAAATGTTTGCCTTTGGGAATATTTTATTGAAAGGATCTAAAAAGCAAAAAGCATAGTAAATTAAATACCGTTTCGTCAAATGTATTCTTAAATCAACTTCATTCTAAAAATATCTTGACGATATTGAACTACATAAAATCCATATTAATCAGTAATTTTCTACATATCTTTTGGAAGAGCATATTTTTTTTTCATCGACATATTTTTACTTCCTTTACAAGCATAGTGTGCTGTATAAAAAGAGTATTGTAATTGGGTTGATAATTCAAACTCGGATTTTCGAAGAATTTACATGATTTGAGTATCTTCTTGAACTTATTAGGTGTTTTATGTGTGTATGTATTCATGGGTGCATGTATGCGTGTGTATGTATTCATGTATCCGTACGTCTACTTTCGTTACAAACATAGTATGCTGTATAAAGAAAGTATTATAATGGGGTCGTAAATTTATACTCGGATTCATGAAGAATTTGCGTGTTTTTAGCATCCACGACCAATTGAACTTAATTGGTGGAACTCCTATGTGTTCATGAGTGCATGTATGAATTTGCGTATTCAGGTGTGCATCTGTGAGTCTGTGGATACCTCACGAAAGAAAGAACTGAATTAAATGTAGCAAATAGAATGAAATTTGGTTTGCATATTACAATCTGTAAATACTGATATTCTGTTGATTTTAAAAGCGCTTGAATGTTCAAGGTTGCCAAGTTTTTCAATATTTTTTGTAAAAATAAATCCTCCCAAAATAAAATTATGTTAATCAATCATGTTAAGTAACCAATCATTTTATACCTAATTTATCATTTCTAAACGAATGACATTTATTTTAGAAAGTTGAATTGCATTGTTTTCAAAATATTGCGCGCTTTTAAAAAATAATTATTAGAAAAGTTTCAATTAAATAATAATAAGTATATAGTAAAATAAATGGGCTTTACCTAAGTAATAGAATGAGATAAACTTATGAACATCAGTCTTGACAGATAGTGCGGTACGTTCGAGCGAAAAGACGCTTTCTGAAAGTTTGTGTTTTGGCGCCCACTTTATCACCAAATGTTACCTATTTTATAATATATAAATGGTATTCTACATAAGAAATTCCTTCGCCCTGTGTGTCTGTAATAATTGGAGACAAATTTAGCAGTAATTTGATGATCTTGGCCGACTTTTAGAAAATGTTGTTAAATTGACAATAAATCAATATTTTAATGTGAAAATTACGAATTTAATGTGCTTGAATCAAAATATAGTGAGTTTCACAATTTCTGAGGCAGGTATGTTTGTTAACCTAAGAGCGTAGTGTGTTTTGTTAGAGAGTTATATAATAATTATGTCTTTTTTTTGTTAGGGGTGCTATAAAACATAATAATTACTAATGATGATGATTGCGATGAATATTATAATAATTAAGAATTATGATAGGGAGATGTGCGTTGTCCTCTGGATTTGTTTGGGGAGAGCAAGTGGGTCGATGGAAGCTAATTTTATGCACCCGTCTTATGATGGATAATATTTTGTCCCAATGATATGTTAATTTGCATTTTTTTTATCAGTAAGTGATTATTTTTGGTCAACAAAATTGCTGAAAACTCTAAAGTCATATCTTATTCACATCAAATTACTTTTAAAGAATTTGGAAAAAATAAATTATTCCAATTCTCTAACAATATTGAAAGGAAACTAGTAAAACTACATATTACCGGAAATAAAATTTTTCATCGGAATTTTTATGTATCAAGCATACCGTAAAAGAACACAAACCCAAAATACGCTAAATGTCTAAACTCTTGTATATTGCACAAGATTATGTGTATCGCGCGTATGACACAAGAACGCCTAAAGTAGCGAATAAATCTATCATCTTATTTTTTTGAGAACTTGCATTACACGAATGAATATGAAAACATAATGCCTAAAGTTTTCGACTAACATAAGAATTCGCTGCGAAAAGGGGACATACGGTTTTTTTCTGTTAAGTTGTATTCCTATAGTGCGACAGCTCTCATGCTATTCCATCCGATTATTGATTAATGCAACTTTTGTTGCGAAAAACATCTCGAATTAGAACTTTCGGATTCGAAGATAACTTTTGATTCAACCTTTTAGTTAAAAGCTTATAACCTATGTGCTATGGGTTTTGTCACCCAAGGGAGTTTCTATGCACCTATTTAATCAGACGTTTCCTTAACTAAACATTTATTACATTATAATATTTACATCCTACACAATACACAAGTGCAGAGAGGTTTGGTGCTTGTAGTCGGACTATATGTGGTAATGTCACCAGTGCAATTCTGGAAAGTAGAGTTCGTTAAAGTGCGAAAAACCCAGACCACACGACAGACCCGAAGGCTTACTGTAGCTGTTTGTGTGGCCGGGTTTCATAAAGTGCAGCGTTTGCGATCCAAATAGTTCTTGTCTGGGCTAAATGGAAATAATAACTCAATTAAAGTAATGTACATTCAGGGCATTATAGATATCCTGTGTGGCATGGGGACCAAAAATTGAATTCATAGAGGGTATTGACAGGGTGATAAAATTTGACGACAGCAGTTTAAAAAGAGACAGTTCAAGGTCTTTCCGCAAAGAACCTTTTTGACCAGATTCAGATTTATTACTGGCATAAGGGTTGAAAATCCGGACTTCTCTTATTCTATTTCCAAGCGATGGAAATAGAATCAACTACAATCAATAAAAAAGTCGTGCGCGAAGCTTGATAATGGACTGCAGTGACTTGACCAATCAACGACCAAGGTCCACAGTGTAACTCCCCTGCCTAATATGGGCCAGATACTTTAATTCAGCTTTACTTGCTTGCAGAATTTTGCGATGTACGTTTGACTATGTGTTCAGTTGTCCAAAATAAGAATATATGCCTCCAAATCCAGAGATTTAAAATTGCCCACACAATGCCGTTATTCGATGCAATATTGGTGAAAGATGAGATGTTTGCTGCACCAACTATGGCAAAAATAATGTTCATGGTGAGCTCATTACTACTTTTATCTTTCTGCCAATTTTGCACAATATCCCTCTTGTGTCCTTTTTAACGAACAATAGAATATTAAAGCTCCCAAATGTTCATTAATAGAAATTCTGGGTAGGCTTTAATAGTAAAGCAAGAGACCAAATGCACCGAATTATTTAAGACGTAATTATTACCTTTGTAAATATGACCTGTAAATAAAATTATGTATTCTATTCCAGAAAACAATTGAATCAAATCATGCGTCTGTTAGTCTCCACCCCTCCATCATTTGATAAATTTATGTATACCTTTACAGCGACCAACAGGTAAGTGAAGATTCATGCAACACCCTGTTATTACACATCCCCTCAAGACAGTGACCGACATCTTCGAACATTGGTCAGAACATGTTATGAGCCATATTAGTGTCAGTGTCAGTTATTCTGTTCGCATGTTTATTAAATATACCACTACCTGTGTTTCGACGAAGTTAGAGTCGAAAATAATTGTATTTTTATGTCCAAATAGAGATAAAAATGTTACCTTATAGAAGTAATATACCCCTATGGGAAAGTGTTCTGGTTCCAGTGTCAATTGACTCTAATGCAAATAGCTATAGCCTCTATTATGCAGCTTCACAGAACTATTTGTGTAAATAACCTCTTATGGACCGATGCACGAGAGAATGTGTTCAAATGATCTTCCCTTCCCCACCTCAGTAGATCATTATAATAATCCATTTCTGGAACCTTATTTCAAGATTGACATTCGTAGTTCTGCTTCAATTTATAGAGGGCGCTTCTATAACGAAGCTACAATGGCTATTGTTTTTGAATTAGGGCTTGTCATTCCGTTACAGGAGCGTCTTCTATCAATCGACGTAGAGCTACAAATGCTATTGTTTCTGCAATAGTTTATCGCTCCGTTATAGGAGCAACCCTCGTCCGCATAAGGCAGACGATTAGATAATCAGCGAGCACAAAACGCCTTAAGACATTAAATTGAGGGTTTTAGAATTTTTCTGGAAGAAATATTTACTATGAACCAAAAAAGTCGCAGGACAATATTTTAATCTCGTCCACTGCTGTCAAAATCCTAAGCGCTCAGGATTATAGACTTTCACCCAATAAAAAAGTTTTGCCCATATGAAAAAAAACGCTTGTACTCCTACAATATGTTGACCAGTGAGCATAAAATCACTGTCAGCAAGGAATCAAGAACTTTTTTAAATATATATATATATATATAGAATATGACTGCACATAGTCAGAGGATGAGATTTATAACAAAAGTGCAGTACCGTAGACTTGATGAGTTAATTTCCATTTTGGCATTACGCATTGTAGAGGTAATTCTCAAATACCACAAATAAATATATTTTCAATAAATATGGCAGCGTTACTGCTTTCTTTTTGCCAAGTCTTTACAATCTTACATATTTAAAGATTATGTTTGTGTGCCTGTCTGTTGTGCGTGTGTATGTCGCCTATAGCGGAAAAACAAATCCTCGGATGGCGAGAAAATTTGCTACAGAGGTACTTCAGCGCAGGTACGGTGTGCCTCGGTGAGATACTTTAAAAATTAAAATTATTTTAAAAGTTATGGATCTTTAAAGCAGAAAATTCTTCAAAATTTTGACTTTAAAATTAGTTTTATTCCGGTCAGACGATGAAAGAAAAAAATTCAGGCATTTGTCGAAACGAAAACAGAGCTGTTTTTCCAACGAAGTGAATTTTATGTATAGGTTTTCTAACCTTGCAAATTAAAAAAAATATCATACAAATGTTTCTTAATATGGTATTATATTATCATTATGAGTATTGTGTTAGAAAATGGGAAAGTTCTGATGTAATAATTTACTGTGATAGTATTTACTTGAATGAATGAATTCAATTAATCCCTGCGTTAAATACCGGGTAAAGCCGGGTAGATTTTCTAGTAAGAATACAAATCTGCATATAGCTTGCAAACAAAAGAGTTAAGTCATTGGTATCGACATATCTCCAAACAGTAGAAACAGCTATTTTATTTTTTGTATAAAGTGAAACATAACGTGTAAAATAATTAAACGCGGATCATTTGGTATTACTATATCTATTTAGTTATCAATAAACCTAAAGATAAGAGAGTATCAATTTTGAATCATAAAATATAATGCAACATACACTCCAGTGTAGATTTCCCTGGTATATAGTCGGTGGTTCACTTGAATCAAAGCTTGATTATTTTGTATATGGTATAACTAAATATAGCTTAGTCAAACAGTAATTAAGTGAAAAAAATTAATAAATAAGTTTCTAAGTATAATTTCTAAAGGTTTATTACTTACTTGAAAGGCGTTGAATAAACTGCAAGGCTTGGGCTATTATATTGATATTTGATTTTTAAATTTAATTTCTGGTTTCAGTTAAAGTTATGCTTTTCCATTTATCTAATTAAAAGTTTTATTTTGAATTAATATTACATTTTGATCTTCTCGTGAAGCTTTTTTAAATTTGTTAAGTGGTGTCTTCATTCACCGATTGCGTAGTCCATGGAGTTAGAGAAGAGATAAAACTCTATGGATGAAAGCTTGAAAATGCCATAACGCTTTGAAAATTATATCTAGGTGTTGATAGTGTTAGTAAATGTGCCCCTTGTTTCCACTTCACACCATAGAGAAGCATAGGATTGAGTATATGTATTTTTAATTATTTTTAAATTAATATTCCCTAATTAGCAGTATAATTAATCAGTATTTTTTCACAGTTGTAGGACCCAGTTCAGAATATAGGGAGATAAAAATTAGTTGAAAGGTAGAATATTTTTGAATACGTAGAAATATTCTTTATTGTTTCAGTTCTAACTTACATTCCGCTACTAATTTACTTCTACAAATTTACCGTTTAAATAAGTATTTTAAGCCTTCCATTATAGAAATACAGGCAATGAAGATGCGCTTATCTTATCGCAGCGCGACCTGAATTGTTGTTTCAAACATTGGCATTTTCTCAGTATGGAGTTTTTAACTCCTTATCTTTGTCTCCTTGACGCACGTAGTCAATGGTATTTTGTTTTTTCTCAAAGGGAACACAAATGGGGGTAATGGGGGTCTATTCAGACGTGCTACTTCTGTGGTTATTAACATTTTGTGAACCTACAATAATTAACAGAAATGGAAAAACTTTTTGTTCGGAATGTCACCATCCAAATATTCTACTAATCAAATATTATTTTGAAAAATTAACCTTTTAAAATATTTTAAAAATGGCTAGAAAGTACGTGATTGTATTACTTTCCTTATATACATAATGTACAAGGAAAGTAATGTGACGAGGTCGAAAATTCGAATTCGAGTTTTCGACGGGAGAGCACGTTTCAAGCATCCCTGATCACGAATAAAATATTTTTGAGGTGATGTCTGTGTGTGTGTATGTGTGAAAGTGTGTGTGTGTGTGAAAGTGTGTATGTGTGAAAGTGTGTGTGTGTGTGAAAGTGTGTGTGTGTGTGTGAAAGTGTGTGTGTGTGTGAAAGTGTGTGTGTGTGTGAAAGTGTGTGTGTGTGTGTCAGTGAGTCTGTGGACGATACCTCACGACCGAACGGAGTGATTCGAATGAAATTTGGTACAAAAATCACCGTGAATACTAGAAGCCTATTGTTTTTAAACGCAATCGAATATCCAGAACTCTCCTAAACTTTCGAGTGAAATTTTGAAAAAATCATCAAAAAATCAAAACCTTTAATAAAGTTACGCACATAGACATTTTTTGTGTAATTTTTCCTTAGAAAACGATTGGCATAAACTTTAGAACGCTAGTATGAACCGTTCTTGAGATATTGCACATTTTTTCAAATAAATTTATCAAAAAATCTTATAAATTAAAAAATATATATTAACTGTTGAGAAAAATGTTCACTTTTCATATGTAATAATATGCGATAAATTTAATGACATCATTCTTGTGGATCTAACTCGTTCCGTTCATGAGAAAATATACTTTGAGTAATACTTTTGTATTTGAACGCCAATAGTCATTTACATGCTATAAGAATAACTTATTTCTCCGTTCATAACGCTTGACGAGATTTTGGCGATGAATTTGGCGGAATTTCGCCAACTTGGCGACTTTTTTAAATGTTGCCAAATTAACGAAAATCTTTCCAAATGGATAAAAATGACGCTAAATCAATGAAAATGACGACTAATTGACGATAATTCAATATCTTGGAAAGAATATAAGTATCTACTATAAGATTAACCTATTTTTTGCTGTAAAAGTAGTAAATTCATTGCTTTATATAAGGAAAGTCATATGTGCTGCCCACATCAGATTTTTTTAACTGTAAAATTAGTAAATCCATTGCATTATATAAGGAAAGTCATGTGTTGCCTACATCAGATTTTTTACAAATGAATTTCAGTAATTTGTGTCACGTGAATATACTTAGTTGGAACAACGTCTCTATTTATATTGTCTTGAAATCCGAACACAGTTTCGATTCGGCGAAGATGATATTTAGATGATACGATTCAATAACAATGTAGATTCTACGGATATTAGATAATAACAAGTAAAAGCAAAAAACGTATTTTTTTAAAGTAAACTATTTTATTATTTGTATGAAATTTAACTGCATGAAAAATGCATTTATTTGAACGTACGTAACTTAAATGTATGGAAGACAACTGCACATGGGCGTATGCAGGATTTTCTCCAGACGGGTGCTAACATTGATTGCATTCAAAATTTAGAGTTACTATCAACCTTAAAATATGTATCGTTATAAAGTAAATTTGGATAGATGGTATAAGCATTATATTTAAAAATTAGTGTTTATAGCACTTTTTAAAATTAGTATGCACGAATTAAAAGAAAAATTATATGTACAACCTTTAAAACATACTTCCCCTTACATAACAGAATTCTAACCTTTCTGGAGACAGAGTAACTGAACTAACAAATTGGATATTTATTGACATATCAAATGCAATAATCCTAAGTTTTCCATTTAGGTATAAGTTTCAGTTGTTTTATCAAAATACACATGAGAGAAAACAAACAAGTTGTTGAATGTTCTAACTCTAAAAAGCATTTTCCTTATTTTTTTTCTTTCATATTGGCTTTTAATTAAATTAACAAATTTTCAGGGGGTTGTTTTGGCGCCAGTATGTCACCCCCTAAATACGCCTATGCAACTGCATATTAAATTTGGACTTTCCATCTGCTCCAATCAAGGACGTATTCATAGAGGGGGTCCCGACCCCCCCCCCTCCAAAATGAAATTTATGGATACGCCTGTGCTCTCGTGTTTTCTCATTCAATTTGTAATCCAGTATCAATTTAGTCAAGTTTCAGTCAAGTTTAGTTATTTTTTTTTCAAACTTTTTTTTTTGGATTGAAAGTTAACTATACTTTGGACCCCCCCCCCCCCCCGAAATGAAATTTCTGGATACGTCCTTGGCTCTGGTTCTAGAGTTATACCTAATATTGAGGCGTGAAGGGAATCTGAGGAGACAGTGCCTAAAAAAAAATCCACTACTAAGTTACTTTCTTTCTACTCATTCACCAAGCATAATAAATGTTCAAAATATTACCTCTGATGCATAATTAATGTGAGGGTTATTTAGAAGCGGGTTGTAACCAGTAGCCACTGGTTATTCTCCAAAACCGAGTACATTCCAATGGCGGGCCTAAGATGAACTGAGATGGCATGGTTCAAATTAAAAAGAAATCTACCTTGAAAGGCAGCGATATGTTAAATATAATTTTTCTACTTACACCGGATCTCAAGCTATTCCCAAACGAGTACATTTCTATGCCGGCTCCAGGGCGGACTACACCCGATAAGGTTGAAAGAAACAGCATACCGCAAAAGACAACAAAAATGCTAAATTTTGACTTTTTATATTTTGGAGTTATTATAAAAAATCGAGTACATTCTTATTTTGGCCCCAGGATGGGCTGGCCCGATAACTTTAAAAATCAAAAGAATTAGAGTGTACTACAAACGATAGCAACATACCAAATTTCATGTAACTTGGATAAATGGAATTTAATGCGTTAGAGACTTAAAAACTTGATTCACACTGATAAACAAGCAAATAAACAAACTAGATCAAGTTAAATAACAGGTTGCAATAATAATATAGAGCCCAATATTTGTTATACTTCTAAGAGTTCTAACAACTTGGCGGCAAGCAATTATTTTCAAAACCATCCGCTTTGTATCAAATATCATAATAATATGCGCTGAACTGATTGAGTCACGTTTCCATATTATCAACTACTTATATCCCACTGTAACCAAAATGAGGGTATTAGTATCAATTGATCCGGCTCAGCTTCGAGACTAAGGAAAACATCTAAAATTTCGAAAATTCGAATTAGAGATGACGGTGCAAAGAGACAATCAAAGATTTGATCTGATTTAGTTTTCACGTCAACGGATAAAATCTAATATTTTGAGAATTCGATTTAGGGTGGTGGTACAGAAGAACGATAAAAAAAAAACACAAAACCACTTTGATTAATCATCGAGCACTTCCACTCTAGCTGGAAACTTGCTGCTCTTCTCATTCGAGATCATTTGAAAAAATCAAATATTTAAAAAATTCGATTTAGGGTTGTGTCAGGGCCGCATTTAGGAGCGCGCCGGCTTAGGGACTTTTGCCGTCGGCGCCCCCCAACAATTCCATCCCCTCCTCCTCCATCCCTTTCTCCCTAAATTAAAACTATATGAAGCTTAATTAGTGAATCAACAACTTATTACAGTTAAATACTACTTACGAGATACTACAAGTACGGTACAAAAAATAACAAATGGGACAGATGTTTTGAATTATTTTTAGATTTCTTACGCTAGAGTTAAACATATTAGAAGAGTAAAAAACGATCTATTTCATGAAATAATATATACTGTGCATATATCATAAAAGTCTTTCTCATCGTTTTCACTTTCAGGTTGCTTACAATTTTCGACGTTGCTAGGTTTTAGAAAACCTATCTAATACTTCTTGAAAGTTGAGTGTAGATGTCAGGTCACTTTCGATTGCCAGAATAGCCAAGGTGTTAAATTTGACATCCCTGTAATGCCAGAAATCTAAAATAAAATAATTGATATAAATAAGAAATGGTGGAAGCAGGGTGAATGCGGGGTGGGGGGTGGGGAGTGAATATTCCCACGCTAAGCCCATTGTCGGTAACCGAGATGACGACGGTGTGTCTGCATACCAAAGAGAAGGCACGTAGACCATCCAGCAGAAGAAAAATATATAAATATAAGGCCACGCAGGGGTCAAGTCAGCTGCATTTTTGAAGAGCAAGCTGAAGTAGCAGTTAGATTTGGTGTGAGTGCCTCTGATGTGTGGATGAGTTCGGAGGAGAGCTCGCATGTGCATCTGGTATTAAAAAAAGGTGTCAAATGTGGAAAAGTTTCGGTGCGCTTCTTCAAAGGTGTTGAATGATAAAAATATAGTAGCTCGGTTGTGCAGAGGTAATGGCGCTCTGACTCACCATTAGAAACATATGTTATTATCATTTTTCTTTATAAGCAGCATAATTATAAATAGGTAAAATGCTTACCTTTCTCAGCGATAGGCGTAGGGCAAATTGTCGTCTTTTCCCCTAAAGTCTTAAACGAAATATAATTTTATTGTGTTTCGTTACCATCTTGATGTCGGGAATAATTACTCTTAATTGGAAGAAAAAACATATTATTTAATTAGATTCTGCATTTAAAAATTACATAGGAAAATTAAGAAACAAGCATTTTGCTCCGACATTAAACGAAGCGTAGACGATACAGAACAGAACTTCAGTTCGTAAGTGTACCGGTATAGTCTCTTTGATGCGCGCGCAGATTTCTCGAAGTAAACACATTCCTCTTCTGCGGAAAGGCGAGAGTCAGTGTTTATGGGTTTGTCTGTCTTTCGCAGCGAGGAGATCATTTATTTCTAACAGTCCCCCTTGATCTCTGGAGCTGCATATCACGGCTGTAGCAGTTTGGATCTGTGCTTCAGAAATTCAGGCTTTGGCAGTGATTTTGTCATCATGTCCGCTGTCATTAGCTTAGTTGGAAGATAACTCAACTGGATTACACCCGATTCCTGAAAATCTCTTATGGCGTGGAATCTGATGTCAATATGCTTGGTTCTTGACATGTACTTCGGTGATTCAATCATTTTTATACATGACTGGTTATCTTCGAAAATAGTAATCGGGAGCTGTTGAAACATATCGAGATCTTTGAGTAGGTTGATTAACCACATTACTTCTTGAACTGCGTTAGCAGCGGATATATATTCCGCCTCTGCTGAGGAAAGTGCAACACATGATTGTTTTTTGCTTAACCAGTGTATAGGAGAATCATCAATTAAGAAAAGATTACCACTCGTGGATTTCCGATCCGTTTTATCGCTTGCCCAGTCGGCATCAGCGTATGTTGTGAGAATTGGTTTTGTCGTTGATTTTATTACCAAATTTAGATCCTTTGTATGATTTAGATAACTTATTAGACGCTTTACTGCGTTCCAATCCATTTGACGTGGTTTCTCATTTCTCCGACTTAAAATGTTTATTGCGGCTGTGATGTCTGGTCTTGTGACCGTGGCAATATATAGAAGAGCTCCAATAGCTTGGCGATATTTAGTGTTATTAGGAAGCAGGTTTTCTTCTGTTTCATTTCTCAAATATCCAGTTTCCATTGGTGTACTATAGGGTTTTGAATCTTGCAAATTAAATGTATTTACAATTTCTTCAATCTTATTTTTTTGATTTAATAGATAATCTCCATCATGGTTTTTTCTTATGCTAATTCCAAGGTAATAATTAACTTCACCCAAATTTTTTAATTCATATTGTCTGCCCAGTTCTTTCGTTGTTTTGTCAATTTGTTCTTCTGATCCTGATATTAGAATATCATCCACATATACGATTATATAGATAGTTTCTCTTCCTTTTCCCTTTTTGAATAAACATGGATCAGTAGTACTCTGCACGAATTTTAGTTGTTTTAGAGAGTCACCTATTTTTAGATGCCAGGCTCTTGCGGCCTGTTTCAACCCATATATTGCTTTATTTAATTTCCATACTTTGTTTTCGTTACCCGGGGAGATGTAGCCATCTGGCTGTTGTATGTAAACTGTTTCGTCTAAATCCCCGTGTAAGAAAGCGGTTTTAATATCAATGTGTTGTACGTTATACTTTCTATATGCTGCTCCTGCCAGGAATGCTCTAATTGTGCTGTGTGAGACCACTGGTGCGAAAGTTTCGTAATAATCTTCACCGTATTTTTGTGAAAATCCTTTTGCTACCAGTCTAGCTTTGTATTTAGCTATTTTTCCCTGAGAGTCGTGTTTAATTTTATATGTCCATTTTGAACCTACTATTTTTCTTCCATGCGGGGGGTCCATTAATGTGAATGTGTTATTTTCTTGCAAAGATTGCATTTCTTCTTCCATAGCGTCTAGCCAATTTTGTTTCTCTTGTGGGCTCTTAATTTTTAGTACCTCATTATAGTCTCTGGGTTCGACGGTGTTAGCTTGTTGCGCTAAGTAGATGAGTCGATCGGGCGGTACTCCCTTGTTCGATCTCTCGGATCTGCGAGGTTGATTGGCGGTTATGTTATCAGAATTTATTTGTTCATCATCTGACGGTGCCTCAAACTCAATCTCGCTCTCTTCGGGTTTTTCATCTATTTGAGCATTAGTTTTTTCGACTTCACTATCTGTTCCTTCGAATAATTCCTTTGAGCTTAATTCTGAAATTTGCATTGATTTTTCGAGGAATTTAACTGTTCTAGCAAGTGTTATGTTTTTTCCTTCTGTATATATTCTGTAAGCTTTTGATCTGTCGTCGTATCCGACAAAAATCCCTTCTTGGGCTTTTTCATCTAATTTTCCTCGTTTGCTTTTATGGATGTAGGAATATGCTTTACAGCCAAAGACTCTTAAATGACGAAGATTTGGTTTCATACCAGTCCACATTTCGTAGGGTGTTTTTGTATTGGCCTTTGTGGGAAGTCTATTTTGTAAGTAATTGGCAGTGTTTATAGCCTCTCCCCAAAATTTTTTGCCTAAATTTGCTTCTGACAACATAGCTCGTGTCATCTCGATTAGTGACCTGTTTTTTCTTTCCGCTACGCCATTTTGGGATGGACAGTGTGGCACGGTCAACTGGTGATGTATGCCGTTGTCACTTAGATATTCCTCGTATTCTTTACTGACGTATTCGCCGCCATTATCGCTTCTCAGTATTTCTGGTTTTTTTCCGAATTTGTTTGTCGTAAAAGCGATGTATTCCTTCAGTTTACACAAAACTTCACTCTTTTTTTATAAGAGATAGGTCATTGTGTACCTGGAGAAATCATCGATAAATGTTAACACGTATGATTTTCCTCCTATAGTGGGAGTTTGCATTGGTCCGCATACGTCGCTGTGCACAAGTTGTAGAATATGAGTCCCCCTGTTTTGAGTAGATTTGGGGTATGGCATGTCGGTGAGTTTTGATTTTATGCAAGTTTTGCAATTTAGTTCATGTTTACATTCGTTGATGTTTATGCCTTCGGCTAACTGTTTCGATTTAATTTCCTTTATAGAGCCGAAGTTTTTGTGACCCATTCTTCTGTGCCATAATGTAACACAATTGGGGTTGTTACAGTTATTTACCATATATGTAACATTTTTGTTGTGTGGTGTGAGCAGGTCTAGCTCATATAGGTTATTTTTTATTTTTCCTTCTAAGAATACTTCATCATTGTAAGTTAACTGACAGTTGTCTTTAGTAAAAGTTACTTTGCATCCACGCTGTGTTGCTTTTCGTACGGAAAATAAATTAGCTTTCAGTTCTGGCACAAATAGTACTTCCTGTAGCGTTACTTGTCTTATCTCTCCATCCGAGGCTCGACTTTTTATTTTTACTTCGCCTGACCCATAGGCGGTTAAGGCTTTACCGTTAGCAACGATAACTTCAGATTTGTTTGCATTATTTATTTTAGTGAATAGATTCTCATTATTTGTTATGTGGGATGAGGAACCACTATCAACGATCCAACTGTCTTCTTTAGTTTGATTAGTTATGAGCGCTAAGTCTCTAAATTTCGATCCTACTTTATCTACAGTGTCTGAATATCTTTCTTGTGTTCGTGATTTCACGGCCGGTCTGTCGTTTCCCTCATACACTAACTGTGATGAGTTGTGTCTGAATTTATTTTTATAATCTTTATATCTGCCGGGCTCGTTGGTCTTATTCTTTAGACGCCAACATTCAGATTTGTTGTGGTTCTTCATTTTGCAATGTGAGCAGTATTTGTTATCCATTTTGTAGCTGTAGGTGTTAGAGAATTTTTTATTCGCGTGAAAAGCCTTTGCCATATTTTGCGGCATTTCTTGGTGATCCCTACGTCTATTATATTCATCAATCAGTTTGCTGCTAATGAATTCCGGTGTCAGTTCATCCTCTGGTCGCGCTTCCAACGCCGTTATCAGCGTTTCGTAACTGGGGGGTAGCGAACACAGAAATAGTGCTGATATATGCGAATTATTTATTTCCTCCCCGATTGCTTTAAGTTTATCCACTGTTTCCAGAATTTTGGTTATATGTTGTTGCATGTTTCCCCTTTCATCTAACTTTATACTGTACAACTTTCGTAAAAGGTATAGTTTGCTGGATAAATTAGCTCTTTCATGTATCGCGCGAAGCGTATTCCATGTATCGCGCGCCGAGGTGAGATGCTTGACGTGAACGATTTGGGAGTCCTCAATACATAAGTTTATGAGCGCTCTGGCTTTTCTATCTTTTTTCTGCCATTCGTCGGTAATTGGGTCCGGAGCCGCTTCTGTTATCGTTTCTGATAATTCTTTATTCAATAGTGTCATTTCCATTTTAAACTTCCAATTGGAATAGTTACCTTGGTTTAATTTTTCAATC
The DNA here is from genome assembly GCA_951213105.1 of Amaurobius ferox. Lineage (NCBI taxonomy): Eukaryota > Metazoa > Arthropoda > Arachnida > Araneae > Amaurobiidae > Amaurobius > Amaurobius ferox. The sequence goes on from OX578134.1 coordinate 61,809,263, forward strand.
AAGTGACTTTCCTTGATAGATGCCATTATTTTATTTTTAATTTCCTTGAGAAATATTTTCCTTTTTTTTTTGTTTATTTGCAGTGCGATATTTCCTTTTATCTTATTCCGTAAAAAAAATCACTTTCGGTTTTGAAGTTTTTTACGAAGTCAATGGGGAACGAAAAATAACAGTGATATATTTGTATATCAATTTTCTTTTCGGTTACTTATTTTTATGCCCTTTTTCAAATAATTTTATTGTTCATGAAAATGCTGCTATTTTATTTTGTTAGTACCAATTTCTCCAGCGAGACAGGCAACAACTTCAGTCTCATAATCTGATAAAAATATAGTAGCTCGGTTGTGCAGAGGTAATGGCGCTCTGACTCACCATTAGAAACATATGTTATTATCATTTTTCTTTATAAGCAGCATAATTATAAATAGGTAAAATGCTTACCTTTCTCAGCGATAGGCGTAGGGCAAATTGTCGTCTTTTCCCCTAAAGTCTTAAACGAAATATAATTTTATTGTGTTTCGTTACCATCTTGATGTCGGGAATAATTACTCTTAATTGGAAGAAAAAACATATTATTTAATTAGATTCTGCATTTAAAAATTACATAGGAAAATTAAGAAACAAGCATTTTGCTCCGACATTAAACGAAGCGTAGACGATACAGAACAGAACTTCAGTTCGTAAGTGTACCGGTATAGTCTCTTTGATGCGCGCGCAGATTTCTCGAAGTAAACACATTCCTCTTCTGCGGAAAGGCGAGAGTCAGTGTTTATGGGTTTGTCTGTCTTTCGCAGCGAGGAGATCATTTATTTCTAACATTGAAGACCCAGGTCGTCCGACTCGTCCAAGGACTCGAGTAGCCGTTTGGACGACCGGGAAAGGAAGCCAGCAGGTGCTGGCTTCCAAGGTCAGCGACCGACGGTCTGGAGATTTATTAAAGATTCAAGATTGTTTTACACTTGAAGAAATATATCTCTTAAACATACAGTTTTACAAACGAGTCACACCGACATACAAAACAAGAAGAATAAACATTCAAAACATAAAATACAACATAAAGTGACACAAAAACAAAAGGGGGGAAACTCAACTTGTAGAGAAGGATATGAAGTTGAATGGGTGATAAGAATGGGTAAGTGACAACAAGATGGTATATAAGGATTGAACACAAAGTTAAGTTATATAGATAAATACAGATTTAAATACAAGGTGGAAAAATAATATAAACCCATAACAGATGAGGGTGTTGTTGTTGAAACCCAGACCGTCCGACCTACCAGAAAGGTGAGGGTGAAAGGTGACCGTCCGACCTACAGATGAGGGTGTGAAAAGAGATGACGTAATATACAGAATATAAACACAAGCTGAGGAGAAAATACAATTATATACACATATGTACAGGAGGGGAAGGTATGTACAAGGGAAGGGAGTCTTTATCGATCAGAAAAAATTGAGAGCAGAAATACCAGACGAGCTTGTCATTTGACTTTATTAGGTATGTCTTTTGCAATGGGAACACAGTTCTTGAAATAATAAATGGAATGACTGTTATGGCTGACTCTGGAAATCCAAGACCCTTGATTTCCAGGGGTGGGTTTAGTGAGATGAAATTTCTTCGTTAAGGGGCAAGAGAAAACAAAATGATCTACATTGCCAAATGAGTTGCATAAGCAGTTAGGGGATTTAATATGTTTAAAATAGTATAAATAATCGAGAAAAGGACCATGACCAGGTGGGAAAAGTGTGAAAGACCTTCTCAACGGCGTGAAAGACCTTGTCAGGTACCGTACAATTAGAATTATATGAGGATGTCTTCAAAAATTGTGTTAAAAATACCTAATTAATTCTTCCCACCACGTGATCCAACCAAAATATTAATTTTCTGGCATTACAACACTCAACCACTTTTATATGTATTCGAATGGAATGATACTTCTATAATTTGTCAATTTTAAGAGTGTAAGATAATTATGTAATGAAATAAATGTTGTTCCTTTCCTGTTGACTTTTTAGTACTAATTTAGTTATCCAGTTACGCTAAATTTAGGTGGGTTTTGCGGCCACCAACGCAATGAATAGTACAGTGAGTTTTAGTGCATTTTTTTACATGTATGGTTAATCTAATTAATAATTAATTATTTAACTGTCTTTTAAGATAGAGCAAAAATATAAAAATAAGAATAATCAGCACAATCCCCCATGGAGTTTAAATAGTAGTTTTTAACACGTTTCAAAGTCGAAAACGTACGTTCCCCTGCACAATTTGTGACGGCCATATTTAACAATATTCTGAGAATAATGCAACGTTTGGAGAAATGCTTCGAAAATTACCATCTTTAACAATGTGTGAAAGATAGAAAAAGGATATTTTCTTTTCTTTTACTTGCTTCTCTTTACTTTCGGCATCTGGCTCAAGCTGAAACACTACCATGTATGAAGTATGATGTTGCAAAAAACTCTTGAATTGGACTCATTTATCTGGAAAACTTAATTAGTGCATTATTAATCTTAATTAGTGAATAAATTATTTATTACAGTTAAATGTTACTTAATAGATGCTACAAACTACAAGTTCGGAGGTGCAAAAAATAACAAATGGGACAGATGTTTTGAATTCATTTTAGATACCTTACGCTAGCGTTAAACATATTAGAATAGTAAAAAATGATTTAGTTTATGAAATAATATATACTGTGCATATATAATAAAAGTCCTTCTCGTTTTCACTTTCAGGTTGTTTACACTTTTTGACGTTGCTTGGTTTTAGAAAAACCGTCACCGTGATGGTATAAATAAAAAACTCAAAACCACTTTGATTAATTATCGAGCACTTCCACTCTAGCTGGAATCATGGTGCTCTTCTCATTTGAGATCACTTGAAAAAATCTAATATTTCATAAAATCGATTTAGGATGGTAGTATAGAAGAATGATAAAAAAACTCAAAACCACTTTGATTAATTATCGAGCACTTCCACTCAAGATGGAATCTTGGTGCTCTTCTCATTCGAGATCATTTGAAAAAAGTCTAATATTTCGAAAATTTGAACTAAGAGGAGGGTACCTAAGAGAGAGCGTAACTATTAAATTAATATCAAAATTATTTAGTAAAAATTTTATCAAAATTATTCAAATTAGCTAGAATTTTAGTTTTGGTTTTATTCTGTCCGTCTTAGCTTTCAGATCAATGGAAAAATAAGAAATATCAAAAATTCGAATTAGACGTGACGGTACAAAGCATTTTAAAACAATTGCACTGCTTTGCCTGGCATAAGGAACAAAAACATAATTTGAACGCATCTAATTACAAAACACTTTGTGCGAAGGATAAGAAAAATTTGAGCAACGTATAAATAACACAAAAATATAGGATACATTTGTTTCGAGGATACGCTGGATCCCATTCGTCACTGCAAGAGAACCAACAAATTCGAATTTCAAATGAAGAATAGGCGGAGCCCATTCCTCTTCTTCGGGTTTGTTGGATCTTTTGCACTGACAAAGAGGATACAACGTATCCTCAAAACAAATGTATTCTCCATTATTGTGTTACTTGTGCTTTTGTAAGTTGCTCAAGTTTTTCTTATAATTTAACATCTTTCGCTGTCAGTTAAAAACAAACAAACAATTGAATCATTTTGCTACGCGAGGAAATAAGATTCTATATCTTCACCTATCTATCAGAATTATAAAATGTGCTCCATTTTTATGCTTAAATCTCAAAGGGTTTTGATATTTTGATGTTATTTACAAATTTTAAGATGATATTAACAAAAATGTGTAGGGTCCTATTGATCGATAGCCATTTCGAACGCGTGATGCGCATTTGGGAATAGCTAGCATTAAATACCCACAGTCATCCTTCGTAATGTTTACCGTTGATTTGCTAAGCATCCAAATTCTAATTTCTAGTACATCTCTAACTCTTTGTATTCTATCCTGTAGCGGCCAAAGCATAGAGTCCTTTGGTACTCCTGTTTATCGGAGATCAGTGACACACTGCGGTTTCACTTTCTGCAGCCTTCTCTTCTATATGCATTCTATACATTTATGCATCATTGATACGTTATACGTTTTGAAGAAGCTATGTACATGCTTCCACAGAAATTAATTAATTTAAAGCATTTATTCAATTTAAGTGGTAACTTTAGATAGTATCCAATTACAGCAACCACAAAATATAAAAAGTATAGAACACTAAATAACAGAATACTAAGCAGTAAACGTGCTAAGTACATTTAAACAGACTTTTTAAAAAACTGAGAGGAGTCAAAATAAAAATAACAATATTAGCACAGTATGTTTTAAATAGATCTATAAACATATTTTGGCTATAAATATATATTTGACCGATAAACCTATATTTGATCTAAAAACATATGTTTTATATATAAGAAATTTTCTTCTTCCCGTTTGTCTGTAACGCTTGGTGATAAATTAGGCGAACTTGGTGACTCGCTTAGCAAAATATCGCCAACTTGGCGTTACTATACGCAAACATCGAACATTCTGCAATTCGCTAGGCCGTCAATAGAACCAGAGATCGAACTTTGTTTAATGAATGCGCCCATAGGTGCTATAAGGGGCGCGGTAGCCCATTGGTTAGCGCGTTGGAGTTGCACTCGGTAGGCCCGGGTTCGAGTCCAGCCACTGCCAAAACTTCCGCCGTGTTCACGCGGAGTACGATCACGTTAAACATGTGGGTCCGTAAGTCCTTCCGAGTGGTTGGTGGTAGGGGAAGGAGGGTACGGTCCCTGTGGATGCCTCCCCCACTGGGTTCCGGTCTAAATTGGGTGGCACTTCCCGGCCGTCCAAAACAGTTACCTTACACCTTTCTGGTAGGTCGGACTGTCTGGGTCTCAACAACAAGAACATAGGTGCTATAAGCTACAATATCTTAGCTACATACGGATTTATTTAGCTACATACGGAATTACTTTCTACACAGATCGCTCGGCCTATCTGAAGGTATAAGTTAATTGTTTGGCAGGGCGACCCCCCCCCCCCCAATTTAGTCCGGAGCCTAGAGGGGACGGGGACAAACCCATAGACCGTATTCGCCTTCTCCTAAACCACAAATGCTTGGAAGGAATGTCTGCATATAAATTTTTTCGTGCCCTTACACCGCGTAGACATTGAGATAGTTTTGCGTTGCATCTAGGACCACCCCAAGTGGGATCCTCGTGCCGTAACCACTGGGCTATTCCTACCCGTGTGGAATTACTTGAATTGATTTACATTTATATCCCGTTCGTAACAAGAGAGAGTCTTCAACGGCCTCATCTAATACAATATATTTATATTTGAGGTTAATTGTAGCATATTAGACCAAATAAGAGCTTCAAACTCCAGGACGTTCAGTAGGACGTTCACGCTGAGTTTCGGCAAGTCAAATATGTGGGTTAGTATGTTTTTCCGACAGGCTGCTCGTAGGAGAAGGAGGGCACGTTTCCTGCGGATGCCTCTCTTACTGAGTTCCGCTTTAAATTGGGTGGCACTTCCCGGCCGTCCAAACAGATATCTTATACTTTCGGGTAAGTCGGACGGTCTGGGTCGCAGAAGAAGAATTAATAGGAACGAGGAATCGAACCCAGACTTTATGTATTAGTGCCCAGACATGCTGGCCACATAATAAATATTTGAATTATCTTACCGTTCATAATTAATTGAAAAAAATATAAAGGTCTAACTATGTGCCGAATAAATTCTCTATAAATACAGACTTTTCATTACAACTCATATATAAAATAACATATTGTCATAATTAACTTCATTGAACACACATATACCACAAATAATGTATTCTAACCTGTTCACACATCATAGAATCCGATAAAAGACGAGAAATAAAAAAAGAGAAAATATCGAACGTGTTAGAGGAGCTGATACGGCCTTAATCGCATCTCCTTGTAAATAGAAACATTTCGGAAGAAAAGTTTGCTGAAAAAATAATGTTGAGAGCTGGACAAAAAGGGTTGCCCTTTGTCCACGTTTTTCCGTAGCCTTATCTAGAATTCAGGTACTACGCTCAAAGAAGCTGCACTCGAAAGTGGGTAGAAAAGACTGGAAATCATTTTCTTGTAAATGTATTGTATGGAAGTTTCTGAAACGTATTAATGAGAAAAGAAATCCAATGTTTTGTGCATAAATTTGACTGTTTGGTAGAATAATGTGTATTTACATAACTTGCACCAAGTTGTCTTGTGTGGTGAAGAGATTCAGCTGCATTGTAGGAAGCAGACATTTTTGCTTTCCCTGCAATACATGGTAATATATAGGAAAAGCATTGGAATCATGCCGAAAACCGCAGCTCAAGTTTTCGACGGATCTACTCGTTTCGGGACCTCTAGAAAATGAAAAAACTGTTTTTAGCGGGACGTCTAAAGGTGGGTCTCTGCATGTGTCTGTGCGTGTGTGTCTGTCTGTCTCTGTGTCTTTCTCTCTGTGTGTCTGTTAAATATGTTTATACATTCTAACTCAAAAACTAATGGACCGAATTTCATAAAATTTGGTAGGCAAGTCACTTGGGTGTGACCTGATGTTGATTAGTTTTTAGTACGATTCGGGATAAAAGAACCCGCCTTTTTTTGCGAAATGGGCCGCGAAAATTGCCTATATCCACTCTAGTTGAAATACTAATGTATCGGTTTTTTACAAAATTCGGAAGATAAGTGGCTTGTGGGTTCCCCTGGTGCTGATTAGATTTTGGTACGATTCGGAAAAAAATAACCTGCTTTTTTCTGCAAAATAACCAGCAAAATTCGACTAAATCTAAAGTAAAAAACTACGTATGCTTAAGTATATCCGTTAAATGCTTGTTTTATGCGTAATTTTTAACAAAAAATAATAAGACCAACCGCAATACACTTGGGCTAGCCGTTCTCGAGATATTTTACTTTTTCAGTATTTTCCCTACGTCACCTTTGAAAATAAATTCAGTTACCAAATGAGAACGAAAATTGGATTAAAAGGGAATTAAATTTAATTAAAATAAAGTGAACGTGGAAATAAATCTGGCAGGAAAGTCATGCACTGCCTGCCCACATCAGATTTTTCTTATTATTGGTCGCAGAATTTTTGCCATGGGATTGTTTTTGTGAATCTTTTCCCTGAAACATCTGTATCTCAGGATCTGTTAATCTGCTATAGATAAAGCTCTGATAAAAAATCACTTCCGGTTTCTTCCAACTTTTCAAATAAAAAATTTACATTTTCTTCATTTTGTTGGGATCTGCTATAGATTGTGTGTATATGATGAGTGATATGGTTTAATTATTGAATTTCATAGGAAAATGGAGGGTTAATAAAGGTTTCCACTTCGTTTTTTTAATTTCAGGTTCAAAAATGTTCATTTTACTCGATGCATCTATTTCTTAAGGCAGCTCTAGATAGAACTTAAATCATAACTGACATATATTCATCATTAAATTTTGAAAAAGGTAGGGGATTCACTAAATATTTACTAAATATTTACACTTTCGTTTTATTTTATTTCTGATTAAAATTTTTCCTTGCAACATCTATTTTTCAGGATTGAGCTTACAGAATGATAGATATGGATTTATCACCAATTCCAGAGAAGGTTGGCGGTTCACTAAAGATTTCCACTTCCAGTTCTGGAGATCTATATGATTGCACAGAATAAATATGCAGAAGATAATTAAATTGCTGAATAATTCCGTAAAAAAGGAAGTGTACACTCTATTTATCACTATATAAAGGTTCCTTCATAATTCTGTTGTTCGATTTTTGTTACGGAATTCGCTATGTCCCTTTGCGTCTAAATCGGTCAGTCGGTTCGGTGTTTATGCAGAAACTTTATCCACAAACGGTACATCTTAGAAAGAGGGTGTGTTAGGTTTATAAATATTTTACGAATTTATTTCAGAGTCCTTTAACACATTTAATACGTAACATAACACTTTTTAAATACTGTTATGCAAACATTTTATCGAGTTGCATTCTAACGTTTAATTTTTGACGAAGCCTTTTCTATTACGATCATATTCAAAATATATGAATTTTTGATAATTACGTGTCATGCAACTTCCAATTAGGCGTTTAAGTAAAACAAAAATATACAGATTCGCTAAACTTCGTAAACCAATTTAGCGTTAACAGAGGACTCACGGCAAAAACTTCATTTGCTCGTAAATGAATTAAATATGAAACGATATAAAATTAACTTATTCTCTATTTTTCGGGGAATACTTCACTAATAATGCTCTGACTTGCTACGTACAATTAATAAAAAATATTCAATTATAGATTTGTAATTTAGTTCATATAAGATTGCTTAATGGCCGGCAACTTTTTTATGCCAAATTGATTTTTCTGCCGATAGAGCATGATAAATCGCTGCGTGTCACATAATTTCATTAATGAGTGCCCCATAGTAACTGCTGATAAAAAGTAAATTAAGCTTAATTGCAAATACTTCGAGCCAATTTATTAATTAAAGGGGGTATATTGTAACAAAATGCCTTTAATATCATGAGCAGTTAGATCACAAATATTTTGGAATTTAACGCTTTATACAGGGTGTTCAAACTGGTTGACCCGCATCCAAATGGCTGTAATTTTGTAACAAGTAATCGTGTATTTAATTAATATATATCAAGTGAAAGAAAAAATTTCCGAGTTTTATAATGTCACGTTCTGTTGCGTTTGTGGCTTCGCAATAGACAGTAAACAGTAGATTTCGAAAATTTCGACTGTGCATCAGAAAGTTTTTTGATTGTTGCAGTTTTCTAAATATAAATTGGTAATTACGTTTAACGTCAGTTCCTTAGACGTTACATAATTAAACCGCCATGTGTTAAGAGCATTCGTAGATAGTATTAGCAATTCGAACAAACAGGAAATGTGTGCAAAAGCAACATCACAGGACGTCCGAGTCTATCTGAAGAAAATGTGGAAAGGATCAGATAATTCTTCTTATGTAGCCCAACGAAGTCAGTAAGGCGCGCCCCGTGTCGACTGTTTGGCTTACTTTGAGGCAAAAAATGTTTATGAAACCATACGAGTTCCAGTTCCTGCAATCTGTAACGCCAGACTACAAACTATAAAGACCAAACTTTTGCCATTTCATTCAAGAGATTATGGAGGATGACGGATTTTTGCTCGATTGGTCTTCAGTGACGAAGCGACTTTTCATGTAAGTGGCAAAGTAAACCATCCCAATCTTAGAATATGAGGCACTGAAAACCCGCATAGAATAATTGAACTTGTGCGCGATTCACCCAAAGTTAACGTTTTCTGTGTCATGTCTCGAACAAAGATTTATGGGTCTTTCCTTTTTTCCGAAAGCACAGTAACTGGAGACACCTACCTGGATATGCTACAGATCTGTTTATCCCCGTATTGAACGGAGATCCTACTGATTACGTTTTCCAACAAGATTGTGCGCCGTCTCACTGGAATTTGAAAGTTCGTCGTCACCTTAACAAAGTTCTTCCTCATCGTTGGATTGGTCGTAGTGGACGTACAGATTTGGCGTTAACAAACTGGACTCTCAGATCCCCATATCTGACGCCGAGTGATTTTTTCTTTTGGGGATACATAAAGGATACTGTGTTCGTACAACTTTCACCCATAAACATGCATGGTCTAAAAAACCGCATTACTGCAGATGTGGCGACGGTAACACAGGATATGCTGGATCAAGCTTGGTGAGAATTTGATTATCGCCATGACGTTGTTCGTGCAACTGAAGGAGGTCACATCGAAAACATGTAGATAAAACTTGGACATTTTCACTTTAATTTCATGTATAACTTTTCAATGTAGGTTTGTAAGTTTCAAAATGAAAGCCATTTTAAATCGGGTCAATCATTTTGAAACACCCTGTATTGTTAGAAAATGTTTAACATGTAGAATGCAAAGAAAAGCGATTGAGAAATCAATCATTTTGTGTACCAAAGCTAGAGTTCCCTGATTTAAAAACCCATTTTAAAAACACCCATACGAGGGCTAGTATATAAGTTTTTAGATTGTGGCAATACCAAAAATAACAGCTTTCAGTGCAGACGATTTTTTAAAATATGAACTTTCATATGAACATTGGCTGTTAAAGAACGAGAAATGCTGTAATAATTGTTTTACAGCGTCATTTTGAAGTTAATAAGGAAGTGACAAAACATGGATTTAAGTCGAACAGATTGCAATGATTTATCATGACTTTCGACAAGTGTTGACATAGGGTGGTACAGTCCAGTGGTTAGCGCGCGAGGACTGAACTTGGACAACCCGACTTCGATTCCTACCGATTCTACCCAACCTCTCCCCATGTTCACGCGGAGTACGGGCACGTTAAATATATGGGTCCGAAAGTCCTTCCGAGAGGTTGGTGGTAGGGGAAGGAGGGTATGGCCCCTGTGGATGTCGCCCCTGTAGTGATTTCGCCTCGCTGTCTGTCGCGCTTGGCAGATGACCAAGAATCGAATACGCATCGAATGCCACACACCCATTGGGTTTCGGTCTGAATTGGGTGGTACTTACCGAAGGTCCGAACAGATGCCTTACACCTTCTGGTAGGTCTGACGGCCTAGATTGAAGAAGAAGATGAAGGGTTGACACAATAACAATGTGCCGCTCGCATGATTTCGACTTTTGGTGATGAAGCATCACACAAAGCAACAATTTACAACTGGTTTGAGTGAATGCATTCAATTTTACTTGATCATTTAAGATTCAAAAATGTATATTCGTGTTGGATTCCACACAATTTAACTTAAGCTCAAAAGGATATCAAATAATTAAACGAAATACTCAAAAGGATAAAGTCAAATTGTGCGAATAAAATTTCAAATGATTCAACTCATCGTCAAAATATGTCTTGTAACAGGTGTCTTGTAACATGTCTTGTAACATTGTAACAAGTGACGAAACGTGGATTAATTCATTTGAACCCGAAACAAATCACTAATCTACTGTTTAGATGTCTCAAAATGAAAAAATCCTACAAAAGTTGCCCCCCTGCGGAAAGAAATGGTTACTTCTTGTTAAATCCGGCCATGTTACGATCATTTGGGAGGATCCTAGAGCAGTAAATGCTGATTTGTATACGATAAATTTTCCACCAGAAATAGTTGATGAAATCATAGAAAATAATACGAAACGTCGCATCATTTTTTTTCATGATAATGCAAGCTCACACACTGTATTTCAAACTCTCAATTATTTGAAGCATGACAAAATTGATTGGATGCGTCATTGTTCTTACTCGTTTGGCTTATTACCCAATGATTTTTTCCTGTTTCCAACAATCAAAAATAAAATACTTGGTCAACGATTCACTAACCCAGAATACGGAGCTGAAATTTATAAATCACACGTTTCTGCTATACAACCTTCTGAATGGCATAACTACTTTGAAAATTACTTTATTTGAATGGAAAAAAGATTGATGCTAAAGGCGAATATTTTGAAAAGCAATATAACGATTGATTTTCATACTAAAATAGTTTGTGTATTATTTTCTAAAAACTTAAATTCTACCCTACGTACTTTATAATGACAAAAATTTTTTTATATTAAAAAAAAGTGACAATGTGATCTATCGCATAAGTTAAAAGATTTAGATTTGTAATTTCCTAATCACAAGAACCCTCCAGAAGGGGCTTTTTTCAAAATAAGCAAGACATTCTGATTGCAGATAACGGTATCTATAAACTAGTTTGCGCTCATTAGCATAGAAAAACCGTTAACTGAAGTTTTCTTGCTGACACCATTGCACATAATAAGCATGGAACCGGTCCATTGATGCTGTTATCTGCAATTGGAGTGCCTTAGTTGCACTTTCATCTTTTCACAAAACAAAAAATAAACATCTCAAATCAGCATGATTAAAATATTAAAAATATTATGGATACTTACTTTTAAATATAGTTACTTGAGGTGAATTAAAACGTAAATGAGAAAAAAAATTAACACTATGGAAGTTCGAACATATAGACTTGGGGTAGAACATCTCAGAAATAATCACAGAGCTACCGCTTGGTTGCAGTTGGTTTACTTGTACTTCATTCGTAGTTACCACGAAAAGTATTTGAACCATTTTTACCCGTAGAAATTTGAAAATCTTCGTTTTAATATTTTCTGCTACTCTAAATAATACCCTACTATCTTGCTCAATTTGGCTGCTTCATAGTAACTATAAATCTGTCTGTGAATTGTGATCGTTTGTCAGTCATTTTCGATTTATGTATATCGAGATAACATGGAAAAAATATTACATGTACTTAAAATAATCGAATTAGACTCCAAGAGAGGGAAGAAAAATTGTAAAATTGCTTAAAACGCCTTCCATGTAAATCAATATTTTTTAAAACTATTTCTTGCATTAAAACGAATGAAATCATTAAAGTTTTAATTACTCCAAATGGTGAAAGGAAAATATCAAAATTTTATCAGAAACACATCAAGTAGTAACTCTATGCAAAATAAATAAAAATTCATCCCTAATATCATGTACAGATGTGTAAAATCCTTTATAACCACTCAGACATCCATTCCATTCCAATGGTTTCACTTTCTCGTACAAAATTCATTTTTTTATTAAATTTTACGAAAAAAACAGTTACACATATTATTATTACTATAGCGTGTTACCCTGCACTTTAAAGCACTTTCAAAAATATTTCGATTGATGCCATATATGACAATGTACCTTTCGGAGTGTACCCCTCAATTGGAGGCTAATGATGTCAGGAACCAAAAAATTTGTCTAGGCTATTTTTCACATCATTGATTGAAACTATAAAGTCTTATGATAATAAACCCTTTTATGCATGATTATGTTAAATTTTGTCCTACGTTTCCATGTTAAAAAAATATAAAATTTCAAATAAATTTCGAAGTTTTTGCTTGAATTTAAAAAAAATTCTATCTAGTTCTAGAGTTTTTGATACCAAAGCCGGATATAAAGTTTCATAAAAATGTATCCAATTTGTTTTAAAAGACCCTCCCTAGGGTACGAGCAGCTGTTTGAGCAACCGGGCAATAATATGTTTGTCCTGCACATGGAAATCGACTATAAATATACATTTAGACCAGTGTTTCCCAACCTTTTTTGTGCCATGCCCCACCTAAGCCTTTCTACAATTCTTATGCCCCCCCCCCATGTAACATATACATAATTTTTAATATTCAAAAATTGAATTGTTCACTGAAGAAAGAAGAGGTTTTAGGAAGAAATCACTAGAAAATTGTTGAGGAAACACAGTAAGTAAATTTTCAAAACATATAATGGAGAACTGAAATTCAAGTACGAAACAATTTCAATGAAAGATATTTCTATATTATTTTAATTATTAGTAATTATTTATTATTTAAATTTAGTGAGATCCTTGCGCTTGCTGCAAAGAGATTTTATGTTAGGTTCCAATTTAGTTAGCTTCAGTCTCAAGTTTCCCCGTTGTGTTATATTCAGCCGATTTCTTTTTTTTTCCCAGCAAATCATTTATGGCACTAAATTCACATTCAGCTAAATATGAAGATGGAAAAGGTAACAATAGTTTTCTTGCACATTTGGTTGAATTTGGATATTTGATTTCTGTTTCCTCACAAAGCCATGCCATCGCTCCTTTTATATTAAATAAAGTTTTAACCGACTCATCATTTTGCATTTCTGCGAGTTCTTCTTGATATTGCATATCTGAAATATCAGACAAATCCACTAACATTGGCTGCATCATCCAAGTTGGAAAATCAATTTGTTTCAAATCAGAAAATCTTTCTTTTAAATCAGTCAATAGAATTTTCAGATGGTCGACAATAACAAGTGTAGCGGTATAAGTCACTTCACATTTTTGGAGCCAATGAAACTTTTCAAAATTTTTGTTGTAAATATATTTCTGACATAATTCAATAAAGGTAATGAAACCAAATATCTTCGCTTTTGCATCGACAAGAGTTTTATGTGTTCATTGAAGTTGATTATTTAATATATTTAGTTTTTCAAAGATATTGGTTAAATAAACGAACATGGCGGACAGAAGTTACCTATACTGGGCGTTTACCCAGCTCGAGTAGCGACTGAGAGTCACCATACGGTTAACTTAAGCTCTGGATGAGTCCATTTTCGAATTGTCCCCCTTAACAAATCAAATTGCCCCCCTGTGGGGCGTAGGCCCCACGTTGGGAAACACTGATTTAGACAGACATATGGTCATCACTCCAAAAATAGTCAAAATGTGTTCAGGAGGTTCTAAAACATATATTATCATCAGAATCTCTAAATGGAAAATTTTAGTGAAAACAATACTTTCCCAATACTGCGTGTGAGAATGTAAAACTATCTTGCTGGCAAAGTGATTTATATTACTCGACTTCAAATACAGGCCAAGGACAGTGTATTAAGTTGTTACATGGGATTTTACAATCCCAATGTAACATTGCAGGTGCAGAGGAGGGAATCGATCTAAGAAGACGGTCCCTCAAACAACGAGGCAATTATTAAAACGGTCCCTTTAACGCAGCTGCACCGGACACAGATATGAAGTATGGGTGCTACTCAATTTCTAGGGAAAATCTCATGCTGTCCGAACGGAAGCGGTTGACCCAGCTGACTCAAAAGGTCAAGATATATCATGGGGACCCTGGGAAAGGAATCGTGAGAACTTTCTTCATGTAAAAACAAGAGGCTAGATATCTAATATCTCAAGAGGGACCTTGGCCAATAATATAGCTGGAAGGCGTAGTTTTTAATATACTTGGTCAATTACAGACAGGTGCGCCTTGTAGAGGGAGCAGAGAGAGAGAGGAACTTTGAAGTTTAAAATTTTGAAATCGGGGACTTGGTTTTCGGAAGTGAGAGAGAGGGGTCGTAGGAGGCGACGAGCTGTAACGACCTTCTCCATGACAAAGAGTCGGGCAATCCGTAATCTTCAATGATGACAGAGGTAGGCTCAATTCTATACGTAACTTGCATGATGGCTTATTTTGCTCATGCCCTCTACTTAGGTTAGCCTGTGCCAAAATGCAATGGCACGCTAGATAAGGTTAAGATTTATCTGGATAGGTTATAGCTGGTAAACTCGTACTTTGCGAGTGAGCTAAGGGAATTTAAATATCTTAGTCAATGTATTCCACTAAGGATTCTGTATGTGAATTATAAATGTTAAAGTGATATTAGACGTTTTCTCTAAATAAATATTTTTGTTATTGTTATGAAACAAGTCTCTTCATTTTAAATACTTGTGTAATTTATATTAATTAGCTTTCATATACGATGGCGGCCATTTTCGCGTTCTTACCGGACGTGTGGTAAATCCACGTAACATAAGTATCCAATGGTTTGAAAGGAATTAGGGTAGTTCCTGTCAATAACAGTCTCTTCCATTTCTATCAACTGAATAAATTCCCGGTTCATTTCAGATGATTACTGATTTCCAAATTCCTGAGTGACGTTGTATTGTCTGGTTTATTGGCGTCTGCATTGATTTTCATAAGTAGATTGAAATTTTCCCATTGTCTCTGTATTTGGAAGTTCTAAGTACACATCATTTAACGATTTAACCCATAAACATCTGTTGCTGGGAAAATTAAGAATTGTCAAATTCATCTCACGGTTAAGGGGACTTATAACTGCATTTTTATCCAAAAATAAAAAAAATAATAATACTTTTTGCTTACAAAACATAACATGCTTACTATATTCAATGATATCTTAACATTTTCAAAGCTGTACGTAAATTATTTCCTCTAAAATAGTCTTTATTTACAACGTGTCATTTAAATGCCATTCCTAGTCACATTTGCTACAATGTTTAGTTGTATATTATGAATTTTTCTTTTATTTTCAACTAACTCATTTGATTATTTATTCAAAATTATATATTCCATTTCGTTATTTTTTTTTAAAACTTAGCTTTTCATATGCTACAGTTAATGCTTAAAGAAGTAAGTTTGATTCATTGATATATATTTCTAATTTTAAATTGTTGTTACGTTTCAACATAAATATAGAAAACGAAAATAACTTTGGCTGATTAGTCTTGTTTTGTTTACATCGTAAAATGTGCTATAATTGTTTATTTACAGCTTTTATAAATGGTATTTAGGAAAGACTGCATCAGGGAAAATTTCCCGAGAATCAAGAAAGTTATCCATATTTTTTCAAACTTCTTAGAATATATTCAACTTTGTATAGGGAACTCCTATGGCGCTACACATGGGGACAACTTTCGGGACGGAGGGGAGAGCACTCTAACCCCTTCTTATAAAGGACATGGGGTTATCTCGATTCCTTTTTAGAGATAGAAAAATTCAATTACAAAGATGCAAAGTTTTGTCAAATTATCACTAAAATGTCTTTAGCCCACAGAAATAGCTGACCTCCCTCCTTGAAAAATATGGAATGCACTCTAAATCCTCACCAAATAAAAGAGAATTAACGTACTCAGACGATTGGGATGCTTTTCATCGGGAAACGATATCTGTATAATCGTTCTGCTGCACTGGCATTCCGGTTACTTTCCCCAAATATAATTTCCTAATATGCTTAATTAGTAAACAGTGTAGACATGGCTAATAAAATCGCAATGAGAATAGGACGAAGTAACAAACACATAGCAAAAGGATAAAATACTGAAGAAGGCATGTTCCTTCAAACTCAGATTAGTTTATTTATTTTTCTGGCTTCGATTACGCTGAAGTTCACCGACAAATCGTCAGTCAAATAAAATAGTTAGCATTCAAATAAAATTTATTAAATCCTTTGTTATACAACTATCGCCAGACCACTTTGCAGCTTAAAGAATCGCATGCTTTATCTTTTAAGACAATTATTTACAGCTTTTTCTGACGAACAAACACATTTTTGTACAAATTTGGTAACGCCCAACAATTTTGTAATTGATTTCCTTTCTATTTCTAAAATTATACGAGATAACCCCGCCCTCCTATAAATAGGGGAGTTAGACCCCCCCCCCTCGAACGCTGTCTCGTCGTGTTGCGCCATAAATGTATCTTATGCAACTGCATAAAAATTAATTGGAGTGGGTCTCGACTCGACTTTCTCAATCGATAATCCTTTTTAGTAGCTTCTCTTTTCAAATTTTACAAGAACATTTTGGAAAAATCGGTAACATGGATTCAAATAATTACAATTATAGCGTGATACCCTTCACCTTAAAGGGCTTGAAAACATTTTTCGATACCGTATTCGATAATGTATCCCATGCGGGAGGTAAATTTATCCCCCGGAGGAACTAATGATGTTGCTCGTTATCGGCGTTGCAGTTCCGTGGAGACACAACCAATAATGTCGTTACGATGTTACCGAAGATCTTATAAACAATTTGACGAGTTTAAGTGTGGTCGTATAATCGGTATGCGTGAAAATGGCTGGTCATACCGAGCAATAGGCCGCCACCTGCACCGAACGGACATTGCTGTGCAAAGGTTCTGGCAGCAACGATTGCTGCAAGGAACTGATTGTCTGAATAAAAGGCTCTTTAAGGCCAAGGTGCATGAATGCGAGGCAATATCGGATGATTGGGCTACAGGCCCGAACTTGTCCAACGGCATCATTGTCTGCCCAACGTGCTACAACGTGCCACAGCCTCTTCCATACCACCCGTGGTACCTTCCACCATCTCACGGCGCTAGGCTGAGGTGGGATTACGCTCACGGTGGCTTTTAAGACGTCTGCCTATAACCCCACAACATCGACAGTGTCGTTTGGAGTAGTGTCGTAGCCGGACATCATGGCTGCTAGAAGACTGACATCGCAAAGTGTTCAGCGATGAATCATTTTTCAGTCTTTCAGCAGATGACCATCGGTTTCATGTGTGGAGGCGCCAGGGACAGCAGTCTCATTCAGCCTTTGTTTACAGGGCCAGCGGTCCCAATCAGCCTTTGTTACAGGCATACAGCTATTACCCCTTGTGTGATGGTGTGGGGTGCTATCTTTTTCGACAACAGGTCGTCCCTAGTCATCTTGCCTACAATTTTAACAGATAAACGATAATTTGATAAAATCGTGCGGCCGTTTGCGTTACCCGTCATGGCACGTTTTTCTAAGACCATTATCGAACAAGATAATGCCACGCCACATACGACTCGCTTATCTGTGGACTGTCTCCGTGCTGTTGATACTGTTCCTTCATCAGTCACCAGACCTTTCGCATATCGAGCTTGTACGGGACACACTAGGCCAGCAGATTCGGGTACTCCCGAACTGTAGCAGATATGGAGCAACAATTGAGGAATGCCCCGCAAAATGTATCGCAGGATCACATTAAGAAACTTTATCACTACTTACCTAGACTATACAAGTATGCATTGCAGCCAAGGGGGGTTTCACCAATTACTGTTTTGAAAATTCAATGTTCAATTGCTAACCTTTGATGGATCTTGCGGTCTTGATTTTGTAATCATTTCATTACCTGTGTATGAGCTGTATGCATATTTAATTTCAATAAAAACAGTAGCATTCTTCATGGTGCTTTTTTTTGTTTTTGCAAAAGTGTGTATATAGAGAAAATCGTTCTAAAAACGTGCAAAGGTGAGGGCAGAAGCAATTGCTGCAAGGAACTGATTGGCGGAATGAAGGCTCTTTAAGGCCAAGGTGCATGAATGCTAGGCAAGATCGGATGATTGTGCTACAGGCCCGGATTGGTCCAACGGCATCATTGTCCGCCCAATGTGCCACAACGTGCTACAGCCTCTTCCACATCACACGTGGTACCTTCCACCATCTCACGGCGCTTAGCTGAGGTGGGGTACGCTTACGGTGGCTTTTTAGACGTCTAAATATAACCCCACAACATCGACAGAGACGTTTGGAGTAGTGTCGTAGCCGAGAATCATGGCTATTAGCAGATGGACATCGCAAAGTTTTCAGCGAAGAATCATGCTTCAGTTTTTCAGCAGATGACCATCAGGCACATGTGTGGAGGCGCCAGAGCCAGCCGTCCCAATCAGCCTTTGATTTACACAGGCACACAGCCATTACTCCTGGTGTGATGGTATGGGGTGCTATCTTTTACGACAACAGGCCGTCCATAGTTATTCTGCGCACAATTTTAACAGCTCAACGATACGTTTATGAAATCGGCCGTATGCGTTACCCTTCGTGGCACGTCATTCTGGGGCCATTTTCCAACAAGATAATGCCACGCCACATACGGATCGCATATCTGTGAACTATATCCGTGCTGTTGATACTGTTCCTTGGTCAGTCACCAGACCTTTCGCCACTCGAGCATGTATGGAACATACTAGGCCGCCAGATTCGGGCAACCCTGAAATGTAGCAGATATGGAGCAACAATTGAGGAATGCCCCGCAGAATGTATCGCAGGATGACATTAGGAAACTTTATCACTCCTTACCTAGACTATACAAGCATGCATTGCTGCCAAGGGGGGTTTCACCAATTACTGATTTGAAAATTCAATATGCAATTGTTAACCCTTGATGTGCCCTGCGGCCTTGATTTTGTAATCATTTCATTACCTGTGTATGAGCTATATGCATATTTAATTTCAATAAAAACAGTAGCATTCTTCATGGTGCTTCTTGTTTTCTTTGCAAATGAGTGTATATAGAGGAAATCGTTCTAAAAACGTGTAAGCAGCCTCTATACCTAAAAGATTTGAATGGTGAATATCCTAGACATGCATATAATATAAATGTTGTCACGTTCACATTTGTTCCCTCCCATTATTTGCATTCTCAGTTTTCTTGAACAGTATTTATTGGCAATGCATGCGAAACAGGGAGGAGAGGATTTATGAATACGTGTTCTCATTCCAAGTCTCTGTTTCCATAGGTGCTAAAATAATCAAAAGAAAATCGGAAAATGAAATAAATTTTCGATCTGGATTTCTTATTGGTACTTCTTTTGTCATTTAATTTCAACATTTAATTTTATTTTATTTAAAGCCCTTCAGGTCATAGGTTAATTTCTTTCAACTGCAACCGTTTGAACAACCCTTGTTTAACCCGGAAACTGTCTATTATCTACAGGGTGTCCAACAAAGGACTCCCTTCATTTAAAATTAAGTAACATGAAAGCAAAGATCGATAAAAGATTGCAACAAACGGTATGTTTATTGTGAAAGCTGTAATAATTTTTACAGAAGTTTCGAAATAGTAGTTACAAAATCTGATAACAGATGGCGCTGTAATCGCAATAAGTTGTACCTAGCAATTCTCACTTGAGAGCCAATCAGCATTTACCTGTTCTCCTAGTAGAACTGTATGAAAAAGTCTGCTCTATGTTGAGCAGCACCCATCTTGCCTTCGGGAGAACATCGTATTTTACTAACATGCACATCACCCAGGAAATATAGACCATACAGGCTAAGACCTCCGTAAAACTCTGTCCAACACAACGAGAGAGAGAGAGCAATGAGTTCTACCGTTCAAACGTCAAAGGAGGTTAGCGTAGCGAAGGAAGAGGTTGAAATCATATATTTCATAGATGAATGTGTGTTTCTGGTACTGGAATATCACAGGTTAGAACACAGTATTACGGCAACGAGGAGCAGTTTTCAATCACGATTTAATATTCCATAAGGACCCGATGCGAAAACCATTCCCAAGCTCTTCGTCAAAGTCGAACCGATAGGCAGCGTGGCTGATGTTCTAGTGGGGAATGTTGGCCCAGGCCAACTGTAGTTATTCCTGAAAATGTTGCCACAGTTTCTGGAATTATTCAGCAACATCTGAGGAAATCCGTCAGAAGAATTGCAGCAGAGACTGGTTTGAAGCGTTCCAGCATGCATACACAATTGCGAAACAGTCTACGCGTGTTTTCATTCAAAATCCAAAGTCACCAGGTCATACCCGTACCAGCTGTGTGACAAAAGGCTGCCTTTGCTGCCTTTGTCTATCTCAATGACTGATTATGAAGGATTTGATGTTGGCTGCACCTGGTTCACTGATGAGGCACACTTCCACCTGAATGGATACGTGAATAAACAAATCTGGCGATTTTAGGGTTCCGAAAATCACTATTTGTGTGAAGCGAAACCACTGCATTCTCCCAAAGTTACTCTTTGGGCTGCGGTATGCAGCAGAGGCATTATCGGCCCTTTTTTCATGCCAGAAACGATAACTACTGAACGTTACGTTGCAATTTTGGAACAATTTGTCGCCACACAGCAAGCGTTAGAGGATCGACCAGGCACCGAGTGGCCCATGCAAGATAGGGCCCGACCACATCGCACCGGCCAGGTATTTCGCTTTCTTGTTTAATATTTCGGGAATAGAGTCATTGCGTTGGATTATCCCAAATTTACTGACGCAGGCATGGATTGGCCTCTATTAGCGCCCGAGCACTAGTTGCACTCCTTGTGACTACTTTTTGTGGTGCCCATTGATATACATGTCTACCGGAACCATCCCACCACGCTGGACGAGCTTGAAATCGTCAATCTGTGTGGCATATGAATCTATTTCCGTTGAGACACTGCAAGATGTGATGGCAAATTTCATTGTTCGTTTGCGCCACCTCTGTGCTGCGAGTGGTGGACATTTTGTAAAGATTGTTATATGATTGCAAAGAGTGCTTGCAGAGAACGAGTTTATTTTTGATTGTTGATATCAGCTGTACAGCGCCATCTGCTAGCAGCTTTTGTAACTATTATTTCGAAACTTCTGTAAAAATTCTCACAGTTTTCAAAATAAACATACCGTTTGTTTCATTCTTCTACGAACTTTGTTTTCATGTTATTTAATTTTAAATTCAGGGAGTTCTTTGTGGGATACCCTGTATCTTCACAAAGTTTAGGAAATTACCAAAATTAAAACATAAAATAATTTTGTGTATCGTCTAATATTTTAGATACCGATAATATTTTAGAAGAATATTGTTTATAATAAATGATTTCGTTTAATCACAGAGCGGGTCCTCCTGAGGAGTTCAATCTAGAAAGCTGCGTCAAAAAAGGTCGCAGTTGATTAATATAATCAAAACGCACAAATGTGGCTGGTATTCCACAGAAAAAACTGGAGCAATGTAAGGTTAGAGCCAAGCAGCGAATCAAAAATTTGTCAGCTCAGCATCAGGAACATAGCATTTTGTCATTCACGATGCCAAAAACCCGTTAAAAGTTGTTGCCAAAACACAGCAAGTTTTCGCATTATTACAATTAAATTTTGTTTGGTTGTCCTCCTCTTTCAAAATCTTCAATGTGAACAAACACCAAAGACTGCAAAAGCGAAATAAGAATTGTGTGCCTGTATATGCTGTCTGATGGGTTTTGCTTCCTCTCTTTGCAAGGTCAGGAATGAGCCAGTGTTTCGCAACCGTTGTTATTATGAGATTTTACGATTCATTGTTGAAAACGCTTTTGCCTTTTTAAAAGTAATATTTAAATGAAGCTCTGAATAATTATCGTATTTTTAATTGTTTAAATCAAAAATTTAAATATTGCTGGTCTTGAGATGGTAACATCGTTTTCCACAATAAAAGATTATATTTTAAAGATACAACACAGAAAATAAAATTTTCATGCAAAAGTAGTACATAGAATCTTTCACTTCAAAATTATATGAAATTAGGGCCGCAGGGCCTCCCTAGGCACTTTTGCCATCGGCGCCCGCCAACAATTCCACTTCTTCCCTCTTTCTCCACCCCTTCCTCCCTAAATTAAAAATGAAACCAAACTAAATGAAACTTAATTAGTGAATCAATAATTTATTGCATTTAAATACTACTTAATAGATGCTACAAGTGCGGTGGTACAAAAAATAACAAATGGGACAGATGTTTGGAATTATTTTTAGATTTCTTACGCTAGCGTTGAACATATTAGAATAGTAAAAAATTATTTAGTTCATGAAATAATATATACTGCGCATGTATCATAAAAGCCTTTCTTATCGTTTTTACTCTCAGGTTGTTTACACTTTTCGACGTTGCTTGGTTTTAGAAAACCACCACCGTGATGGTATAGATAAAACACTCAAAACCACTTTGATTAATTATCGAGCACTTTCAATCTAGCTAGAATCATGGTGCTCTTCCCATTTCAGATCATTTGAAAAAATGTAATATTTCAAAAATTCGATTTAGGGTGGTGATATAGAAGAACGATAAAAAAAACTGAAAACAGCTTTGATTAATTATTGAGCACTTTCGCTCAAGACGGAATCTTGGTACTCTTATCATTCGAGATTATTTGGAAAAAAATCTAATATTTCGAAAATTTGAACTAAGAGGGAGGGTATTAAATAAATATCAGAATTATTTAGTACTTTCAAACTCGCTAGAATTTTAGTTTTGGTTTTATTCTGTCCGTAGCTTTCAGATAAATGGAAAAATAAGAAATTTCAGAAATTCAAATTAGAGGTTATGATACAAAGACATTTTAAGAACACTTACACTACTATGCCTCGCAGAAGCAACAAAGACATAATTTAAACACATCTAAGTACAATACACTGTGTGTGAAGGATAAGAAAAACTTGAGAAAAACATTTGTTTCGAAGATACGCTGGATCCACTTAGTCAGTGCAAAAGAACCAACAAATTCGAATTTCAATTGAGGAATTGGCGGAGTCCATTGCTCTTCTTAGGGTTTTTTGGTTCGTTTGTAGTGACAAAAGGGATACAAAGTATCGTCAAAACAAATGTATGCTGCATTATTGTGTTATTTGTGCTTTTGTACGTTGTTCAAGTTTTTCTTATAATTTAACATCCTTCAGCTGCCGGTTGCAAAATAAAACAATTGAATCATTTTGCTACGCGAGAAAATAAGATTCAAAATAATTTCCTATCTATCAGAATTATAAAATGTGCGCCATTTTTATGCATAAATCTGAAAGGGGTTTGATATTTTGATGTTATGAACAAATGTTAAGATGATATTAACAAAAATGTGTAGGTGTCCTATTGATTGATAGCCATTTCGAACTCATGAAGCGCAGCTGGGAATAGCTAGCATTAAATATTTACAGTGATCCTTCGCCATGTTTACCGTTGATTTGCTAAGCATCCAAGTTCTAATTTCTAGTACATCTCTTACTCTTAGTAATCTATCCTGTAGGGACCAAAACATGCAGTCCTTTAGTACTCCTCTTTATTGGAGATCAGGGACATACTTTGGTTTCACTTTATACAGCCTTCAATTCTATACGCATTCTATACATTTATGCATCATTGACACTTTATACATTTTGAAGAAGCTTTATACAGGTTTCCACAGAAATTAATTTAATTAATTTATTCAATTTAAGTGGTAACTTTAGATAATATCAAATTACAGCAACCACAAAACATTAAAAGTATAGAACACTAAATACCATAAAACTAAGCAGTAAACGTGCTAAGTACATTTAAACAGATTGATAGGAGTCGAAACAAAAATTTCAATATTAGCACTGTATGTTTTAAATAGATCTACAAACATATTTTGGCTATAAACCTATATTTGATCTATAAACCTATATTTGATCTATAAACATACGTTTCATATATAAGAAATGCTCTTCTTCCCGTTTATCTGTAACGCTTGGTGATAAATTTGGCGAACTTGGTGACTCGCTTAGCAAAACATCGCCAACTTGGCGTTACTATACGCAAAATTCGAACATTCTGCAATTCGCTAGGCCGTCAATAGAACCAGAGATCGAACTTTGTTTAATGAATACGCCCATACGTGTTATAAGCTACACTATCTTAGCTATATACGGATTTATTTTCTACACAAATCGCTCGGCCTATCTGAAGGTATAAGTTAATTGTTTGGCCGGGAGCGCCCCCCCCCCCAATTTAGTCCGGAGCATAGAGGAGACGGGGACAGACCCATAGACCGTATTCGCCTTCTCCTGAACCACAAATGCTTGGAAGGACTGTCTGACATATACATTTTTTCGTGCCCTTACACCGCGTAGACATTGAGATAGTTTTGGGTTGCATCTAGGACCACCTCAAGTGCGATCCTCGTGCCGTAACCACTGGGCTATCCCTACCCGTGTGGAATTACTTGAATTGATTTTTATTTATTCCGTTCGTAACAAGAGGGATCCTTCAACGGCCTCCTCTACTACAATATATTTATATTTGAGGTTAATTGTAGCATATTATATCGAATAAGAGCTTCAAACAACAATTAATCGTAGCAGGGGGTGGGGCAGTCCAGTGGTAGTGTGCGGAAATTTCACTCAGACGATTCGCGCGGGAATCTCACTAGGACGTTCACGCTGAGTTCCGGCACGTGAAATATGTGGGTTCGTAAATTTTCCCGACAGGTTGCTCGTAGGAGAAGGAGTGTACGGACCCTGCGGATGCCCCTCTCACTGAGTTCCGCTTTAAATTGGATGGCACTTCCCGGCCGTCCAAACAGATACTATATACTTTCGGGAAAATCGGACGATCTGTGTTGCAGAAAAAGAATTAATAGGAACCAGTAGTCGAACCCAGAATTTATGTATCAGTGCCCAGACATGATGGCCATATAAGAAATATACGAATTACCTTACAGTTCGTAATTAATTGAAATAAATATAAAAGTCTCTGCGTCGAATAAATTCTCTGTAAATACAGACTTTTCATTACAACTCATATATAAAATAATGTATTGTCATAACTAAACTTCCTTGAATACACATATACAACAAATAATGTATGCTCACCAGCTCACACATCTTAGAATCCGATAAAGACGAGAAATAAAAAAAAGAAAATATCGAATGTGTTAATGGAGTTGATACGGCCATAATCGCATCTCCTTGTAAACAGAAACTTTTCGGAAGAAAAGTCTGCAGAAAAAATAAAGTTGAGAGCTGGACAAAACGGGTCTCCCTTTGTCCACGTTTTTCCGTATAGCCTTATTTAGAATTCAGGTTCTACGCTCAAAGAAGCTGCACTCGAAAGTGGGTAAAAAAGACTGGAAATCATTTTCTTGTAAATGTATTGAATGAAAGTTTTTGGAATGCATTAGTGAGAAAAGAAATGTTTTGTCGATAAATTTTACTGTTTGATAGAATAATGTGTATTTTACGAAACATGCACCCAGTTGCCCTGTGCGGTGAAGAGATTCAACTGCATTGTAGGAAGCAGACATTTTTACTTTCTCTGCAATACATGGTAATGATAGGAAAAGTATTTGAATCATGTCGAAAATCGCAACTGAAGTTTTCGACGGATCTACTCGTTTCAGGACCTCTAGAAAATGAAAAAACTGTTTTTAGCGGGACGTCTAAGCGTGGGTCTCTGCATGTGTCTGGGCGTGTGTGTCTGTCTGTCTGTCTGTCTCTGTGTCTGTCTCTCTGTTTGTCTGTGTGTCTGTGAAATGTGTTTATACATTCTAACTCAAAAACTAATGGACCGAATTTCATAAAATTTGGTAGGCAAGTCACTTGGGTGTGACCTGATGCTGATTAGTTTTTAGTACGTTTCGGGATAAAAGACCGGCTCTTATCTGCGAAATGCCTATATCCACTCGGTAGATAAGTCGGTTGTGGGTTACCCTGGTGCATATTAGATTTTGGTACGATTCGGAATAAAATAACCTGCTTTTTTTTTGCGAAATGGCCCGCAAAAATCGTCAAATTCTAAAGTAAAGAACTACGTATGCTCAAATATATCCATTAAATACTTGTTTTATACGTAATTTTTAACGAGGAAAATAATAAGATCAACTCTATTACACTAGGGCTAGCCGTTCTCGAGATGTTTCAGTTTTTTCGTATTTTCCTACGTCACCTTTGGAAATAAGTTCAGTTACCAAATGAGAACGAAAGTTGAATTAAACGTGAATTAAATTTAATTAAAATAAAGAGAACGAGGATATAAATCTGCCGGGAAAGTCATGTACTGCCCACATCAGATTTTTCTTATTATTGGACGCAGAATTTTTGCCATGGGATTGTTTTTGTGAATCTTTTCCCTGAAACATCTGTATCTTAGGATCTGCTATAGATAAACCTCAGATAATGTTTGATTTGGATGTAGCATCAAATTCTTTAGAAGAATAGGAAGGGGATGTCATTAAAAAATCACTTCCGGTTTCTTCTAACTTTTCTAATCAAAAATTTTCATTTTCTTCTTTTTATTGGAATCTACTATAGATTATGTGTATATGATGAATGATATGGATTAATTTCATAGGAAAATGTAGTTTTAATAAAGATTTCTACTTCGCTTTTTTCATTTTCGGTTCAAAAATGTTCGTTTTACTCGATGCATCTATTTCTTAAGATAGCTCTACATAGAGCTTAAATCATAACTGACATATATTCATCATTAAATTTCGAAGGAGGTAGAGGATTCACTAAATATTTACTAAATATTTACACTTCCGCTTTATTTTGCTTCTGATTAAAAATTTTCCTTGCAAGATCTATTTTTCAGGATTGAGCATAGAGAATGATAGATATGGATTTATCACCAATTCCAGAGGAGATTGGCGGTTCACTAAAGATTTCCACTTCCAGTGCTGGAGATCTATATGATTGCACAGAATAAATATGCAAAAGAGAATAAAATTGCTGAATAGTTCCGTAAAAAATGAAGTGTACATTCTAATTATCACTGTATAAAGGTTCCTTCATAATTATCTGGTTCGATTTTTGTTACGAATTTCGCTATGTCCTTTTGCGTCTAAATCGGTCAGTCGGTTCGGTATTTACGCAGAAACACTATCCACAACCGGTACATCCTAGAAAGAGGGTGTCTTACGTTTATAAATATTTTACGAATTTATTTCAGAGTCCTTCAACACATTTAATACGTAACATAACACTTTTGAAATACTGTTATGCAAACATTTTATCGTGTTGCATTCTAACGTTTAATTTTTGACGAAGCCCCTTCTATTAAGATCATTTTCAAAATATATGAATTTTTGATAATTACGTGTCATGCAACTCCCAATTAGGCGTTTAAGTAAAACAAAAATATACAGATTCGCTAAACTTCGTAAACCAATTTAGCGTTAACAGAGGGTTAACGACAAAAACTTCGTTTGCTCGTAAAAGAATTAAATATGAAACGGTATAAAATTAACTTATTCTGTATTTTTCAGGGAATACTTTACAAATAATTCTCTGACTTGCTACGTACAATTAATAAAAAATTATTCAATTATAGATTTGTAATTTAGTTCATATAAGATTGCTTAATGGCCGACAACTTTTTTATGCCAATTGATTTTTCTGCCGATGGAGCATGATTAATCGCTGCGTTTTACATAATTTCATTAATGAGTGCCCCATAGTATCTGCTGATAAAAAGTAAATTAATCTTAATTGCAAATACTTCGAGCCAATTTATTTATTAAAGGGGTATATTGTAACAAAATGCCTTTAATGTCATGAACAGTTAGATAACAAATATTTTGGAATTTAACGTTTTATATTGTTAGAAAATGTTTAACACGTAGGATGCAAAGAAAAGCGATAGAGAAATTAAATATTTTGTGTACCAAAGCTAGAGTTCCCCGATTTAAAAACCCATTATATAAACACTCATACGAGGGCTAGTATTAAAGTTTTTAAATTGTGGCAATACCAAAAATAACATAATTCAGTGCAGACGATTTCTTTTAACTTCCATTGGCAGTTAAAGAACGAGAAATATTATAATAATTTTTTTAATGCTTCATTTTGAAGTTAATAAGGAACTGACAAAACATGGATTTAAGTTGAAGGGATTGCTACGATATTTTATGACTTTTGTCAAGGGTTGACACAGGGTGGGACAGCCCAGTGGTTATCGCGCGGGGACTGCACTTGGACGACCCGACTTCGACTCCTCCCGATTCTACCCAAGCGGTCCCCATGTTCACACGGAGCACGGACACGTTAAATATGTGGGTTCGAAAGTCCTTCCGAGAGGTTGGTGGTAGGGGAAGGAGGGTACGGTCCCAATGGATGTCGCCCCTGTAGTGTTTTCGCCTCGCTGTCCGTCGCTCTTGTCAGTTCGAGACCAAGAATCGGGTACGCATCGAATGCCCCACCCCCCATTGGATTTCGGTCTAAATTGGTTAGTACATACCGGACGTCCAAACAGATACCTTACACCGACTAGTAGGTCGGACGGCCTGGATTGAAGAAAAAAAGAAGTGTTGACACAGCAACAATGTTTCGCTCCGATGAATTCGACTTTTGGTGATGAAGCATCATCCACAGCAACAATTTACAACTGGTTCAAGTAAGTTCATTCAATTTGACAAGATAATTTAAAATTCAAAAATGTATATGCGTGCTGGATTCCACACAATTTACCTTAAGCTCTATTCGATACCAAAGAATTAAGCCAAATACTCAAAAGTATTAAGCCAAATCGCGCAAATAAAATTTCAAAAGATTTAACTTTGCGTCAAAATATGTCTTGTAACAGGTGTGTTGTAACATGTCTTGTAACTGTGTAATAAGTGACGAAATGTGGATTTATTCATTTGAACCCGAAACAAAACAATAATCTACTGTTTGGGTGTTTCAAAATGAACCAAATCCTACAAAAGTTGCCCACTGCCGAAGGAAATGGTTACTTCTTGTTAAATCCGGCCATGTTAGGATCGCTTGGGAGGATCGTAGAACAGTAAATGCTGATTGGTATACGACAAATTGTGTACCAGAATTAGTTGATTAAATCATAAAAAATAATACGAAACGTCACATCATTTTTCTTCATGACAATGCAAGCTCACACACTGTATTTCAAACTATCAATTATTTGAAGCATGACAAAATTGATTGGATGAGTCATTGTTCTTACTCGCCTGGTTTATCACCCAATGATGTTTCCAACAATCAAAAATCTGATGTGGGCAATACATGACTTTCCTTATATAATGTAATGAATTTACTAATTTTACATTAAAAAAATAGGTTTTTGTTATAGTAGATACTAATATTCTTTCCAAGATATAGAATTTTCGACAATTAGTCGTCATTTTCATTGATTTAGCATCATTTTTATCCATATGGCGAAATTTTCGTTAATTTGGCAACATTTCAAAAAGTCGCAAAGTTGGCGACATTCCGCCAAATTCGTCGCCAAAATTTCGCCAAGCGTTATGGACGGAGAAATAAGTTGTTCTTACCACAGAAAAATGACTATTGGCGTTCAAATGCAAAAGTATTACTCAAAGTGTCTTTTTTCGTGAATGGTACGAGCTAGATCTACGAGAATGATGTTACCCAATTTATCGCATGGTATTACATATGAAAAGTGAACATGTTTCTCAATAGGAAATATTTTTTTTTCATTTTATATGACTTTTTATTAATTTTTTTGAAAAATGTGCAATACCTCGAGAACGGTTCATGTTAGCGTTCTAAAATTTATGTCAATCGTTTTCTAATGAAAAATTATATAAGAAATGTCTATTTGCGTAACTTTATTAGTGGTTTTGATTTTTTGACGATTTTTTCAAAATTTTATTCGAAAATTTAGGGGGGTTCTGAACATTCGATTACGTATAAAAACAACAAGCTTCCAGTGCTTACGGATTGTGATTTTTGTTCCAAATTTGGTTCGAATCGGTCCATTCGTTCGTCAGTTATCGTCTCCAAAGTCTCACTGACACACACACACACACATATAGACATCACTTCGAAAATGTTTGATTCGTGATCAGGGATTCTTGAAACGTGCTCTCCCGTCGAAAACTCGATTTCGAATTTTGACCCCATCACAATACTTTCCTTATACATTATGTATATAAGAAAAGTAAAAATAAAATGCGTGATCAACGATTTACTAACCCAGAAGACGGAGCTGAAACTTATAAATCACACGTTTCTCCTATACAAACTTCTGAATGTCATAACTGCTTTGAATTATGTGTATATTTTCTAAAAATTTAAATTCTACCCTACATACTTTATAATGACAAAATTATTTTTATATTTAAAGGAAAAGTTACAATGTGATGTATCATATAAGTTAAAAGATTTGGATTTGCACTTTCCTAATCACAAGAACCCTTAAGAAAGGTGCTTTTTTCAAAATAAGCAAGGCACTCTGATTGCAGATAACGGTATCTATAAACCAGTTTCGCGCTCATGCGCTCATTAACATGGAAAAATCGTTAATTGAAGTTTCCTTGCTGACACCATTGCACATAATAAGCGTGAAACCGGTCCATAGATACTGTTATCTGCAATAGGCGTGCCTTAGTTGCATTTTCATGTTTTCACAAAACAAAAAATAAACATCTCAAATCACGGTGATTAAAATATTAAAAATATCATGGATACTTACTTTTAAATATAGTAACTTGAGGCGAATTTAAACGTAAATGAGAAAAAAATTAACACTATGGAAGTTCGAACATATAGACGTGGGGTAGAACAAACACCTCAGAAATAATCACAGAGCTACCGCTTGGTTGCAGTTGGTTTACTTGTACTTCATTCGTAGTTACCACGAAAAGTATTTGAACCATTTTTACCCGTAGAAATATAAAACTCTTCGTTTTAATATTTTCTGCTACTCTAAATAATACCCTACTATCTTGCTCAATTTGGCTGCTTCATGGTAACTATAAATCTGTCTGTGAATTGTGATCGTTTGTCAGTCATTTCCGATTTATGTATATCGAGATAACATGGAAAAAATATTACATGTACTTAAAATATTCGAATTAGACTGCAACAGAGGAAAAAATATGTTTAAAACGCTTTTCTATGAAAATTAATAATGTTTAAAATTACTTCTTGCATTAAAATGAATGAAATCATTAAAATTTTAATTACTTCAAATGGTGAAAGTAAAATTTCAAAATTTTATCAGAAGCATATCAAGTAGTAAGTCGATGCAAAATAAATGAAAATTCATTCCTAGCATCAACGGGAATCATACTGGCTACCGATGTGTAGAACTCTTTATAACCACTCAGACATATATTCCATTCCAATGGGTTTACTTATTTATCCAATAGTTTTTAAGATCACTTAGCCATTAAGAAAATCATTTAAACAGGGGATTTGGTATATTCAACTTGACCTATTTAATTGCGGCATTATATGATTTCTTCTGCAACTCTGAATTAGCTGTGTATTCTTTTGTTCAATTTGGTATTTGTAGCAGGTGTAGATAGAGTTCTGAATTTCAACCAGATTCAATCAATCACGTTTTATTGTACGTCTATAGAGGATATACAGTACTAATTAGCATACACATTTAAAATTATTATATTATAGGGATAAAAAATAAGTTATACTATTTTGATATAAAATTAAAATTTAACTGGAATACGGCGCAAATTAACTTTCTCAAACCAAAACTCATTTGTTTTCCAAATTTTACAAGAAAACCTTTACACATATTATTATTACTATAGCGTGTTACCCCTCACTTTCAAGCGCTTGAAAAAATATTTCGATTGATGCCATATATGACAATGTACCTCCCGGAGGGTACCCTTCAATTGGAGGCTAATGATGTTACGAACCGAAGTCGAGGCTATTTTTCACAACATTTATTGAAACTATAAAGTCTCGTGATCATTGATCTACAAATAAACCCTTTTATGCATGATTATGTTAAATTTTATCCTACGTTTCCATGTTAAAAAAATTTAAAATTTCAAATAAATTTCGAAGTTTCTGCTCGAATTTAAAAAAATTCTAACTAGTTCTAAACTTTTTGATACCAAAGCCGGATATAAAGTTTTATAAAAATGTATTAATATGTTTTGAAAAACCCACCCGAATAGCTGTTTGAGGGACCGGGCAATAATATGTGTGTCATACACATAAAAATCGACAATAAATATATATTTAGACAGATATATAGACAGACATATGGACACCACTCCAAAAATAGTCAAAACGTGTCCAGGAGGTTCTAAAACATATATTGTCATCAGAATCTCTAAATGGAAAATTTTAGTGAAAACAATACTTTCTCAAAACTGCGTATGAGAAAGAAAAAATAACTTGATGGCAAAGTGATTTATATTATTCGATTTCAAATATTGGCAAAGGACAGTGTATTAAGTATCCGATAGTTTGAAAGGAATTTGGGTAGTTCCTGTGAATATCAGTCTGTTCCACTTCTATTAACTGAATAAATTCCCGGTTCATTTCAGATGATTACTGATTTCCAAATTCCCGAGTGACGTTGTATTGTCAGTTTTATTAGCGTCTGCATTGATTTTCATAGGTGGATTGGAATTTTCCCATTCTCTCTGTATTTGGAAGTTCTGAGTAAACATCATTTAACACATAAACATCTGTTGCTGGGAAAATTAAGAATCGTCAAATCCATCTCACGGTCAAGAGGATTTATCACTGCATTTTCAGTCTAAAATAAAAAAAAATAATACTTTTTGCCTACAAAACATAACATACCGCCTATATTCAATAATATCTTAACAATTTCAAAGCTGTTCGTAAATTATTTCCTCTAAAATAGTCTTTATTTACAAGATGTCATTAAAATGCCATTCCTAGTCACATTTGCTACAATGTTTAGTTGTGTATTTTGAATTTCTCATTTATTTTCAACACATTTGATTATTTACTCAAAATTATATATTCCATTTCGTTATGTTTTATAAAAACTTAGCTTTTCATATGCTACAGTTAATGCTCCAATAATTAAGTTTGATTCATTGATTTATATTTTCTATTTTAAGTTGTTGTTACGTTTTATCATAACTATAGAAAACGAAAGTAACTTTTACTGATTAGTCTTGTTTTTTACATCGTAAAATGTGCTATAATTATTTATTTATAGCTTTTATAAATTGTATTTAGGAAAGTCAGCATCAGGGAAAATTTCTCGAGAATCAAGAAAGTCATCCTTATTTTTTCAAATTTCTTAGTTTATATTCATCTTAGTATAGGGAACTTCTATGGAGCTCCACGTGGGGACAACTTTCAGGATGGGTGGGGGGCAGTCTAACCCCCTTCTTATAAAGACCAGGAGTTATTTTCATTCCCTTTTAGAGATCGAAAAAATTCAGCTACAAAGTTGTAAAGCGTTGTCAAATTATCACTAAAATGAATTTAACCCGCAAAAGTAGCTACAACGTGTTACAGCCTCTTCCAAATCACCCGTGGTACTTTCTTCCAAATCACCCGTGGTACCTTCTACCATCTCACGGCGCTTGGCTGAGGTGGGGTTACTCTCACGATGGCTTTTAAGACATCTGCCTATAACCCCACAACATCGACAGATTCGTTTGGAGTAGTGTCGTAGCTGAGCATCATGGCTGCTAGCAGACTGATATCGCAAAGTGTACAGCAATGAATCAAGCTTCAGTCTCAGCAGATGACCATCGGGTTCATATGTGGAGGCGCCAGCGCCAGCGATCTCAATCAGCCTTTGTTTACAGGGCCAGTGGTCCCAATCAGCCTTTGTTACAGGCACACAGCCATTACCCCTGGTGTGATGGTGTGGAGTGCTACCTTTTTCGACAACAGGTCGTCCCTAGTCATCTTGCTTACAATTTTAACAGATAAACGATAATTTGATAAAATCGTGCGGCCGTTTGCGTTACCCTTCATGGCACGTCATTTTGGGGTAATTTTCCAACAAGATAATGCCACGCCTCATACGGCTCGCTTATCTGTGGACTGTCTCCGTGCTGTTCATACAATTCCTTGGTCAGTCAGCAGACCTTTCGCCAATCGAGCATGTGCGGGACATACTAGGTCGCCAGATTCGGGTACTCCCGAAATGTGGCAGATATGAAGCAACAATTGAGGAATGCCCCGCAGAATGTATCGCAGGATGACATTAAGAAACTTTATCACTCCTTACCTAGACTATACAAGCATGCATTGCTGCCAAGGGGGTTTCACGAATTACTGATTTGAAAATTCAATATGCAATTGCTAACTTTTGATGGATCCTGCGTCCTTGATTTTGTAATCATTTCATTACATGTGTTTGAGCTGTATGCATATTTAATTTCAATAAAAACAGTCTCTTTTTTCATGGTGCTTCGTTTTTTTTGCAAAATAGTGTATATAGAGAAAATCGTTTTAAAAATGTGTAAGCAGCCTCTGTACCTACACGATTTGAATGGTGAATATCCTAGACATGCATAAAATGTGAATGTTGTCACGTCCACATTTGTTCCCTCCAATTTTTTGCATTCTCAGTTTTCTTGAACAGTATTTATTGGCAATGCATATCAAACAGGGAGGAGGGGATTTTTAAATACGTGGTCTCATTCCAAGTACCTGTTTCCATAGGTGCTAAAATAATCAAGGGAAAATCGGAAAATGAAATAAATTTTCGATCTGGATTTCATATTGGTACTAATTTTGCCATTAAATTTCAACATTTAATTTTATTTTATTTGAAACCCTTCAGGTCATAGGTTAATTTCTTTCAACTGCAACCGTTTGAACAACCCTTATGTAAACCGAAAACTGTCTATTATCTACAGGGTGCTCAACAAAGAACTCCCTTAATTTAAAATTAAGTAACATGAAACAAAGATCGATAGAAGAATGCAACAAACGGTATGTTTATTGTGAAAGCTGTAAGAATTTTTACAGAAGTTTCGAAATATTAGTTACATTAGCTGCTAAAAGATGGCACTGTACAGCTGATATCAACATACAAAAATAAACTCGTCCTCTGCTAGCAGTCTTTGCAATCAGATCACAATCTTTTCAAAATGTCCAACGCAATAAGTAGTGCCTTTAAATAGCGCTCCGAAGCCCAGAGCAATGAGTTCTACCGTTCAAACGTGAAAGGAGGTTAGCGTACTGAAGAAACAGGTTGAAATCATGTATTACAAGGATGAATGTGTGTTTCTGGTACTGGAATATCACAGGTTAGAACACAGTATTACGGCAACAAGGCGCAATTTTTGCCATCTTTTAGCAGCTTTTGTAACTACTACTATTTTGAAACTTCTGTAAAAATTCTTATAGTTTTCACAATAAACATACCGTTTGTGGCATTCCTCTATCGAACTTTGATTTCATGTTATTTAATTTTAAATTCAGGGAGTCCTTTGTGGGATACCCTGTATCTTCACAAAGTGTAGGAAGTTTATAAAATTAAAACATAAAATAATTTTGTGTATCCTCTAATATTTTATACACCGATAATATTTTAAAAGAGTTTGGTTTATAATAAATGATTTCGTTTAATCTGTGGGAAATTCACCTGAATGTTCTCAATCTAGAAAGCTGCTCCAAAAAAGGCCGCAGTTGATTAAAATAAACAAAACGCACAAATGTGGCCGGTATTCGACAGACAAACCTGGGAGAAGGCTCTTTAATGTAAGGTTGGCTGGCGCCAAGTAACGAATCAAAAATTTGGCAGCTCAGCATCAGGAGTATAGCATTTTGTCATTAACGATGTCAAAGACCCGTTGAAAGTTGTTGCCAAAACACAGTAAGTTTTCGCATTATTACAATTAAAATTTGTTTGGTTGTCCTCTTTCAAAATCTTCAATGTGAACAAACACCAAATATTGCAAAAGCGAAATAAGAATTGTATGCCTTTATATGCTGTCTGATGCGTTTTGCTTCCGCTGTTTGCAAGGTCAGGAATGAGCCTGCGTTTCTCAACCGTTGTTGTAATGAACTTTTACGATTCATTGCTGAAAACACTTTTGATTTTTTAAAAGAAGTAATATTTAAATGAAGCTCTGAGTAAGTATTGTATTTTTAATTGTTTAAATACAAAATTTAAATATTGCTGGTTTTGAGATAGTAACACCGTTTTCCACAATAAAAGATTATATTTTAAATATACAACACAGAAAATAAAACTTTCATGCAAAAGTAGTACACAGAATCTTTAACTTCAAAATTATATGAAAACAGGGCCTCCTTAGGGACTTTTACAAAATTAAACACTTTAGGCACTTTTACAATTACCAAAATTAAAACATAAAATAGTTTTGTGTATCCCCTAATATTTTAGATACCGATAATATTTTAGAAGAATATTGTTTATAATAAATGATTTCGTTTAATCAATATCGATCCGTTGAAATTCTTCAATCGAGAAATCTGCACCATAAAAGGCCGCAGTTGATTAAAATAAGCACAAATGTGGGCGGTATTCGCCAGACAAATCTAGGCGAAAGCTTTTTAATGTAAGATTGGCGCCAAGCAACTAATCAGAAATTTGTCAGCTCAGCTTCAGGAGCATAGCATTTCGTCATTAACAACGTCAAAGACCCTTTGAAAATTGTTGCCAAAACACAGCAAGTTTTCGCATTATTACAATTAAAATTTGTTTGGTTGTCCTCCTCTTTCAAAATCTTCAATATGAATAAACACCAAAGATTGCAAAAGCGAAATAAGAATGGTATGCCTATATATGCTGTCTGAAGTGTTTTGCTTCCTCTGTTTGCAAGGTCAGGAATGACCCTGTGTGACGCTAATGTTGTTGTCATGAACTTTTACGATTCATTTTTGAAAATGCATTTGCCTTTTTCAAAGAAGTAATATTTAGATGAAGTTCTGAATAGTTATTGTATTTTTAATTGTTTAAATCAAAAATTTAAATATTGCTGGTTTTGAGATGGTAACATCGTTTTCCACAATAAAAGATTATATTTTAAAGATACAATACAAATAACATTTTCTTGCAAAAGTAGTACACAGAATCTTTAACTTCAAAATTATATGAAAACAGGGACGCAGGGCCTCCTTAGGCACTTTTGCCGTTGGCGTTCGCCAACAATTCCATCCCCTCCTCTTCCCTCCTTATCCATTCCTTCCTCCCTAAATTAAAAATAAAACTTAACTAAATGAAACTTAATTATTGAATCAATAATTTATTGCAATTAAATATTCCTTAATAGATGCTACAAGTGCGGTGGTACAAAAAATAACAAATGAGACAGATGTTTGGAATTATTTTAAGATTTCTTACTCTAGCGTTGAACATATTTGAATAGCAGAAAATGATTTAGTTCATGAAATAATATATATTGTGCATATATCATAAAAGCCTTTGTCATCGTTTTTACTATCAGGTTGTTTACACTTTTCGACGTTGGTTGGTTTTAGAAAATCGACCACCGTTATGGTATAGATAAAAAACTCAAAACCACTTTGATTAATTATCAAGCACTTCCAATCTAGCTAGAATCAAGGTGCTCTTCTCATTTCAGATCATTTGAAAAAATGTAATATTTCAAAAATTCGATTTAGGGTGGTGATATAGAAGAACGATAAAAAGAAACTCAAAACCGCTTTGATTAATTATTGAGCACTTTCTCTCAAGATGGAATCTTGATGCTCTTCTCATTCGAGATTATTTTGAAAAAAATCTAATATTTCGAAAATTTGAACTAAGAGGGAGGGTATTAAATAAATATCAGAATTATTTAGTACTTTCAAACTCGCTAGAATTTTAGTTTTGGTTTTATTCTGTCCGTTGTAGCTTTCAGATAAATGAAAACATAAGAAATTTCAAAAATTCAAATTAGAGGTTATGATACAGAGGCATTTTAAAAACACTTACACTGCTTTGCCTCGCAG
This sequence comes from Amaurobius ferox, assembly GCA_951213105.1. Lineage (NCBI taxonomy): Eukaryota > Metazoa > Arthropoda > Arachnida > Araneae > Amaurobiidae > Amaurobius > Amaurobius ferox. The sequence goes on from OX578134.1 coordinate 61,847,643, forward strand.
AAGTAACAAATACATAATTTGAACACTTCTAAGTACAATACACTTTGTGCGAAGGATAAGAAAAACTTGAGAAAAACATTTGTTTCGAAGATAAGCTGGATCCCCTTCGTCAGAGCAAGAGAACCAACAAATTCGAATTTTAATTGAGAAATAGGCGGAGATTATTCCTCTTCTTAGGGTTTGTTGGTTCTTTTGCACTGACAAAGAGGATACAACGTATCGTCAAAACAAACGTATGCTGCATTATTGTGTTATTTTTGCTTTTGTACGTTGTTCAAGTTTTTCTTATAATTTAACATCCTTCCGCTGCCAGTTGCAAAATAAAACAATTGAATCCCTTTGCTACGCGAGGAAATAAGATTCAAGATATTTTCCTATCTATTAGAATTATAAAATGTGCAGCATTTTTATGCATGAATCTGTAAGGGTTTTGATATTTTGATATTACACTCATCCCCCGATTTACACGGCACTTGTTTTACACGATTTCGCTTTTACACGGTTTATAATTAACAGATTTAAAAAAGTGATAAAAATGCATATTCCGCTCCATATATGCCTATACAAAGATTTGATGAAATTTTTGAATTTTATTCCTTTGGTAACACTGATGAAAACAACAGGGGATTCCCGGTGTTGTAAAATATATACATTTAGGGGAATCCCCGTAAGAGTGGAATCCCCGTATGTATTTCACAACAGTAAAGCTATCTGGTTCATGCAAGTACATAGTGCTGAAACATTTCAATAGCAAAGCTTATATTATTGTGCGTTTATCTTTTGAACTGGTAAGTTTTCAACATTTATAGTTTTTCTTGCATCTTTATAGTTTGCGTAAATTTGTTAAGGTTCTATAATGTCAAAAGTTTTGAAGAAAAATCAAATGAGAAGAAAAGTTATTTCTTTAGAAACTAAAATTGAAATATTAGACAGTCTACGTAATAGAGAAAGTGTAACGGATGTTGCTAAATTTTACTTCATGAATGAAGTCACAATACGGACAATAAGAAGAAATGAAGACTCCATTAGAAAAAGTGTAGCAGCTGGAACCTGCAGCAGTATGAGTACGACTTCATATGTTAGAGATGTTACAATGGAAAATATGGAAAAGCCTTAGTTATATGGATAGAAGACCAAACTTAAAAGCGAATCCCGATCGATACCAATGCTGTTACAAATAAAGCTTTGAAGAATTATCAATTACTTAAGAATCAGTCGCGTCGACTTCGTCCGATGAAAAGAAGGTATCTTTTTCCACAAGCCATGGGTGGTTCGAGAGATTCAAACAAAGACATTTTTTATATAATTTGAGAATGAAAGGTGAAAGTGCATCTGCTGATTCGGATGCGGCACAACAATTTCCGGCAAAACTTGCTGAAATCATTGCCGCTAACTCCTACACTTCTGATCAGGTTTTCAATGCTGACGAGTCCGGATTATTCTGGAAAAAAATGCCGGAAAGAACCTTTATAGCCAAAGCTCACAAATCAGCTAGTGGTCATAAAGTAGCGAAAAGTCGTATAACAGTTCTTTTCTGTTGCAATGCTTCTGGCGATTATATGATGAAACCATTGGTGATTAACAAATCAAAATCACCACGATCATTCAAAGGAATAAATATCAAAAACCTTCCCGTCTATTGGATGGCTAATAGAAAAGCATGGGTCACTGCCTTAGCTTTCAATGAATGGTTCCATAACTTCTTTGTTCCAGATGTCAAAAATTATTTAACTAAAAAGGGATTGCCTTTTAAGGCTCTTCTATTAATTGATAATGCACCAGGTCATCCTCCAGATTTAAAACACGAAAATGTAAAAGTTGTTTTTTTACCAAAGAATACAACTTCCATATTACAGCCGTTAGATCAAGGGATAATTTCAATTTTTAAAGCATTGTACATCAAGCAAACTTTCAGGTATATCTTAGAACAAATGGATAATGATGAATCTCTTATTCTGATGGATGCTTGGAAGAAATTTTCAATTTTAGATTGTGTTAAGCATGTTGGACTGTCATACACTCAGATCAATCAATCAACGATCAACGCCTGCTGGAAAGCAACATGGACGGATGTTGTTGAAAATGGAAATGATAAATCACCAATAAAGCATGAATATTCTCAGATCACTGAGTTGACCCATACTATAGGAGGAGAAGGTTTTGAAGATTTAGCTCAGGCAGATATTGAAGAAATAATGGCTGATGAAAAATTGAATGAAGGTGATTTAATTAACATGATTCGTGAAACAAACAAACATGATGAAGACAATGATTCTGATGAAGAGCAATCTGAACCTGTTGCGTTCACAGCAAGAGTCATAAGCGTAGGACTTGATTTGGGAAAATAATTGGGCAACCATTTCTTACAATATGACACAAATGTTGATCGAGCTCTCTGATTCCAGCGAGACCTTCGTAAATTCTTAAATCAATATGAAGAGGTCTATAAAGGTTTAGCATAAAAACCTACGCAATTGTTAATTACCGATTTCATGACAAAGTCTTGTCAACCCGATATCTTGCCTAATTCGTCAACCATTGAGCCAGAATCGCATCAAGAAAGCTCAAGTGGTAAAAGTGACATCATACCTATCAGAAAGAAAAGACTGATAGTACGTGAAAGTGATGACAGTGATTAAACTCATAATTAATTTTTAAGGGTCTTTTTGTTTTTTTGTTCCTTGTTCCTAATGTAAAATGAATTAAATATGTTATGTTACTACATTCATATGTTTGTTGTTTTATAAACTATAAAATTTAAAGTTTTCTAAGATGTCTTACTTTTGTTTTACTTAAATAAATGACTGAATCATGCACATTTTAGGGTTATTTTCGTTTTAAACGATTTTACTTAGCAAAATCCAAGATTTCAATTTACACGGTTTTGTGCAGAACTTATCTTCCGTGAAAATTGGGGGACAGGTGTATAAACAAATGTTAAGATGATATTAACGAAAATGTGTATGTGCCCTATTGACTGATAGCAATTTCGAACGCGTGAAGCGCAGCTGGAAATAGCTAACATTAAATATTCACAGTGATCCTTCGCCATGTTACAGTTGATTTGCTAAGCATCCAAGTTCTAATTTCTAGTACATCTCTAACCTATACGGGACAAAACATGCAGTCCTTTGGTACTCCTGTTTATCGGAGATCAGTGACATACTGTGGTTTCACTTTCTACAGCTTTCTCTTCTATACATTTACACGTGATACGTTTTGAAGATGCTATATACACGTTTCCACAGAAATTATTAATTTAATTCATTTATTCAATTTAAGTGGTAACTATAGATAATATCCAATTACAGCAACCACAAAACATAAAAAGTATAGAACACTAAATACCAGAATACTGAGCAGGGAACGTGCTAAGTACGTTTAATCAGACTTTTTAAAATATTGATAAGCGTCAAAATAAAAATATCAATATTTGCACAGTATGTTTTAAATAGATCTATAAACATATTTTGGCTATAAACATATATTTGATCTATAAACCTATATTTGATCTATAAACATATGTTTAATATATAAGAAATGCTCTTCTTCCCGTTTGTCAGTAACGCTTGGTCATAAATTAGGCGAACTTGGTGACTCGCTTAGCAAAATATCGCCAACTTGGCATTACTGTACGCAAAAATCGAACATTCTGCAATTCGCTCGGCCATCAATAGAATCGGAGATCAAACTTTGTTTACTGAAATGCGCCCAAACGTGCTACAAGCTACTATCTTAGCCGCCTACGGAATTACTTTCTACACAGATCTCTCGACCTATCTGAAAGTATAAGTTAATTGTTTGACCGGGAGCGCCCCCCAATTTAGACCGGAGCCTAGAGGGGGGCGGGTGTAACCCCAGAGACCGTATTCGCCTTCTCTTAAACACAAATTCTTGAAAGGACTGTCTGACCTATGAATTTTATTGTGCCCTAACTCCGTGTAGACACTGGTATAGTTTTGGGTGGCATCTAGGACCTCCAAGTGCGATCTTCGTGCCGTAACCACTTGGCTATCGCTACCCGTGTGGAATTGCTTCAATTGATTCACATTTATCCGTTCGTAACAAGAGGGAGTCTTTAAGGGCTTCCTCTACTACACTATATTTATATTTGAGGTTAATCGTAGCATATTATATCGAATAAGAGCTCCAAACAACAATTAATCGTAACAGGGGGTGAGGCAGTCCAGTGGTAGGGCACGGAGATTTCATTCGGACGATTTGCGCGGGAATCGCACTAGGTCGTTCACACTGAGTTCCGTGGGCGCGGTAGCCCATTGGTTAGCGCGCTGGAGTTGCACTCGGTAGGCCCGGGTTCGATTCCAGCCACTGCCAAAACTGCCGCCGTGTTCATGCGGAGTACGATCACGTTAAACATGTGGGTCCGAAAGTCCTTCCGAGAGGTTGGTGGTAGGGGAAGGAGGGTACGGTCCCTGTGGATGCCTCCCCCACTGGATTCCGGTCTAAATTGGGTGGCACTTCCCGACCGTCCAAACAGTTACCTTACACCTTTCTGGTAGGTCGGACGGTCTGGGTTTCAACAACAACAACACTGAGTTCCGTCACGTGAAATATGTTGGTAAGTTTTTCCGACAGGTTGCTCGTAGGAGAAGGAGGGTACAGTTTTTCGGATGCCTCTCTCACTGAGTTCCGCTTTAAATTGGGTGGCACTTCCCGGCCGTTCAAACAGATACCTTATACTTTCGGGTAAGTCTGACGGTCTATAAATTCACTGTAAATACAGACTTTTCATTACAACTTATATACAAATTAATGTATTGTCACAACTAAACTTCATTGAACACACATATACAACAAATAATATATTCTAACCTGCTCACACATCTTAGAATTCGATAAAAGGCGAGAAATAAAAAAAAAGTAAATATCGAACGTGTTAGTGGATTTGATACGGCCTTAATCGCATCTCCTAGTAAACGGAAACTTCTCGCAAGAAAAGTTTGCTGATAAAATAAAGTTGAGAGCTGGACAAAACGGGTTTCCCTTTTTGTCCACGTTTTTCCGTATAGCCTTATCTAGAATTCAACTACTACGCTCAAAGAAACTGCACTCCAAAGTTGGAATCAGAAAAGATTGAAAATCATTTTCTTGTAAATGTATTGTATGGAAGTTTTTGGAATGAATTAGTGAGAAAATAAATCCAATGTTTTGTGGATAAATTTTACTGTTTGATAGAATAATGTGTATTTTGCAAAACATGCACCCAGCTGCCCTGTGTGGTGAAGAGATTCAGCTGCATTGTAGGGAGCAGACATTTTTACTTTCCCTGGAATACATGGTAATGTATAGGAAAAGTATTGGAATCCTGTCGAAAATCACAACTGGAGTTTTCGACGGATCTACGCGTTTCGGGACCTCTAGAAAACGAAAAAACATTTTTTAGCGTGACGTATGTGCGTGTGTCTGTGTGTATGTCTGTCTGTCTGTCTGTCTATGTGTCTGTGAAATGTGTTTATACATTCTAACTCAAAAACTAATGGACCGAATTTTTAAAAATTTGGTAGGCAAGTCACTTGTGTGTGACCTGATGTTAACTAGTTTTTAGTACGATTCGGGATAAAAGAACCCGCCTTTTTTTGCGAAATGAGCCGTGGAAATTGCCTTTATCCACTCTAGTTGAAAAACTAATGTATCGGTTTTTTACAATATTCGGTAGATAAGTGGCTTGTCGGTTACCCTGGTGCTGATTAGATTTTGGTACGATTCGGAAAAAAATAACCTGCTTTTTTTTCCGAATTACCATACAGTTCGTAATTAATTGAAATAAATATAAAAGTCTAAATATGTGCCGAATAAATTCACTGTAAATACAGACTTTTCATTACAACTCATATACAAACTAATGCATTGTCATAACTAAACTTCATTGAACACACATATACAACAAATAATGTATTCTAACCTGCTCACACATCTCCGAGTTCGATAAAAGACGAGAAATAAAAAAACAGTAAATATTGAACATGTTAATGGAGCTGATACGGCCTTAATCGCATCTTCTTGCAAAAGAAAACTTTTTGCAAGAAAAGTTTGCTGAAAAAATAATGTTGAGAGCTGGACAAAAAGGGTTGCCCTTTGTCCGCGTTTTTCCGTAGCCTTATCTAGAATTCAGGTACTACGCTCAAAGAAGCTGCACTCGAAAGTGGGTAGAAAAGACTGGAAATCATTTTCTTGTAAATGTATTGTATGGAAGTTTTTGGAATGCATTAGTGAGAAAAGAAATCCAATGTTTTGTGGATAAATTTTACTGTTTGATAGAATAATGTGTATTTTACGAAACAGTGTATTTTGCGAATAATGTGTATTTTACGAGTTGCCCTGTATGGTGAAGAGATACAGCTGCATTGTAGGAAGCAGACATTTTTACTTTCCCTGTAATACATGGTAATGCACCCGGCAGTCCAAATAGTTGCTCAAGTCCACAGGATGAGTCGGACGGTCTGGATTTTCAACATGGTAATGTATAGGGAAAGTATTGGAGTCATGTAGAAAATCGCAACTCTAGTATTCGATGTATCTACACGTTTTGGAACCTCTATAAAGCGAGAAAACTATTTTTTGCGTGACGTCTGTGCGTGTGTCTGTGTGTATGTCTGTCTGTCTGTGCAATGTATTTATCCACTCTAACTCAAAAAGTAATGGACCGAATTTCATAAAATTTGGTAGGCAAGTCAGTTGGGTGTGACCCTAAAGCTGATTAGTTTATCGTACTATTCAGGATAAGAGAATCCGCCTTTTTTTGCGAAATGGCCCTCGAAAATTGCCTGGATCAACTTTAGCTGAAAAACTAACGGACCGAGTTTCAAAAATTCGGTAGATAAGTCGCGTGTGGGTTACCCTGGTGCATATTATATTTGGGTACGATTATTAAAAGAATAATCTGTTTATTTTTGCAAAATGGCCGGCAAAAATCATCAAAATGTAGAGTAAAAAATTACGTATGCTGAAATATATCCATTACATACTTGTTTTATACGTAATTTTTAACGAAGAAAGTAATAAGACCAACCCCATTACACTAGTGCTAGCCGTTCTCGAGATATTTTAGTTTTTCAGTATCTTCACTATGTCACCTTTGAAAATAAGTTCAGTTACCAAGTGAGAACAAAAATTGAATTAAAAGTGAATTAAGTTTAACTAAAACAAAGAGAACGTGGATATAATTCTGCAGGGAAAGTCATGTGCTGTCCACATCATGTTTTTCTTATTATTGGACGCAGAATTTTTGCCATGGGACTATTTTTGTTGTTGTTGCTGAGACCCAGACCGTCCGACCTTCCAGAAAGGTGTAAGGTAACCGTTTGGACGGCCGGGAAGCGCCACCCAATATAGACCAGAACCCAGTGGGGGAGGCATCTACAGGGACAGTATCCTCCTTTTCCTACCACCAACCTCTTGGAAGGACTTACGGACCCACATGTTTAACGTGGGATTATTTTTGTGAATCGTTTCCCTGAAACATCTATATCTCAGGATCTCACTATAGATAAAACTCAGATAATGGCTGATTTGGATGTATCATCAAATTCTTTAGAAGAACAGGAGGGGGGATATCATTAAAAAATCATTTCTGGTTTCTTCCCCCTTTCCTAATCAGAAATTTACATTTTCTTCTTTTTGTTGGGAACTACTATAGATTATGCGTATAAGGTGACTGATATGGATTAATTATTGTATTTCACAGAAAAATGGAGTTCTAATAAAGGTTTCCACTTCGTGTTTTCATTTCTGGTTCAAAAATGTTCGTTTTACTCGATGCATCTATTTCTTAAGATAGTGCTAGATACAGCTTAAATCAAAATTGACATATATTCATCATTAAATTTTGAAGGAGGTAGGGGGCTCTCTAAATATTTACTAAATATTTACACTTCCGCTTTATTTTACTTTTGATTAAAAAATTTCCTTGCAGCATCTATTTTTCGAGATTGGGCTTAGAGAATGATTGATGAGGATTTGTCACCAGTTCCAGAGGAGGTTGACGGTTCACTAAAGATTTCCACTTCCAGTTCTGGAGATTTATATGACTGCACAGAACAAATATGAAATGAGAATAAAAATGCTGAATAGTTCTGTGAAAATGAAGTCCGCACTCTATTTATCACTATATAAAGGTTCCTTCATAATTCTCTTGTTAAATTTATCTTACGAAATTCGCTATGCCCCTTTGCGTCTAAATCGGTCAGTCGGTTCGGTATTTATGCGGAAACTCTATCCACAACCGGTACATCCTAGAAAGAGGGTGTCTTAGGTTTATGAATATTTTACGAATTTATTTCAGAGTCCTTCAATACATTTAATATCTAACATAACACTTTTCAAATGCTGTTATGTAAACATTTTTCGTGTTGCATTCTAACGTTTAATTTTTGAGGAAGCCTCTTCTATTAAGATCATTTTCAAAATATATGAATTTATGATAATGAATTTATGATAACTATGATAATTATATGAATTTATGATAATTACATGTCATCCAACACCCAATTAAGCGTTTAAGTAAAACAAAAATATACAGATTCGCTAAACTTCGTAAACCAATTTAGCGTTAACAAAGGACTTACGGCAAAAACTTCATTTGCTCGTAAATGAATTAAATATGAAACGATATAAAATTAACTTATTCTGTGTTTTTCAGGGAATACTTCACTAATAGTTCTCTGATTTGCTACATAAAATTAATAAAAAATATTCAATTATAGATTTCTAATTTAGTTCATATAAGATTGCTTAATGGCCGGCAACTTTTTTATGCCAAATTGATTTTTCTGCCGATAGAGCATGATAAATCGCTGCGTTTCATATAATTTCATTAATGAGTGCCCCATAGTATCTGTTGATAAAAAGTAAATTAAGCTTAATTGCAAATACTTCGAGCCAATTTATTAATTAAAGGGGGTATATTGAAACAAAATGCCTTTAATGTCATATGCAGTTAGATGACAAATATTTTGGAATTTAACGTTTTCATATTGTTAGAAAATGTTTAACATGTAGGATGCAAAGAAAGCGATTGAGAAATAAAATATTTTGTGTACTAAAGCTAGAGTTCCTCGATTTAAAAACACATTGTAAAAACACCCATACGAGGGCTAGTATTTAAGATTTTAGATTGTGGCCATACCAAAAATAACAGCTCTCAGTGCAGAAGTTTATTTTAAAATTTGAACTTTCATGTGAACATTGACTGTTAAAGGAGAAATGCTATAATAATTATTTTACAGAGTCATTTTGAAGTTAATAAGGAAATGACAAAACATGGATTTAAGTCGAAGGGATTGCTATGATTTATTATTACCTTCGAAAAGGGTTGACGCAGGTTGGGACAGCTCAGTGGTTAGCGCTCGGGGACTGCACTTGGAAGACACGACTTCGACTCCTCCCGATTCTACCCCACCTGTCCCCATGTTCATGCGGACTACGGGCACGTTAAATATGTGGGTTCGAAAGTCCTTCCGAGAAGTTGGTGGTAGGGGAAGGAGGGTACGGTCTCTGTGGATATCGCCCCTGTAGTGTTTTCACCGCGCTGTCCGTCGCTCTTGGCAGATGGCTAAGAATCGAGTACGCATCGAATGCCACACCCCAATTGGACTTCGTTCTAAATTGGGTGAAACTTGTCAAACGTCCGAACAGATACCGTACACCTTCTGGTAGGTCGAGCTGCCTGGATTGAAGAAGAAGGTGAAAGGTTGACACAGCAACAATGTGTCGCTCGAATAAATTCGACTTTTGTTGATGAAGCATCATCCAAAGCATTCAATTTTACTTGATCATTTAAAATTCAAAAATGTATATGTGTGTTGGATTCCACACAGTTTGACTTAAGCTCTAATGGATAATAAAGAATTAAGCTAAATACTCAAAAGGATTAATCCAAATGGTGCAAATAAAATTTCAAATGATTCAACTCTGCGTCAAAATATGTCTTGTAACAGGTGTCTTGTAACATGTCTTGTAATATTGTAACAAGTGATGAAACGTGGATTAATTCATTTGAACCCGAAACAAAACAATAATCTACTGTTTGGGTGTTTTAAAATGAACCAAATTCTACAAAAGTTGCTCCTGCCGAAGGAAATTGTTACTTCTTTCTTGTTAAATCCGGCCATGTTACGATCGCTTGGAGGATCGTAGAACAGTAAATGCTGATTGGTATAAGACAAATTGTCTACCAGAAATAGTTGATTAAATCATAGAAAATAATACGAAACGTCGAATCAATTTTCTTCATGACAATGCAAGCTCACACACTGTATTTCAAACTATCAACAATTTGAAGCATGATAAAATTGATTTCATAAGTCATTGTTCTTACTCGACTGGTTTATCACCCAATGATTTTTTCTTGTTCCCAACAATCAAAAATGAAATGCGTGGTCAACGAATTACTAACGCAGAAGACGGAGCTGAAACTTATAAATGTCGCGAACGTTTTGGTATACTCGACAGAGAAGACAAAGTTTTGAAATCAAACACATTTATTAAACATGAAATAACAAGGCAGTTGATCGAAAACAGTGGAGTACAAGCATTTCTCGCAATAACTCAGAGTTACACTCGGTAGGGTGACCATTAAGAACACCCCTGGAGGAAGAGGAACCAAGAGAATACACATATTTTCTGATACATAAAATAAACACAATATTCCTCACATTATACTTGACATTTATATACGACATTTGTATACTTTGAACATATACGACATTTTCATATAACATCATCAATGACTCGATACTCACGAGGATTTGACAATTAACACTCTATTCGTTAGGTGGAAGACTAAATATATATAAAACTTTACCTCGTCTCTTTTAAATATAACATTTACAATTCTGTACCATGGGAAAGGATATCAGGATGGACTCTCGGCATAAACTCATCGAGATTCTTGCGCAGAACAAAATCCATAATGGTCGGGAAACTTGACTACACAACATCATGCTGGCGGAATTCGACATCTTGGTTGGTTACGGAGATTGGTTGATTCGTACCTTAGGACACAAGGAGGAGTCAGGCAAATACAAATCGCTGTAAAATGAGCTTTCCCTCTAGCCCTATTAGCGATTCAAGCCGACCAGTGAAAGAACCATTTTCTCTTTTCACAAGATTCATTATTCCATTACTACCAGGCTGATTCATTTAAAAACACGAGTGACTCATCTCTGAACCGAGCCAAACGACTCTACGCACAACTTGTCGAACTATGTTACATATTTTAATCACATCCTTCCACTTTCAAAATTAATCCACCTTTTCTTAAAATTCGCGATCATACGCGAATCAAACACACACGTCTCTACATTTCTCCACGACTCCTTCCACACTGCTTCCAAAATCCTTTTTCAAACTCGCGCGTGCGCAAAACCTGCAAGTTCCCAACTAGCGACTGAGAAGCGAAAATACAAAACTATTACTATTTTTCTGGAACATAAACACTTTTGCGATTTTAGAGTTCACTTCCCTTAAAAGTCAATGTAATTGAAAACATGTAGAAAAGACATTTACATTTCGAAATTGACACTTTCAATCACACAGAAATAAAACAATACTTTAATATACAATTTTAACACAGAGGTGTGAAAGCCTTATCACACTCCTTCGGGGCCCGGGAGAAAAATTTCCTGCAAAGCGGGGAATTTTTCCGCACAATACTAGGAAAATACCTGCATTAAGTTCCCAATGACATATGTTCCATTGAGAGGAATTTAGTGTAAATTTTGAGCGATGTACATGTACATCAAAGAAAAAAACAAAAACAAACAAGATCATGACCAGCATAATAACCAAAATCCAAGAGTGGCCTAAAGTTTGACTCGTGAGTCAAAAAAAAATAAGTCTCAATACAAGCATAGACCTTTACAAGACAACACCAAATTAACAAGACACAAATGATGAAATTGCCCCTTTTAAAACTTAAACACTAATACATTTTCTGGTGAGTACCACAGAGACATGAAAATTTAATTTACTCAACTCACAAAAAGTTTAACTAAACAAAAAGTTTTCTTTCTTCAAAAATTTTACAATTAAAATTCTATAAATTTACTTTTCACAGAAATCAATTTATTAACTATTATCCAACCTTGCCAACAAATTACTTTAAAGGACATTTAAAAAAATTACTAATTTAGAAAATGAGACAAATTTTCAAACCAAGAATGTTGATCAGGCACCCAGGCAAGAAACAAGTTCATTAGAAAGTTGCAAACCTAGAGGTGGCGGTACCCCCAACCAATAAGTCAACAAACACCAAATGACAAAAAAAAATTTCTAAAATTTACTAGACCTTTAAATTAAAAAAAAATCATTCACACATTCATAAAATAAAACAGAGATAAAAATTATCAGTTATCCTTAAAAATCCTTACCAAAACTCTAATCCATCAAGTACTTAATTATCTTAAAATTACTTTAAAACATTACTGCTTATCATTAAAGTAAAGCAAAAAAAAATTATTATTTAAGTATTTAGAATTTTAAAACACTACTTCAACCTGATTAACATGGCACTCACATTCAGAAAGCTGCACTGGCACAGAACTTGCAGTACAGAACATTCAGCTGACTGACACATAAAGCAAATTACACAGAAGTTCAGAAATATTGGATCCATTTTAACATAGCATACAGTTTTGCAAAACATTTTGTGAAACAATTGAAAATATAATATTATGAAACATAATTGTCCATCTCACAACAATATCAGTCTTTTTTTTTGAAAATGTGAGAATTTCATAATCTAAACATTTTACTTTACTTTTGAGCCAATTGCTCTCTTGACATATTGCCTTAATTGACAAGTAACTTTAATGAATAAATTGGCCTCTTGGGCGCAAGTCATACTTGTGTGAATTAGGAACATTTTGAGTTTTAACCCTATTTTGATGGTTTAGAAAATATCTACTTTTAAATTGTCTTGTTTCTTGAGTTGAAGAATTATCAATGTTATCATTATATGTGCTAGAAATCAATTCACTACGTCTAGGAGGTAAAGGAGTTAATCTATTAACGTGGACCAATTGCTGATTACATGGATTGTTTTTGTGTTGAATGACAAAGTTAACCTCAGTACCACCTCTAACATGATTTTGCTTTTCCCCCATATGCAAAGTAACATTCTGTGCATTTACTACCAAATCTCTAAAAGATTTGCTTCCATTTTCCAAATCGTTAATATGTACCTCTTCACTACCCAAATGTGGCACTACATTATTTTCCGAAAAATTTCTGCTCACATACTCTTCCCGAATGACCTGAGACTCATTCACTACCGGTGCCAGATCTGCTTTGCATTTGGCACATGCATTCGTATGGAACTCTTTCGGTTTACAGTCCTCTACCACACGAACATTTTTTCCACTACTCATCTGCGAGTCAGGCACAGCAATACGCTTTGCGACACTACTTAGGTTTGAGTCTGCAATTTCCGACTCATTTGCCGGTTCATGATTTGAAATCGAAAGTAAATTATTCGTACATTGATAACCAACAAAAGGAATGGAAGAGTTTGAAAACTTAAAACAGAAGTGATTATAATCTATAATAGCATTATGTTTATGTAAAAACTTGTTACCAAGGATTACATTATATGAAATAGGAGCTGGTGATTTTAACACAAAAAATTCGGTAGGGAATCTTTCTTTTCCCAAATTTAGCGAAATAGTGGCTAAACATTCAACTTTAGTATCTTGTGAACTAAAGCTACGCAAAATTGTTGGTTTGTATGTTAGCAACATATGTGCAATGGGTACAGTATTTAAAGCTTCCTCATACACTAAATTAATTGAACTACCCGTATCAATCAATATTGACACTTCACTGCTCACTAATTTTCCTTTTATAATAGAAGAAGATGACAAAGAATTTGTAATATTATGACAAATATTATTTTCCTCAAAATGTGATGTTTGCCTATCAAAAGTTTTTCTATTATTATAATTGTGCATGGGATATCTACTCTGATTCCCAGAAGAATGATTTTTGGAATTTTTCAAAGATTTATATGACTCCTTATTTTTATAATTTTGCGTTCCTTGCTTTCTATACTTCCACTCATTTGCAGACATTTGCCCTCTGTGTCTTTCACCCTGGTGATACCTAGTTCCAGGACTGGTATAAATTTTCCTACATTTTATACCGTACACATCTCTTTTTTGAAAAACCTTTTTCCAACACTGTTCTTGAACGTGACCTAATTTACCACATTTGTCACACTTTGGACGCGGTGAACGCTTTTCGTTAACTTTATCTGAATTAAACTTAAATTTTTCTATTTCCCTAAGAAATTCAATGTCCCTTTCCTGTTCTAACACTTTTCTTTTTAAATCTGACCTACTTTCACTTTGATCTGGTGTGAGAACATATTTTTCTGGTGTGAGAACACCTTTTTTTGTAAGTACCGGATTAGTCAAGTACATAGCATTATTTTCATTTAAAATAGATTCCTCAAGAATTGCAAGTTTTCTAGCCGAATAAAAATCTCTAGGGTTTTGTGACAACACCAATCTTTTTAGTTCCGGATATAAACCATTAATAAATGAAGTTTTTAAAAGTGTTTGCCTGATTTTATTCTCACTTTCGGAATCTACATCTTCCGGAACAACCTTAAATGAAGCAGCTTCGATTCTCATCGAAAACTGTTTAACCGACTCATTTGGTCTCTGTGTAAAGTTCACGAGTGAAATTATGTTTTTAGTAACATTTTCGGTCACTTCAAAATGATCTTTCAAAATGTGAATAATTTCCTGCAAATTTTTACAATTTCTGTGCTTTGGATTCTCTTCAATCAATCTATTTGCTTCCCCCTCTAAATTCAATCTCAAACAAACTAATTTGTCACACTCACTCCAGTTTGCATGAGTGGCTACTAAATTTAACTTTCCCAAAAACTGTGACAACGAAAGCTTTGAATTTCCCGAGAATTTTGGAATATGATGTGCGAACTTAGGTGTGAAAATATGGAATGATTTTAACATGTTATCATTTACCGATGAAGCACTGTTTTGATTTGGCAAAGTGCCAGAAGAAGAATTCAGACATACCGGCGATTTATCTGATATATTTTCCTCATTAGATTTAGCTTTGTGGCTAACATTTTTAACTTTACTTCTAGAATTAACAGTATCCGACTCAGTAGCAATATCAAGCGACAAATTCAAGGAGGAATTTAATTTTTTACTTGAATTTTTACTCATCTTACCGACATTTACTTTTTTGTTTCTAGTAATTGGAGCCATTTTGCATAACAATCAAATATACTCGTATAGTTTAACACAATATGCAATTGCAATGTTCTTAAACAGTATTTACAATAAAACCAGTTTTTATCAAATCAAATGACATAAATATGCAAACAAATCAATTTTTTTTATCAAATGGCACATATCAAATTCCAAGAACACTCGTTTTTGAGAACACCGAAAACAGAACATGGAACTCTGTTTACTTAAGAAAACACTCATTTTAGCACAACGGTAATTTTTAACCTTCAAAATTTCAATTCTTAAGAAAATTTTTAAAAATTTTAATTCTCTCAGCTCTTCCCCACTCACCGAGAAAAGTAACGGCACCAATTCTGTCGCGAACGTTTTGGTATACTCGACAGAGAAGACAAAGTTTTGAAATCAAACACATTTATTAAACATGAAATAACAAGGCAGTTGATCGAAAACAGTGGAGTACAAGCATTTCTCGCAATAACTCAGAGTTACACTCGGTAGGGTGACCATTAAGAACACCCCTGGAGGAAGAGGAACCAAGAGAATACACATATTTTCTGATACATAAAATAAACACAATATTCCTCACATTATACTTGACATTTATATACGACATTTGTATACTTTGAACATATACGACATTTTCATATAACATCATCAATGACTCGATACTCACGAGGATTTGACAATTAACACTCTATTCGTTAGGTGGAAGACTAAATATATATAAAACTTTACCTCGTCTCTT
Source organism: Amaurobius ferox (assembly GCA_951213105.1). Classification (NCBI taxonomy): domain Eukaryota; kingdom Metazoa; phylum Arthropoda; class Arachnida; order Araneae; family Amaurobiidae; genus Amaurobius; species Amaurobius ferox. Next base: position 61,863,630 of record OX578134.1, read on the forward strand.
TTAAATATAACATTTACAATTCTGTACCATGGGAAAGGATATCAGGATGGACTCTCGGCATAAACTCATCGAGATTCTTGCGCAGAACAAAATCCATAATGGTCGGGAAACTTGACTACACAACATCATGCTGGCGGAATTCGACATCTTGGTTGGTTACGGAGATTGGTTGATTCGTACCTTAGGACACAAGGAGGAGTCAGGCAAATACAAATCGCTGTAAAATGAGCTTTCCCTCTAGCCCTATTAGCGATTCAAGCCGACCAGTGAAAGAACCATTTTCTCTTTTCACAAGATTCATTATTCCATTACTACCAGGCTGATTCATTTAAAAACACGAGTGACTCATCTCTGAACCGAGCCAAACGACTCTACGCACAACTTGTCGAACTATGTTACATATTTTAATCACATCCTTCCACTTTCAAAATTAATCCACCTTTTCTTAAAATTCGCGATCATACGCGAATCAAACACACACGTCTCTACATTTCTCCACGACTCCTTCCACACTGCTTCCAAAATCCTTTTTCAAACTCGCGCGTGCGCAAAACCTGCAAGTTCCCAACTAGCGACTGAGAAGCGAAAATACAAAACTATTACTATTTTTCTGGAACATAAACACTTTTGCGATTTTAGAGTTCACTTCCCTTAAAAGTCAATGTAATTGAAAACATGTAGAAAAGACATTTACATTTCGAAATTGACACTTTCAATCACACAGAAATAAAACAATACTTTAATATACAATTTTAACACAGAGGTGTGAAAGCCTTATCACATAAATCACACGTTTCTCCTATACAAACTTCTGAATGGCATAACTGCTTTGAAAATTACTTTATTTGAATAAAAAACGTATTGATGCTAAAGGCGAATATTTTGAAAAGCAATATAACGATTGATTTTCATACCAAAATAGTTTGTGTATTATATTCTAAAAACTTGAATTCTACCCTACATACTTTATAATGACAAAATTATTTTTATATTTAAAGGTAAAGTTACAATGTGATCTATCATATAAGATTTAGATTTGCAATTTCCTAATGACAAAAACCCTGCAGAAAGGGTCTTTTTTCAAAATAAACAAGACCGTTTGATTGCAGATGACGGTATCTATAAAATAGTTGCGCGCTTATGTAATCATTAGCATGGAAAAACAGTTAACTAAAGTTTTCTTGCTGACACCATTGCACATAATAAGCGTGAAACCGGCCCATAGATACTGTTATCTGCAATAGGAGTGCTAAGTTGCTCTTTCATGTTTTCACAAAACAAAAAATAAACATCTCAAATTGTGAGACCAGAATATGTCCTCACATGAGACATTTTTATTTGAATATTTATGGTGCCTAGTACGGCAAACAAAAGCTGGCAGTACTTTCTGCTATCCGTGTAGCAGTACTTTCAGCAATAAGACTGATGCAAGCCTCAGAGTGATGATAAGCCCAAGATTAAACTTGAAGGTATGTACTCATCATTTTCAGGTCCTAGACACCATCGTAAAACTGATATTTTTGGTCGCATATCTCCCCTTGCTAAAATAATTAAATGAAAATTGATAATAATGATAAATTGATGTTATTGATAAATTGATGTTGTTAATAAATTATATTGTTTAAGTTAAATAGTCTAATCTCTTTATATTAATTAATAATTCTTTTCAGGACTTACACAAAAAGGTAAAAGTACTTTGAGGGTTATTGCTTAAACACAACGCACTTATAGTCATTAAAATTAAAAATAAATAAATAATATTAATATAGTTTAAACTCATAAATTAAATATAATAAATTTTATTTTTTATTTCCACATTTGGTTTCCGTGACGCTTTTGTGTAAGTCAAAATTTAAATGAAAATTTTAATGAATAATACTGAGGTGAATAAAAATAATTTAAATAAAGAAATGAATGAAAATTTTGGAGGAGCATATGTTGACCAGATATTTTGCATTGTTAAAATTAAATATGCACAATCACTTTGAAAATGAAAAAAAAAAACTTGAATATATTTGGAAATGATTGAAAATAGTGTGTGAAAAATTGATTAATATTAAGAATATTTAATGTATGTTGAAGTGTGTTTATGTGCAATATTTTGAAGTGTATTTTATGCTATTAATTTTAAGTAGGGTTTTGGACGGGATAATTTTTGTTTTAAATGCCTCATAGAGCCACTAGAAATTCGAGACGGCAAAAGTCGCCGGACAGGTCACAGAGAGAAAATACTGAAAATCAAAGAATTAAAATGGAGAACTTTCAATTAATTAATTTATTGCCAATTTTTTATAGAAGGGAAAATGGGGACATTGAATTTTTTTTACGCAGTTCGAAAATATTGCAGGAATGGCCGAATGGTCGGAAGTGAATAAAGTCGTAATTTTAAAGACTAGGTTAAAGGAGAAAGGTTTGGAATTTTTATCAAAAAAAAAGAGAATTGCAAATTGCAAATAATATGGGAGATATTAAGCAAATGTTGTTAAAACAATTTAAAACATCTTTGACAATGCTTCAAAAGCAAACATATTTACACAAAATTAAAATGTCACCAGGTATGAAGGTGGCTGAGCTGGCATTAAATATTTCAAATGCGACAAATGATTTTTTGGGAAATTACGCAAATAATGAGATGTGCGAAGTTAAAAATAATATAATGTTAGCTAAATTTTTAGAGTCTGTAAGACAAGATCTTGCTTTTGAAATTAAAAAACTAAATATTCAAAATTTTGAGAAGGCAATAGAGTATGCAGAACATATAGAGAAAATTATGGAGGAGGATTGTGACCGTACGGAAATTAATGCAGTTTATCGCAGTGAAAATAATGGCAGAAAATTTAATGATAATCAAATGGAAAGGCATTTACAAAATTCAATATTTGAACCTCAGCAATTAAAATATGAAAGGCATGAAAAATCAGAAAATGAAATGATATATTGTACAGGATGCGGAAAAAGAGGGCACTATTTTTCTACCTGTTGGCACAACCGAAACGCACAAAATAATTATGAAGTAAATAAGTATGGGAATAAAAGAAGTGGATTTAGAAATGAAAATAGTAACGGATTTAGAAACGGGCAAAGTAACGGATTTCGTAATACGTAAAATTGCGGATTCAGAGAACAAAATGATAGTCGGTCAAATACCCAAACTTTTGCAAAAGAATTTAAACTGAAAGAGGGGCTTTGACCAAGTCAAAATTTAAAAAATAGACCAAAGTCCCAATCTAGAAGAGATAAATCGCAAACGCGAAATAAGATATCGAGTTACAATGATAACGCAAATAAAATGCAATATGATAAAAGGGAGGTTCGCACGTGAAGCCCAGGTCCCAATTTGCAGTTAAATCAAATCAAAGCACAAGAAAATAAAAATGACAATAAAGAAATAAATGGTATTGAAAGCATGCAAAAATATAATCATGTTTCCTGTAATCATGTTTCCTGCCCGAGAGATGCGGTGCTTGAGACTATTGTAGATTCGTTGGCGCAGCCCGGATGGCTGAAATTCGATAAGCACTTCGTCGAAAGTCTAAAAAGTGAGGCAAATATTAATAAAAAGAAAATTGAGGAAAATACATGTGTAGAAAATATTATAGGTAAAAATATTACAAATAAGGAAAATACAGGAGTTAAAAAAGTTATTAAAAATAAAAATGATGCGTGCAATGCAAAAATAAATTTAAATGATGAGTACAAAAAGGAAATTAACTCAAAATCGACTCAGATCGATAATAAAAAGTGTGATGAAATTAAGGAAACTAGTTGTAAGGTTTCGCAAATTGATACACAAATTTTTAAAGGTAGCCATGTTAATGACTATACTTGCTCAAATGATGAAAATAATAAAATTGTTGATACAGAAAAAAATTTTAAAATTGTGACGAATTCGAAAAAGCCAATTGTCTCACATGATGAAGTTAAAGGCATATTTGAATTTAATGAAAATATTAAAAATGGTTATTATGGCAGTAAAAAAATTGCACAGGTCGATGAGGCCAGTTTTCCTAAAAATGAAAAGGTTAATGATTTTGCTGAAAAAGAATGTGTTAATGAAGAGTCAAATCTTGACGTCCAGGTCTATTTCATGCTCACACGCAGGATTTCGTTGCAACCAAATTAGTTGATTGCAGAACAATTCGACATAAATCAGGAAATTCAGGATAAGGAAGTTATCTTTATCCCCACAAAACACACAAAATTACTCTTTCCATTTGGTGCAATTCGAACTGTAATAAAAAATAACAAAGTTGATATTGTAATTAGTAATCAAAAGAAGGTTAAAATTACATTTAATAAAAATATGCGAGTAGGAGTTATTAAAAATTTCAAAAAAATTACTAATAAAAAAATGTAAATCGGAGATACCGTATTTTTGAAAGAGGAAAATAAACCCAATATGTTTCAAGATCGATTTCAGGAACCGTTTCGAATAATTGAAATTGGAAAAGCAAATATATTGACCATTAGAAATAAATATAGCATGAAAGATGAAACAATTAAACTTCACGCTACCCAATGCTATATCGCACAGGAAGTACAAAGTGAAAGTAAAAGGTTGGAAGAAATTCAAAGTCAAAGCAAAAATCATGAGGTGGAAAATACTCAAATTATTAATTTTCAAGAATATAATAGTCAAAATCCTAATGGTCAGGAAATACAAAATGAAAGTCAAAGTCATGATAATCAATATACTCAAAAATTACTTGAAATTAAAATAAGGGATTTTTTGGAAAATAAAATTCAAAATCTTAATGGCCAGAAAATGCAAAATGAAAGTCAAAGTCATGATAATGAAAATACTCAAAAATTACTTGAAAGTAAAATAACGGATGTTCTGGTTAGTCAAAATGTCAGTTTTGAAGGTGATCAAAATACAACTAAAAGTAATACTAAGGAAAATATTCAAATTTCAGAGGACAATAAAATAATGGAAGTTTTGGAAAGGAAAAATCAAAATTTTAATTTTCAACAAATTCAAAAAGAAAATGAAAATGAAAATCATGATAATAATAAGAGAAATTCACTTGAAAATAAAATAATGGATGTTTTGGAAAATGAAAGTCAAAATGTTAATTTTCAAGAAAAGGAAAATGGAAATCATGATAATGATAAGCAAAATTCACTTGAAAATAAAATAATGGATGATTTGGTTGATCAAAATAATAGTTTTCAAGAAATACAAAATTCAAATGTTTGTAAAAATTTGCAAAAGGAAAAAAATAATATAATAAAGAACACTAGTCACAATGATAATGAAGGTAATGATATTATAAAAGTAGATACAGAAATAATTCAAAATCAAAGCAAATATAAGGAGTATGTTAGGCAGAAATTAGAGTTTCTAAATGAAATACATATTTTTAACACAAATGAAATTGAAAGTAACATTCATGAACATGGGGAGAGAAGGCTTGGTCAAAATTGTTTCAAGAAATCAAGAAATTTTAAGAATTCAAAATTTGCTTGATTGGTTTTTGAAGAATTGTAAAATGAGAAAGAGATAAGAAAATAACAAATCAAAAATTAATTAAAGGGAAAATGATATGGAATTGAAAATATTGTAAAAATGAAAAAATGGATAATGTTATGAATTTTTTTTTAAAAAAAAGCAATAAGGAAGGAATTGTTTAAGAATGAAAATGGTATGAATTTCTAAGAAAAAAAATGAATAATCATGGAATGGTTTAAAAATGAACATGGTATGAATGTACAAAAATTGATAATAATTGTACAAATAATGTTACATGTGATAAAAAAATAACGCAAAGAATAATTATGCAAATAGATCTACAAAAAGGAAAGGTAAAATCAAATATGTTACCTAATTGGGTAGATGAAGGGTCTGTAACCAAATACAGGCAAGGACAAGGTTGTTGGAAAGACAGCCCGGTCCAATGCTTCATTTTTCAAAATAGGGTGGAAGGCAAGTCCATTCACTTCAATTTGTTTTCAAGGGAAGGCAAAAATGATATGTCTCTTGAGAGAAGAGTCTTGAGGCTTAAAAATTGAATGACCGGTTTAAGTAAAATAAAAAAATAAGTAGTGAGCTGAAAATGAGAATGTTAGAGATTATTCATAGATGGTATAAATTTTATGTCAAAAAGTAAACAAAGGCATAAATAATTGAAAATTTTAAATCAATTTGAATTTAAAATGTTACATTATGAACAGTAAAAGTAGCTGTAAATTGCCCGTTGCAATAAAGCAATCCAGGACACGATATCTCGCGTAGGAATGTTCAAATGTGAAAATGCTTAGATAAATAAATGTTTGAAGAAGAATATAAATTGTATAAGCAATTTATGTAACTAAATTAATCCTAAAGTGACAGGATAAGTGAAAATAAATTTAGTTAAAATTTTGTTTAAGTGAATAAATGAATAAATTCACAAGATGTGTAAAAAAAAAAAACCAGGGGTTTGAAATAAAAAGATAATTTAAGAATATTGAGTGCGAAGTAAAGCATTTTGGTGTTTATTTACAACGTAAGGAAAGGTTACGTTAATCATGTGTGTATAAATAAATATGAATATATGAAAATAGAATGTAAATATTGAATAGGAAAATTGTACGATAATGAATAGCTGTGAAATACATATGAAATGAATATAAATAAATATGTAGTGAGTATAAATGCATTTTATAAAACAATAAATAATGTACATGTCAGTGGGAAATGTAAATAAAAATTAAAAGTGATCGATGAGATACGATAGCAACCGGAAGTGTTTGTAAACGAACGGTAATCTAAGTTAAAAAAATAGATACTCTGTTATTAATGTCATAAAATGGTGATTAGGTATTTTTAAATATAAAAAAATTTATGAAAAGGATATTCTGAATAAGGTGTTGAGAAATGTTATCATAAATAAAATAAATTTGGATGAAATAAATGTCATAAGTGGTATGTAAATAAATAAATGATAATATGTATTACGGCGATAAAGGGATTAGCCGCAGTTACTTAGATGTCAAAAGAAGTAATAAATTAAGTAATAATAATGCGATAGAATGATAAACAATCGCGTAAACAGTCGCGCGATTTTAAATGGTTATAAATGTCAGGTATTCAATGTTGTAAGGATTAAAATAAATTTAAATACATAAAGATGATAAATTTATAGATAAGGTGGGTAAATAAATCCGCGTTTAAAAGGGATAAATAAATAAAAAGGATTTCAATTCATAAGATGTTAAATAGATAAATAAATAAATAAAAAGGATGTCAATTCATAAGATGTTAAATAGATAAATAAATAAATAAAAAGGATTTCAATTAATAAGATGTTAAAGATATAAAAAAAATAAATAAATGCATTAATAAATTTTCCAGTAAGTAGAAAATGAACGGAACTCATTGTAAAGAAGCGTTAAAAATAAAAATTGACAATTAAGTAAATAAAGGGTTTTCAGACAAGAAATTAAAGTCTTAAGTATGTTTTAAAAAGATGAAATACTTTTATATAAAATTTGAAAATTATGAACGTGTTAAGCAAGGAGTTAAAATAAATAAAATGTAAACAGATTATATATCAAAAATTTTAAAAAATTTCAAAATTAAAAAAAAAAATTCAATTTTTTTTTTAATTTCATAAAGTCATATGGAAGGTATAGAAAGAGCATATTAAATAAGAGAGAATCTCAACTTGAAATGGAAAGGTGATATTTAAATAATAAGGTAATACAGTAAGATGATTTTCAAAAATGTTGAATAATGTTAATATAAAAGGGTATGCAGTCAGGTCATAAGTAGGCAACATTAAGATGACTTTGATAATTGATACAGGCCACCTCAAAGAAACCAACTGAATAATATTTAAATAAGGGGCTATTTAGTTTGAGTTTAAAAAAAAAGAGAGCTATACAATGCTAATGTAATGTACAAGCCATGAGCATGCTTGTATAAAAGGTTAATAGCAGATATAATTAATAATTAAATTGATGAGGAGGTTTATATTTTAAAGAATAAATCGACGTTTGTATAACACGCCGAGTGGATAAATAAATGGTTTACAATACTTCGTGACAAGCATTTGGTGCGCTCCAGAATGATCATCTTCAGTGTTCAGTAGACAACGCGGCCAACCCAACGTTTTCGAACTGCATTGTCATAGTTCTAGGAGTTAAGTTGAGTGGATTCAGGCTGCTAATCGCTGTTGAAAAAACGATTAAAAGAAAGGTAATCGTTTTCGAGTCTTTTTTTGACCAGGCACTTTTCCGATTTTCGGAAAAGTTAGTTGAACGCCGTTTCCGGTAATTCACTCTCGATGGAGAAAAAGGGGTCTTTCAGAAGGGGTTCTTCTAATGATCAATCAATGGCTGTCATCAAGTGTAAGGGGTCGTTGGTTTGTTTACATACAATGCGTTGTAAAGAAAAAAAATTAAAGGGAAGATGTCACCCCGTATGCAATTGCAAGGGGAATTACAAGATTCTGTGAAAAGTATATATATTTTCAATGGCTGATGTAAAAAAAAGAAAAAAATATGTGATTGTATTAATAAGTATGTACCAGTATAAAGTTTCAGCAAAAATGTTATATATGTGATGAAGTTATCAATTATAAAAAATGTTAAATGAAGTATGAAAAGAATTGTGTTAAAAAAATAATAATGTGTAATTTGTACAAAAAAAAATGTGTAATGGTGTTAAAAATATAAAAGTAGATAGTAGTGTGTAACATTTCAAAGTGAATGTGCATATGTTTAAAAATCTTTTTAAGTACTCAAAATTTAATTTAGCTTCAATTGAAAGCTGGACCTGGTAGAGTTCATGAGTACGTAACTTATGTTTATTTAGTGTATATAATGGTGCTAAAAAACTTTTGAGTTACAGCAAGACTGTTGAACTAATTCTGGACGGACTTTGTCCCAAAAAGAAGTGAAAAATGCCAATTAAAAAGTGGCATCTGAGTTGAACTTTATTGGTTTTGAATTTCTTTTGTTTTTTTGTCCGTGGGGAGATATGTGAGACCAGAATGCGTCCTGACATGAGACAGTTTTATTTGATTATTTATGGTGCCTAGAACGGCAAACAAAAGCTATAGTCTGGCTGGCGCCGGGGTTTACGACAGCGTGAACGTTAAGGTCATAATACTATAAATTTAGGTGTGGCAGACCAGAGGGTCTGAGAGGGGCCTTGATAAATGTGAAGTGATGTCATTGGGTTCAGAAGAACGAGTGAGCGCCAAGGGGAAGAAGGGCGGAGCTACGCCTCCTCCCCCGCCGAGGAAACCACAAGCGCAGTCATATATACGAAATGAGTTTGGAGCAGACGAAAGACAACGAGCTCAGTCATACATACGAAATGAGATTGGAGTAATCGTTTTCGAGTCTTTTTTTGACCAGGCACTTTTCCGATTTTCGGAAAAGTTAGTTGAACGCCGTTTCCGGTAATTCACTCTCGATGGAGAAAAAGGGGTCTTTCAGAAGGGGTTCTTCTAATGATCAATCAATGGCTGTCATCAAGTGTAAGGGGTCGTTGGTTTGTTTACATACAATGCGTTGTAAAGAAAAAAAATTAAAGGGAAGATGTCACCCCGTATGCAATTGCAAGGGGAATTACAAGATTCTGTGAAAAGTATATATATTTTCAATGGCTGATGTAAAAAAAAGAAAAAAATATGTGATTGTATTAATAAGTATGTACCAGTATAAAGTTTCAGCAAAAATGTTATATATGTGATGAAGTTATCAATTATAAAAAATGTTAAATGAAGTATGAAAAGAATTGTGTTAAAAAAATAATAATGTGTAATTTGTACAAAAAAAAAAATGTGTAATGGTGTTAAAAATATAAAAGTAGATAGTAGTGTGTAACATTTCAAAGTGAATGTGCATATGTTTAAAAATCTTTTTAAGTACTCAAAATTTAATTTAGTTTCAATTGAAAGCTGGACCTGGTAGAGTTCATGAGTACGTAACTTATGTTTATTTAGTGTATATAATGGTGCTAAAAAACTTTTGAGTTACAGCAAGACTGTTGAACTAATTCTGGACGGACTTTGTCCCAAAAAGAAGTGAAAAATGCCAATTAAAAAGTGGCATCTGAGTTGAACTTTATTGGTTTTGAATTTCTTTTGTTTTTTTGTCCGTGGGGAGATATGTGAGACCAGAATGCGTCCTGACATGAGACAGTTTTATTTGATTATTTATGGTGCCTAGAACGGCAAACAAAAGCTATAGTCTGGCTGGCGCCGGGGTTTACGACAGCGTGAACGTTAAGGTCATAATACTATAAATTTAGGTGTGGCAGACCAGAGGGTCTGAGAGGGGCCTTGATAAATGTGAAGTGATGTCATTGGGTTCAGAAGAACGAGTGAGCGCCAAGGGGAAAAAGGGCGGAGCTACGCCTCCTCCCCCGCCGAGGAAACCACAAGCGCAGTCATATATACGAAATGAGTTTGGAGCAGACGAAAGACAACGAGCTCAGTCATACATACGAAATGAGATTGGAGTAGACGAAAGACAACGGATAGCAGATATGGACGAAAAAGAGTGCAGTTGTAGACGAAATCAGAGTTCAGTTATAGAAAAATGAGAGTTATGTTATAGACGAAAGAGAGTGCAGTTGGAGATGCAGCATAAAAAACCAACAGATTTGTAGAGTGCTCCGTAGATGTGATCTATGTGCGAGTGCATTATAAGTACGAGATGCGAGCCACACACCACAGAGTTGTGGCAGTACTTTCAGCAATAAGACTGATGCAAGCCTCAGAGTGATGATAAGCCCAAGATTAAACTTGAAGGTATGTACTCATCATTTTCAGGTCCTAGACACCATCGTAAAACTAATATTTCTGGTCGCATATCTCCCCTCGCTAAAATAATTAAATGAAAATTGATAATAATGATAAATTGATGTTATTGATAAATTGATGTTGTTAATAAATTATATTGTTTGAGTTAAATAGTCTAATATTTTTATATTAATAACTATTTTCAGGACTTACACAAAAAGGTAAAAATAATTGGAGGGTTATTGTTTAAACACAACGCACTTATAATCATTAAAATTAAGAATAAATAATTAATATTAATATAGTTTAAACTTATAAATTAAATATAATACATTTTATTTTTTATTGCCACACAAATCACCGTGATTAAAATATTAAAAATATCGTGGATACTTACTTTTAAATATAGTTACTTGAGGCGAATTATAACGTAAATGAGAAAAAAGAAATTTACTCTATGGATGTTCGAACATATAGACGTGAGGTAGAACACCTCAGAAATAATCACAGAGCTACCACTCGGTTGTAGTTGGTTTACTTGTCCTTCAATCGTAGTTACCACGAAAACTATTTGAACCATTTTTACCCGTAGAAATTTAAAAATCTTCTTTCTAATCTTTTCTGCTACTTTAAACAATACCCTATACTGTCTTGCTCAATTTGGTTTTTTCATAGTAACTGTGAATTTGCCTGTGAATTGAGATCGTTAGTCAGTCATTTCCGATTTATGCATATCGAGATCACAGGAAAAAAATATATGTGTTTGAAATCTTCAATTTAGACTGCAAGAGAGGAACGAAAAATTGTTTAAAACGCCTTTCATGTAAATTAATAATTTTTTAAAACTATTTCTTGTATTAAAATGAGTGAAATCATTATAATTTTAATTATTTTAAATGGTGAAGGGAAAATTTCAAGGGTACCCCTCAATTGGGGATGAACCAAAAAATCTGCCGAGGCTATTTTTCACAACATAGATTGAAATTATAAAGTCTCGTGATCATTGATCTACAAATAAACCCTTTTATGCATGATTATGTTAAATTTTGTCCTATGTTTTCATGTTGAAAAAATATAAAATTTCAAATAAATTTCGAAGTTTTTGCTCGAATTAAAAAAAAATTCTAACTAGTTCTAGATTTTTTGATACCAAAGCTTGATATAAAGTTTCATAAAAATGCATTAATATGTTTTGAAAGACCCACTCTAGGGTACGAGCAGCTGTTTGAGCGACCGGGCAATAATATGTGTGTCATGTACATAGAAATCGACTATAAATATACATTTAGACAGATATATAGACAGACATATGGACATCACTCCAAAAATAGTCAAAACGTGTTCAGGAGGTTCTAAAACATGTATTGCCATCCGAATCTCTAAATGGAAAATTTTAGTGAAAACAATACTTTCTCAGTACTGCGTTTGAGAAAGAAAAAATATCTTGATAACAAATTGATTTATATTACTCTTTCAAATATAGGCCAAGGACAGTGTATTAAGTATCCGATGGTTTGAAAGGAATTAGGGTAGTTTCTGCCAATATCAGTCTCTTCCACTTCTATCAACTGAATAAATTTTCGGTTCATTTCAGATGATTACTGATTTCCAAATTCCTGAGTGACGTTGTATTAACTGTTTTATTGGCGTCTGCATTGATTTTCATAAGTGGATTGAAATTTTCCCATTGTGTCTGTATTTGGATATTGTGAGTACACATCATTTAACCCAGTGTTTCCCAACGTGGGGCTCACGCCCCACAGGGGGGCAATTTGATTTGTTAAGGGGGACAATTCGAAAATGGACTCGTCCAGAGTTTAAGTTAACCGTATGGCGACTCTCAGTCGCTACTCGAGCTGGGTAAACGTCCAGTATAGGTAACTTCTGTCTGCCATGTTCGTTTATTTAACCAATATCTTTGAAAAACTAAATATATTAAATAATCAACTTCAAGGAACACATAAAACTCTTGTCGATGCAAAAGCGAAGATATTTGGTTTCATTGCCTTTATTGAATTATGTCAGAAATATATTTACAACAAAAATTTCGAAAAAATTCATTGGCTCCAAAAATGTGAAGTGACTAATACCGCTACACTTGTTATTGTCGACCATCTGAGAATTCTATTGACTGATTTAGAAGAAAGATTTTCTGATTTGAAACAAATTGATTTTTCAACTTGGATGATTCAGCCAATGTTAGTGGATTTGTCTGATATTTCAGATATGCAATATCAAGAAGAATTCGCAGAAATGCAAAATGATGAGTGGGTCAAGACTTTACTTAATATAAAAGGAGCGATGGCATGGCTTTGTGAGGAAACAGAAATCAAATATCCAAATTCAACCAAATGTGCAAGAAAACTATTGTTACCGTTTCCATCTTCATATTTAGCTGAATGTGAATTTAGTGCCATAAATGATTTGCTGCTAAAAAAAAGAAATCGGCTGAATATAACACAACGGGGAGACTTGAGACTGAAGCTAACTAAATTGGAACCTAACATAAAATCTCTTTGCAGCAAGCGCAAGGATCTCACTAAATTTAAATAATAACTAATTACTAATAAATAAAATAATATAGAAATATCTTTCATTAAAATTGTTTCGTACTTGAATTTCAGTTCTCCATTATAGGTTTTGAAAATTTACTTACTGTGTTTCCTCAACAATTTCCCAGTGATTTCTTCCTAAAACCTCTTCTTTCTTCAGTGAAGTTTCTTCAGTGAACAATTCAATTTTTGAATATTAAAAATTATGTATATGTTACATGGGGGGGGGGGCATAAGAATTTTAGAAAGGTTTAGGTGGGGCATGGCACAAAAAAGGTTGGGAAACACTGATTTAACCCATAAACATCTGTTGCTGGGAAAATTAAGAATTGTCAAATCCAACCTACGGGTAAGGGGAGGTATCACTGCATTTTCAGCCAAAAACAAGAAAGAAATAATTGTTTTTGCTTACAAAACATAACATGCCGCCAATATTCAATATTATCTTAATATTTTCAAAGCTGTACGTAAATTATTTCCTCTAAAAACAGTCTTTATTTACAACATGTCATTTAAATGGCATTCCTAGGCAGATTTGTCACAATGTTTAGTTGTGTATTTTAAATTTTTCATTTATTTTCAAATCATTTGATTATTTATTCAAAATTATATATTCCATTTCGTTATTTCTTTTAAAAACTTTGCTTTTTATATGCCAGAGTTAAAGCTCCAAGAAGAAAGTTTGGTTCATTGATTTATATTTCTAATTTTAAGTTGTTGTTACGTTTTATCATAACTATAGAAAACGAATGTAACTTTGGCTGATTAGTCTTGTTTTATTTACATCGTAATATGTGCTATAATTGTTTAATTATAGCTTAAATTTAATTATATAAAGGGTATCTAGAATAGTCCGCATCAGAGAAAAGTTCTCGAGAATCAAGAAGGTTATCCATATTTTTTCAAACTTGTTAGTATATATTCATCTTAGTATAGGAAACTCCTATGGCGCTACACGACGGGACAACTTTCGGTATGGGGGGGGGGGGGCAGTCTAACCCCCTTCTTATAAAGGACAGGTGTTATCTGGATTCCTTTGCAGAGTTCGAAAAAATTCAATTACAAAGTTGTAAAGCGTTGTCAAATGATCATTAAAATGTATTTAGACCACAGAAGTAGTTGACCCCCCCCCCCTACTCCTGAAAACTAGGGATGCAATCTAAATCCTCAAATAAAAGAGGATTAACGTACTCAGACGATTGGGATGCTTTGCATTGGGAAATGCAATCTGTATAATCGCTCGGCTGCACTGGCATTCCGGTTACTGTCCCCAAATATATTTTCGTAATATTTTTAATTAGTAAAAAGTGTAGACATGGCTAATAAAATCGAACTGAGAATAGGACGAAGTAACAAACACATAGCACAAGGATTAAATACTGGAGAAGGCATGTTCTTTCAAACTCAGATTAGTTCATTTAATTTTCTAGCTTCAATTACGCTGATGTACACCGACAAATCGTCAGTTACATAAAATATTTAGCATTCAAATAAAATTTATTAAATCCTTTGTTGTACAACTGTCGCCAGACCATTTCCAGTTTAAAGAATCGCATGCTTTATATTTTTTGGACAATTATTTGCAGCTTTTTCTGTCGGACAAATACATTTTTGTACTAATTTGGTAATGCCCAACAATTTTGTAATTGATTTCCTTTCTATTTCTAAAATTATACGAGATAACCCCGCCCTCCTATAAATTGGGGAGTTAGACTCCCCCTTGAATGTTCTCTCGTCCTGTTGCGCCATAATGGTATCTAATGCAACTGCATTAAAAATTAATTAGAGTGGGGTTCGACTCCAATTTCTCAAGCGAGAATCCTTTTTAGTAGCTTCTCTTTTCAAATTTTACAAGAAAATTTTGGACAAATCGGTAACATGGACTTAAATGATTACAATTGTAGCATGATACCCTTCACCTTAAAGGGCTTGAACAAATTTTCCGATACCATATTCGATAATGTATCGCAGGGGGGAGGGTAATTTATCCCCCGGAGGGGATAATGATTTTGCTCGTTATCGGCGTTGCAGTTCCGTGGAGACACAACCAATAATGCTGTAACAACGTGCCGAAGACCTTATAAACAATTAGACGAGTTCAAGAGTGGTCGTATAATCGGTATGCGTGAAAATGTCTGGTCATACCGAGCAATAGGCCGTCACTTGCACCGAACGGACACTACTGTTCAAAGGTGCTGGCAGCAACGATTGCTGCAAGGAACTGATCGACGGAATGAAGGCTCTGGAAGGCCATAGTGCATGAATGTGAGGCAAGATCGGAAGATTGTGCTAAAGGCCCAAACTGGTCCAACGGCATCATTGTCGGTCCAACGTGCTACAAGGTGCTAGAGTCTCTTCCATACCACCCGTGGTACCTACCACCACCTCACGGCGTTTGGCTGAGGTTGAGTTAGTTTAGGATTTTAAGACGTAGGTTTTTAAGACGTCTGCCTATAACCTCACAATATCGACAGAGTCGTTTGGAGTAGTGTCGTAGCCGAGCATCATGGCTGCTAGCAGACTGACATCGCAAAATGTTCAGCGAGGAATCACGCATCAGTCTTTCAACAGATGACCATTGGGTACATGTGTTGAGGCGCCGGGGCCAACGGTTCCAATTAGCCCTTGTTTTACACAGGCACACAGCCATTACCCCTGGTGCGATGGTGTGGGGTGCTATCATTTACGACAACATGTCGTCCCTAGTTAGCATGAATTCAATTTAACAGCTCAACGATATGTTGACGACATCGTGCGGCAGTTCGCTTTACCCTTCATGGCACGTTATTCTGGGGCAACGTCATTCTGGGGCAAATTTCCAACAAGATAAAGCCACGCCACATACGGATCGCATATCCGTGGACTATCTGCGTGCTGTTGATATTGTTCCTTGGTCAGTCACCAAACCTTTCATCAATCGAGTATGTTCGGGATATATTAGGCCGCCAAATTCGGGCATCCCCGAAATGTAGCAGATATGGAGCGACAACTGAGGAATGCTCCGCAGGATGACATTAGGAAACTTTATCACTCCTTACCTAGACTATACAAGCATGTATTGTTGCCAAGGGAGGTTTCACCAATTACTGATTGGAAAATTCAATGTGCAATTGCTAACCTTTGATGGGTCCTGCGGCCTTGATTTTGTAATCATTTCATTACCTGTGTATAAGCTGTATGCATATTTAATTTCAATAAAAACAGTAGCTTTCTTCATGGTGCTTTTTTTTTTTTTGTTGCAAAAAGTGTATATAGAGAAAATCGGTCTAAAAACGTGTAAGCAGCCTCTGTACCTAAGATTTTAATGGTAAGATTTTAATGGTAAATATCCTAGACATGCATAAAATGTGAATGTGGTCACGTCTACATTTGTTCCCCCCTTTTTTTGCATTCTCAGTTTTCTTTGAACAGTATTTATTGGCAATGTATATGAAACAGAGAGGAGTGGAATTATAAATAAGTGGTCTCATTCCAAGTCCCTGTTTCCATAGGTGCTAAAATAATCAAGGGAAAATCGGAAAATGAGATAAATTTTCGATCTGGATTTCATTTTGGTATTAATTTTGCCATTTGATTTCAACATTTTATTTTATTTTATTTAAAGCCCTTCAGGTCATAGGTTAATTTCTTTCAACTGCAAACGTTTGAACAACCCTTATTTAAACCGAAAACTCTTTATTATCTACAGGGTGTCCAACGAAGGACTCCCTGAATTTAAAATTAAATAACATGAAAACAAAGATCCATAGAAAACTGTAACAAACGGTATATTTATTGTGAAAGCTGTCAGAATTTCTACAGAAATTTCGAAATAGTAGTTACAAAAGCTGCTAACAGATGGTGCTGTAATCACAATAAGTAATGCCTATAAATAGCCCTCCGAAGCCCAGAGCGATGAGTTCAACCGTTCAAACGTGAAAGGAAGTTAGCGTACCGAAGGAAGAGGTTGAAATCATGTATTCCATTGACGAACGTGTGTTTCTGGACTGGAATATCACAGGTTAGAACACAATATTACGGCAACAAGGCGCAGTTCTCAAACACGATTTAATATTCTATAAGGACCCGATGCGGAAACGAATCGCAAGCTCTTCGCCAAAGTCGAACGGATAGGCAGCGTGGCTGATGTTCTAGTGGGGAATGTTGGCCCTAGGCCAACTGTAGTTAGTAAAAATTCTTACAGTTTTCACAATAAACGTACCGTTTGTTGCATTATTCTATCGATCTTTGTTTTCATGTTATTTAATTTTAAATTCAGGGATTCCTTTGTGGGATACCCTATATCTTTACAAAGTGTAAGAAATTACCAAAATTAAAACATAAAATAGTTTTGTGTATCGTCCAATATTTTAGATACCGATAATATTTTAGAAAAATATTGTTTATAATAAAAGGTTTCGTTTAATCAGATGTAAACATGGAAGAAGTCTTCCATCGAGAAATCTGCGGCATCATAAAAGGCCGCAGTTGATTAAAATAAGCACAAATGTGGGCGGTATTCGCCAGACAAATCTAGGCGAAGGCTTTTTAATGTAAGATTGGCGCCAAGCAACGAATCAAAAATTTGTCAGCTCAGCTTCAGGAGCATAGCATTTTGTCATTAACAACGTCAAAGACCCCTTGAAAATTGTTGCCAAAACACAGCAAGTTTTCGCATTATTACAATTAAAATTTGTTTGGTTGTCCTCCTCTTTCAAAATCTTCAATATGAATAAACACCAAAGATTGCAAAAGCGAAATAAGAATGGTATGCCTATATATGCTGTCTGAAGTATTTTGCTTCCTCTGTTTGCTAGGTCAGGAATGACCTTGCGTGTCGCTACTGTTGTTGTCATGAACTTTTACGATTCATTTTTGAAAATGCTTTTGCCTTTTTCAAAGAAGTAATATTTAAATGAAGTTCTGAATAATTATTGTATTTTTAATTGTTTAAATCAAAAATTTAAATATTGCTGGGTTTGAGATGGTAACATCGTTTTCCACAATAAAAGATTATGTTTTAAAGATACAATACAGATAATAACATTTTCTTGCAAAAGTAGTACACAGAATCTTTCACTTCAAAATCATATGAAAACAGGGCCACAGGGCGCCCGCCAACAATTCCATCCCCTCCGCTTCCCTCCTTCTTCACCCCTTCCTCCCTAAATTAAAAATAAAACTTAACTAAATGAAACTTTTCAATAATTTATTGCAGTTAAATACTACTTAATAGATGCTACAAGCTACAAGTGCGGTGGTACAAAAATTAACAAACGGGACAAATGTTTTGAATTATTTTTAGATTTCTTACGCTAGCGTTAAACATATTAAAATAGTAAAAAATGATTTATTTCATGAAATAATATATACTGTGCATATATCATAAAAGTCTTTCTCATCGTTATCACTTTCAGGTTGTTTACACTTTCCGACGTTGCTTGGAGTTAGGAAATCTACCACCGTGATGGTATAGATAATAAACTCAAAGTTTTCGAGCACTTCCAGTCTAGTTGGAATCATGGTGCTCTTCTCATTTGAGATCATCTGAAAAAATCTAATATTTCAAAAAATCGATTTCGGGTGGTGGTAGAGAAGAACGATAAAAAAAACTCAAGACCACTTTGATTTATTATCGAGTACTTCCACTGTAACTGGAATCTTGGTGCTCTTCTCATTTGAGATCATTTGAAAAAATGTAATATTTCGAAAATTTGATTTAGGGTTGTGGTATAGAAGAATGATTAAAAAAAACTCAAAACCATATTGATTAATTATCGAGCACTTCCAGTCAAGATGGAATCTTGGGGCTCTTCTCATTCGGGATTATTTGAAAAAAATCTAATATTTTGAAAATTTGAACTAAGAGGGAGGATATTAGAAAAATATCAGAATTATTTAGTACTCTCAAACTAGCTAGAATTTTAGTTTTGGTTTTATTTTGTCCGTTTTAGCTTTCAGATAAATGGAAAAATAAGAAATTTTAAAAATTCAAATTTGAGGTGACGATACAAAGGCATTCTAAAATCACTTAAACTGCTTGGCCTCGCAGAAGTAACAAAGACATAATATGAACATATCTAAGAACAATACTCATATATGTACAATACACAATATATCCATTAAATGCTTGTTTTATACGTAATTTTTAATAAAGAAAATAATAAGACCAACACCATTACTAGCCGTTCTCGAGATATTTTAGTGTTTTCGTATTTTCTCGACGCCACCTTTGAAAATAAGTTCAGTTACCAAATGATAAATAAAATTGATTTAAAAGTGAATTAAATGTAATTAAAATAAAGAGAACGTGGATATAAGTCTGCAGCGAAAGTCATGTGCTGCCTGCCCACATAAGATTTTTCTTATTATTGGACTCAGAATTTTTGCCATGGGATTGTTTTTGTGAATCTTTTCCCTGAAACATCTATATCTCAGGATCTGCAATAGATAAAGCTCAGTTAATGGCTGATTTGGATGTAGCAAAAAATTCTTAAGAAGAATAGGAGCGGGATATCATTAAAAAATCACTTCCGGATTCTGCCCCCTATCCTAATCAAAAATATACATTTTCTCCTTTTTGTTGTGTTCTACTATAGATTATTTGTATATGATGACTGATATGGATTAATTATTGAATTTCATAGGAAAATGGAGTTTTGATAAAGGTTTCCATTTCGTTTTTTCATTTCCGGTTCAAAAACTTTCATTTTACTCGATGCATCTATTTCTTAAGATAGCTCTAGATAGAGCTTAAATCTAAACTGACATATATTCATTATTAAATTTCAAAGGAGGTAGTGGATTCACTAAATATTTACTAAATATTTACACTTCCGTTTTATTTTACTTCTGATTAAAAAATTTCCTTGCAACATCTATTTTTCTGGATTGAGCTTAGAGAATGATTGATGGGGATTTATCACCAATTCCAAATAATTTTGGCTGTTCACTTCCAGTTCAAGAGATTTATATGACTGCACAAATTAGATACGCAAAAGGAATAAAAATGCTGAATAGTTCCGTAAAAAAGGAAGTGTGAACTCTATTTATCGCGATATAAATGTTCCTCCATAATTCTCTTGTTAGATATATCTTACGGAATTCGCCATGTGCCTCTGTGTCTAAATTGGTCGGTCGGTTCCGTATTTATGAGGAAACTCCACCCACAAACGGTACATCCTAGAAAGAGGGTGTCTAAGGTTCATGAATTTTTTACGAATTTATTTCAGAGTCCTTTAACACATTTAATGCGTAACATAAGACTTTTGAAGTGCTGCTATGCAAACATTTTATCGTGTTGCATTCTAACGTTTAATTTTTGACGAAGCCTCTTCTATTAAGATCATTTTCAAAATATATGAATTTATGATAATTACGTGTCGTGCAACTCTCAATTATGCGTTTAAGTAAAACAAAAATATACAGATTCGCTAAACTTCGTAAACCAATTTAGCGTTAACAGAGGACTTATGGCAAAATGAATTAAATATGGAACGATATAAAATTAACTTATTCTGTATTTTTCAGGGACTACTTCACTAATAGTTCTTTGACTTGCTGCATACAATTAATAAAAGAAATATTCAATTATAGATTTCTAATTTAGTTCATATAAGATTGCTTAATGGGCGGCAATTTTTTTTTATGCCAAATTGATTTGTCTGCAGATAGAGCATAATAAATCGCTGCGTTTCACATAATTTCATTAATGAGTGCCCCATAGTAACTGCTGATAAAAAGTAAATTCAGCTTAATTGCAAATACTTCGAGCCAATTTATTAATTAAAGGGGGTATATTATAACAAAATGCATTTAATGTCATGAGCAGTTAGATAACAAATAGTTTGGAATTTAACGATTTTATATTGTTAGAAAATGTTTAACATGTAGGATGTAAAGAAAAGCGATAGAGAAGTCAAATATTTTGTGTACTAAAGCTAGAGTTCCTCGATTTAAAAGCACATTTTAAAACCACCCATAGGTAGGCTAGTATTTAAGTTTTTAGAGTGTGGCAATACCAAAAATAACAGGTATCAGTGAAGACGCTTTTTTAAAATTTGAACTTTCATGTGCACATTGGCTGTTAAAGAACGAGAAATGCTATAATAATTATTCTACAGCGTCATTTTGAAGTTAATAAGGAAATGACAAAACATGGATTTATGTCGAAGGGATTACTATGATTTATTATGACCTTCGACAAGAGTTACACAGAATGGGACATCCCAGTGGTTAGTGCGCGGGTACTGCACTTGGACGACCCGACTTCGACTCCTCCCGATTCTACCCAACCTGTCCCCATGTTCACGCGGACTACGGGTACGTTGAATATGTGGGTCCGAAAGTCCTTCCGAGAGGTTGGTGGTAGGGGAAGGAGGATACGGTTACTGTGGATTGCGCCTCTGTAGTGTTTTCGCCGCGCTGTCCCTCTCGCTTGGCAGATGACTAAAAATGGAATACGCACCGAATGCCACATCCCCATTGGATTTCGGTCTAAATTGGTTGGTACTTACCGGACGTCCGAACAGATACCGTTCATTTTCTGGTAGGTCGAACGGCCTGGATTAAAGAAGAGGATGAAGGGTTGGCACAGTAACAATGTGTCGCTCGAATGAATTCGACCTTTAACGATGAAGCATCATCCAAAGCAACAATTTACAACTGGTTTAAGTGAGTGCTTTCAATTTTACTTGATCATTTAAAATTCAAAAATGTATATGCGTGTTGGATTCCACTCAATTTAACTTAAGCTCTAAAGGATACTAAAGGATTAAGGCAAATACTCAAAAGGATTAAGCCAATCGGTGCAATTAAAATTTCAGAAGATTCAACTCTGCGTCAAAATATGTCTTGTAACAGGTGTCTTGTAACATGCATTGTAACATTGTAACGAGTGACGAAATGTGATTTTATTAATTTGAACCCGAAACAAAACAATAATCTACTGTTCGGGTGTTTCAAAATGAATCACATCCTACAAAAGTTGCCCCCTGTGGAGGGAAATTGTTACATCTTTCTTGTTAAATCCGACCATGTTACGATCGCTTGGGAAGATCGTACAACAATAAATGCTGATTGGTATACGACAAATCGTTTACCAGAAATAATTGTTTAAATCATAGAAAATAATGCGAAACGTCGCATCATTTTTCTTCATGACAATGCAAGCTCACACACAATATTTCAAACTATCAACAATTTGAAGCATGATAAAATTGATTTCATAAGTCATTGTTCTTACTCGTCTGGTTTATCACCCAATGATTTTTTCTTGTTCCCAACAATCAAAAATGAAATTCGTGGTCAAGGATTTACTAATCCAGAAGACGGAGCTGAAACTTACAAATCACACGTCTCTGCTATGCAAACTTCTGAATGGCATTACTGCTTTGAAAATAACTTTATTTGAATGAAAAAATGTATTGATGCTACAGGGGAATATTTTGAAAAGCAATATAACGATTGATTTTCATACCAAAATAGTTTGTATATTATTTTCTGAAAAATTAAATTCTACCCAACATACTTTATAATGACAAAATTATTTTTATATTTAAAGGAAATTTTACAATGTGCCTATCATATGAGTTAAAAGATTTAGATTTGCAATTTCCTAATCACAAGGACCCTCCAGAAAGGAGCTTTTTTCAAATTAAGCAAGACACTCTGATAGCAGAAAACGGTATCTATAAACTAGTTTCGCGCTTATGCGCTCATTAGCATGGAAAAACCATTAACTGAAGTTTTCTTGCTGACACAATTGCATATAATGAGCGTGAAACTGGTCTATAGATACTTTTATCTTCAATAGGAGTGCCTTAGTTGCATTTTCATTTTTTCACACAAAAAAATAATAATAATAATCATCTCAAATCACCATGATTAAAATATTAAAAATATCACAGAGACTTACTTTTAAATATAGTTACTTGAGGCGAATTAAAACGTAAATGAGAAAAAAAAATTAACACTATGGATGTTCGAACATGTAGACGTGGGGTAGAACACCTCAGAAATAATCACAGAGCTACCTCTTGGTTGCAATTGGTTTACTTGTACTTCAATCGTAGTTACCACGAAAAGTATTTGAAACATTTTTACCCGCAGAAATTTAAAAATCTTCTTTCTAATCTTTTCTGCTACTTTAAACAACTATCTTGCTCAATTTGGCTGTTTAATAGTAACTGTGAATTTGCCTGTGAATTGTAATCGTTTGTCAGTCATTTCCGATTTATGTATATCGAGATAACAGGAAAAAGCATTAATGTATTTGAAATCTTCAAATTAGACTGCAAGAGAGGAAAGAAAAATTGTTTAAAACGCCTTCCATGTAAATTAATAATTTTTTTAAAACTATTTCTTGCTTTAAAATGAATGAAATCATTAAAATTTTAATTACTTCAAATGGTGAAAGGAAAATTTCAAAATTTTATCAGAAACACATCAAGTAGTAATTCGATTCAAAATAAATAAAAATTCATTCCTAGTCACAACGGGAATCGTATTGGCTACCGATGTGCAGAACCCTTTATAACCACTCAGACATCCATTCCATTTTAATAGGTTTACTTATTTATCCAATAATTATTAGGAAACTGTGTTTCCCAATAGTTATTAAGATCACTTAGCTATTAAGAAAATCATTTAAACAGGGGATTTGGTACATTCAGCTTGACCTATTAATTAGGGGCATTATTTGATTTCTTCTGCAACGCTGAATTACCGGTCTATTCTTTTGATCAATTTGGTATTTGTAGCAGGTATAGATAGAGTTCTGAATTTCTTCCAGATTTAATCAATGACGTTTGATTGTACTTCTATAGTGGTTGTAAAGTACTAATTAGCATACACATTTAAAATTATTATATTATAGTGATAAGAAATAAGCTACACTATTTTGATATGCAATTAAACATTAACTGAAATATGGCGCAACTCCACTTTCTCATGCGAAAATTCATTTTCCTTTTCAAATTTTCAAGAAAAGCATTTACACATATTATTATTACTATAGAGTGTTACCTTTCACTTTAAAGTTCTTGAAAAATATTTCGATTGATGCCATATATGAAAATGTGCCTCCCGGGGGGTATCCTTCAATTGCAGACTAATGATGTCACGAACCAAAAAATGCGTCGAAGCTGTTTTTTACAACATTGATTGAAACTATAAAGTCTCGTGATCATTGGTCCACAAATAAACCCTTTTATGCATGATTATGTTAAATTTTATCCTACGTTTCCATGTTAAAAAAATATAAAATTTCAAATAAATTTCAAAGTTTCTGCTCGAATTTAAAAAAATTCTAACTAGTTCTAAACTTTTTGATACCAAAGCCGGATATAAAGTTTCTTAAAAATGCATTAATATGTTTTGAAAAACCCACCCTAGGTTACGAGCAGCTTTTTAAACGACCGGGAAATAATTTGTGTGTCATGCACATTGAAATAGACTATAAATGTATATTTAGACAGACATATAGACAGACATATGGACATCATTCCAAAAATATACAAAACTTGTCCTTCTAAAACATATATTGTCATCAGTATCTCTAAATAGAAAATTTGAAAATTTTAGTGAAAACAATCCTTTCTCAATACTGCGTATGAGAAGGAAAACGTATCTTGATGACAAAGTGATTTATATTACTCGATTTCAAATATAGTACAAGGACGTATTAAATATCCGATGGTTTGAAATGATTGAGGGTAGTTCCTGTCAATATCAGTCTCTTCCACTTCTATCAACTGAATAAATTTCCGGTTCATTTCATATGATTACTGATTTCCAAATTCCCGTGTGACGTTGTATTGTCTGTTTTATTAGCGTCTGCATTGATTTTCATAGGTGGATTGGAATTTTCCCATTCTCTCTCTATTTGCAAGTTCTGAGTACACATCATTTAACACATAAACATCTGTTGCTGGCAAAATTAAGAATTGTCAAATCCATCTCACGGTTAATGGGACTTATCACTGCATTTTCAGCCAAGAATAAAAAATAATAATACTTTTTGCTTACAAAACATAACATACCGACTATATTCGATGATATCTTAACATTTTCAAAGCTGTACGTAAATTATTTCCTCTAAAAATAGTATTTATTTACAACATATCATTTAAATGCCATTCCTAGTCACATTTGCTACAATGTTTAGTTGTGTATTTTAAATTTCTCATTTATTTTCAACTCATTTGATTATTTATTCAATATTATATCATCCATTTCGGTATTTTTTTAAGAAACTTAGCTTTTCATATGCTACAGTTAATGCTCCAAGAAATAAGTTTGATTCATTGATTTATATTTCTAATTTTAAGTTGTTGTTCGTTTTATCATATTTATAGAAAACGAAAGTAATTTTGGCTGATTAGTCTTTTTTGTTTACATCTTAAAATGTGCTATAATTGTTTATTTATACCTTTTGAAAACGGTATCTAGAATATCGAGAATCCAGAAGTTTATCCTTATTTTTCAAACTTCTTAGTATATATTCATCTTAGTATAGAGAACTCCTATGGCGCTACACGACGGGACAACTTTCGGGATGGGAGTGGGGGGGGGGGCAGTCTGACCCCCTTCTTATAAAGGGCATGGGTTATCTCGATTCTTTTTTAGAGATCGAAAAAATTCAAGTACAAAGTTGTTAAGCGTTGTCAAATTATCACTAAAATGTACTTAGCCTACAGAAGTAGCTGAAACCCCCCTCCTGAAAACTAGAGAATGCACTCTAAATCCTCTCCAAATAAAAGATAATTAACATATTCAGACGATTGGGATGTTTTGCATTGGGAAACACTATCTGTATAATCGTTCGGCTGCCCTGGCATTCCAGTTACTTTCGCCAAATATCATTTCGTAATATTCTTAATTAGTAAACAGTGTAGACATGGCTAATAAAATCGAAATGAGAATAGAACGAAGTAACAAACACATAGCACAAGGATGAAAACTGAAGAAGGCATGTTTTTCAAACTCAGATTAGTTTATTTATTTTTCTGTCTTCGATTACGCTGATGTTCACCGACAAATCGTCAGTCAAATAAAATAGTTAGCATTCAAACAAAATGTGTTAAATCCTTTGTTATACAACTGTCGTCAGACCATTTTGCAGATTAAAGAATCGCATGCTTTAACTTTTTGGGCAATTATTTGCAGCTTTTTCTGTCGGACAAACACATTTTTGTACTAATTTGGTAACACCCAACGATTTTGTAATTGACTTCTTTTCTATTTCTGAAATTATACGAGATAACTCCCGCCCTCCTATAAATATGGGAGTTAGGCTCCCCCCCCCTCTCTAACGTTGTCCCGCCATGTTGCTCTATAAGGGTATCTTATGAAAACTGCATTAAAAATTAATTGGAGTGGGGTTCAACTTGACTTTATAAAGCGAGAATTCTTTTTATTAACTTCTCTTTTCAAATTTTACGAAAAAAATTTGGAAAAATCCGTAATATGCATTTAAATGATTACAATTATATCGTGATACTCTTCACTTTAAAGGGCTTGAAAAGAATTTTCGATACCACACTCGATAATGCATCCCATAGTGTAATTTGTCCTCCGCAGTGGGTAATGATGTCACAAACAAAAATAAATATATAGCGGATATTTTTCGCAACATTGATTTAACTATAAGGTCTTGTGATTATTGAACCATAAATCAATTCTTTTATGCATGATTATGTTAAATTTTGTCCTATGCTTCCATGTTAAAAGATAATAAATTTCAAATAAATTTCGAACTTTAGTTAGACACCATTGCAAAAATAGTCAAAATGTATTCAGGGGGCCTTAAATATATATTTGCATCAAAAGCTCGAATTCGAAATATTTCGTTAAAACAATACTTTCTCTATATTCTATATTGCATAGTGTGAGAAAGTAAAAATAACGATAACTCCCTTCGTTCTCGAGAAATTTCCCATGATACGGACTTTCCAAGATACCCTGTAAATTTTATTCTGTTAAAAACATTTTTTTTTCACAGCTAAAATTTCCCAAGGCTTAACGTTACAGTTCTAAGTATTTTATAAGTTTGAATTATTCATTAATATTTGTTTCTTTACGTTGCTGTTACTTTTTAACACATCTTATAAACGAAAGTCTAGAAATCAAGGTCAGATGATGGCAAAGTCATCTGCGAGTACAGAGTAACGGCCACTAAAGCCCTGATAAAAACCCAGGATACTGCAGAAAGTATTGTGGGACATGAGGCTGTGAAAATCTGGAAAAGACGAGAATTTTCAAAGGGTATTTTCAGCAAACGACGATCTAGCAGCAAACGACGGCTAAACTTCTGGGTAAAAATGCTTCTGAAAAAAAAAAGGAATTAAAGTTCAGGACATTTTTAAA
The DNA here is from genome assembly GCA_951213105.1 of Amaurobius ferox. NCBI lineage: Eukaryota > Metazoa > Arthropoda > Arachnida > Araneae > Amaurobiidae > Amaurobius > Amaurobius ferox. Next base: position 61,891,267 of record OX578134.1, read on the forward strand.
CAAATCCGAACGAGAGGAACAGCGTTTTGTTTGCTTTCTACATAAATCCAAGCAATTGAAATGCCCTAATTTTAGGACTAAATCTGGTGCTTGTTTGCCAGTGTGATTCAAATCTTTGAGACCCTAAATAATCGGGTTTCATTCATCACATTAACATGAAATTTGTCTTTTACATTTTAGTTCTTTTGATTTTGATCGTTATCAGACTAGCCCGCCATTGGAATGTATTTGTTTTCTGAAAATAATTTGAAAATTGGAGAAGCTAAATTTATGAATTTAGTAAATAATTGTTTTTTGTAGTATATTTTAATTCTTTGGATTTTAAATTTTATCGTGCTAGCCTCTCTTTGACCCGCATATGAATGTTTTCGTTGTTTAGGAATAAATCGAAGACTAGAACAGCCAAAATTTCCAAATATTGCATGTCTTTGTATTTTTGCGTTAAATTTCAATTCTTTGAATTTTGAATCTTATTTGGTTAGCCTGTCCTGGGCCCACCATAGGAATGTACTTGTTTTTGGGGAATGACTCGAAAACCGGAGCGGATAAAAGTTTAATTTTAGCATGTCATAGTTTTTTGTAGCATATCTTAGTTCTTTGGATTTTGAACCTTATCGGGCTAGCAAGTCTTGATCCGTCATAGGAATGTACTTGTTTATTAAGAATAACTCGAGAACCGGAGATGCTAAAAAATCTACATATAGAAAGTCATTATCTTTCATATATTTAAGTTACGTATATTTTAATAAATATAATTTAAATCACATAAAAATAACAAAAAAGAGGGGGGGAGGTACTTTAATAAACTTGTGTTTTACTTGACCTTCTCACTTATTTGGTATAACATATAAATTATAAGAAGTAATCTTGAAGAAATTTTTTCAGTAGAATTTGTAATCACATGTTTTTTTTAAAAATTGCATCAAAACAGTTCTTAATATATAGAGGTTGGGATATATAAAATATATGAGTAATACATTGTATAAGCATTATGCACCTATATGCAATATGATGTGTGCACTAAGGCTAATTTAATATGCATCAGGTGCAAATAGCGATGCTTTTTAAGTATACAATTTATGTTTTAAACGGAAATGAAAACATACTAAAAACAAAATATTGTTATCAGATTGATATCTGAACTTACTATCCAGAGTAAGCACAATAATGACAGTATTAAATATTTAAAGGGGGAATTCCTATTCGACTCTTGCATACATTTATATTCCATAATATCTAAGTTTACCTGTATTGTAATCGGTAATAAATAAATGTATTTTTTTATTAGTTTTTGTTCATGCTATTATTGCAAAATCTTTGGAAAAAAATCTTAATTACATTTTTCAAATTGGTACCATTTTTGTTACGCAAATGAATAGGATGCACTTGATTCATCTGTGAAAATACATTCAATTTCTGTGCCTAGTACAACGTAGTTGAAAGTATCAGTTTTCCGCATATACTATTTACTACCACTATTGTTTCTGAAATTAATACCAGTTTCTATATTAAATAATGCCATGGAAAGCTTTTGAAGAATTCGATTTCTATTGATGAGAATTACTATAATTGCTATGTAGTTCCAGTTTTTTGCATAATGTTTCACCACATAAAATTTGATTGCGGTCAGACCACTTATTCTTAAGCTATCGTGTTAATACCTCACAAGCGAATGCACATATGCATACACACGTGCGCACCCTCGCAGTGTAACCCCCCCCCCCTCCACACACACACATACAGATACACATAATCAGACGTTTTCCAAAAAGTGTTCAAAATTTGTTCAAAAGGTCTGTTAAATTGTTTATGCGTCACATTTCAGACATTTCAGACAAGTTGTGGAAAAACAAAACTTTCCTTTATAGTAGTATGATAAAATAAAATGTTTGCTTATATCTATGAATTTCACTGTAATTTTTCTTCGAAATTTCCAGTCTTCTTTTATATGTTTCTTGACACCGCGTAAATTAATTATGAGAGCAACTTAAAAAGTTATGTGGCGGAAAAATGAATTGTGATGATATTCCATTTCAAGTGTTTGATCGTTTAAAATATTTTACGCCTCAAGGACTTATTATTAATTTAGTGGCAGTAGTAGAGTAATAATTGTAGATATGGAAATATAATAATGTAATTGGCTGTAAGAAAGAACAATTTTTTACGAAAGAACAATTTCTATTTTACGAGTTATGCACTAGTTAATGATGCTATTTTAAATTATTATATTTTCTAACGCGAAAATGTTTTTTATAGTCTTTAGAAATGTTTATGCTGAAATATTTACAGATTGTGATTGTTGCGCAAACCATTAGTGCGTACGCATTTTTATTTGATGGCTACCTCTTAACCTGTTTGAATTAATGGAAAAAAAATCACACAAAATTACCTTACGTGTTTTCGAAACAATCGTATGCTTACGACATTTTACATTGAGCAACATTGAACGTTGTGATCTAGTTGTTTATTAAAATACTGGTGTTAATACTTGTCAAAGACAGGGAAACCAACATTCTTAAAAATTAAGTTGAAACTTTTTTCAAATATTATTTATTTTGTTTAATAATGTATGTGATTTAGAGTTTAATTTTGTGGACTTAATCGAAAGTTGGTCTAGTGAGGTTTTGTTCCGTGGCCGATACTATAAGTGTGCAAATTTTCAGTCATTTTGGTTACAGGATTTTTTTGAGGGTTTAGAAAGACTTTTCAATGGTCCTCGATTTTAGTTGCCCATGTGGTAGAAATCGAAAATCTGTCTTTAATGTCTCTCGTCTCTCGGGGTTAATATAAATGTGCAAAGATTCAGTCTTTTAAGTCACTCGAGAGTTTTTAGGGAAAATTTTAATAACTCTCCCCATTTTATCTTTCTTTTGAGGGATCTGGGGTTTTGTTTTGTTTTTTGGACGATAGTATAATAGTATAAATGTGCAAAATTTGACATTCTATTTCATAGGGGGGGGGGGGGGCTTCTGAAGAGATTTTTCGAAATTCTCATTTTTACTTTCCTTATATACACACTGTATAAGAGAAGTATTGTAACGGGGTCAAAAATTCGAATTCGAATTTTCGACGATAGAGCACGTTTCAAGCATCCCCGATCACGAATCGAACATTTTTGAGGGGATGTCTGTGTGTATGTGTGTGTGTGTGTCAGTGAGTCTGTGGAGACAATATCTCATGAACGAATGGAGCAATTCGAATGAAATTTGGCATAAAAATTACAATTTATGAATACTGGAAGCCTATTGTTTTAAAACGTAATCGAATGTTCAGAACCCCCCCCCCCCCCCTAAATTTTCAAGTGAACTTCTGAAAAAATCATCAAAAAATCAAAACCTTTAATAAAATTACGTAAATAAACATTTCTTATGTAATTTTTCTTTAGAAAACGATTGACATAAACTTTATAACGCTAGCATGAACCGTGTTCTCGAGATATTGCACATTTTTCAAATAAATTTATCAAAAAATCCCATAAATGAAAAAAAAATATTAACTCTTAAGAAACATGTTCACTTTTCATGTGGAATATCATGATTTAAATTTGGTGACATCATTCTCGTAGATCTAACTCGTTCCACTCACGAGAAAAGATACTTTGAGTAATACTTTTGTATTTGAACGCCAATAGTCATTTATTTGCTGTAAGAATAACTTATTTCTCCGTCCATAAAGCTTGGCAAGATTTTGGAGACGAATTTAGTGGAATGTCGCCAACTTGGTGACATTTTTAAATGTTGCCAAATTAACGAAAACCTCGCCAAATGGATAAATGACGCTAAATCAATGAAAGTGACGACTAATTGAAGAAAATCCAATATCTCGGAAAGAATATAAGTATCAACTATAAGAATAAAATTTTTACTTTCCTTATATACATAATGTATAAGGAAAGTATTGTGACGGGGTCGAAAATTCGAATTCGAGTTTTCGACGGGAGAGCACGTTTCAAGCATCCCTGATCACGAATCAAACATTTTTGAAGTGATGTCTGTGTGTGTGTATGTGTGTGTGTGTGTGTGTGTGTGTGTGTGTGTGTGTGTGTGTGTGTGAAAGTGTGTGTGTGTGTGTGTGTGTCAGTGAGCCTGTGGAGACGATAACTGACGAACGAATGGACCGATTCGAACCAAATTTGGTACAAAAATCACAATCCGTAAACACTGGAAGCCTATTGTTTTTATACGTAATCGAATGTTCAGAACCCCCTAAATTTTCGAATGAAATTTTGAAAAAATCGTCAAAAAATCAAAACCGCTAATAAAGTTACGCAAATAGACATTTCTTATGTAATTTTTCATTAGAAAACGATTGGCATAAAATTTAGAACGCTAACATGAACCGTTCTCGAGATATAGTGCATTTTTCAAAAAAATTATGAAAAAGTCACATAAAAAAAAACTCCTATTGAGAAACATGTTCACTTTTCATATGTAATACCATGCGATAAATTGAGTGACATCATTCTCGTGAATCTAGCTCGTTCCATTCATGAAAAAATATACTTTGAATAATACTTTTGTATTTGAACGCCAATAGTCATTTATCTGCTGTAGGAATAACTTTTTTCTTAGTGCATAACGCTTGGCGATATTTTTGCGACAAATTTAGCGGAATGTCGCCAACTTGGCGACTTTTTTGAAATGTTGCCAAATTAATGAGAATCTCGCCAAATGGATAAAAATGATGCTAAATCAATGAAAATGACGACTAATTGTCGAAAATTCAATATCTTGGAAAGAATATTAGTATCTACTATAAGAAAAATCTATTTTTTTACTGTAAAAGTAGTAAATTCATTACATTATATAAGGAAAGTCATGTGTTGCCCACATCAGATTTTTTTAACTGTGAAAGTAGTAAATTTATTGCATTATATAAGGAAAGTCATGTGCTGCCCACATCAGATTTTTTTCTACTGCTAGTGGCGGATTAAAAATCTGACTGCGTTAAGTTTTCCACTACCCGTACCGAAAGCTCACCTTTCGATTTAGAGCAGCTGTTCGTCTCGCGGTCGGTAGTATAAGTGTGCATAAATTTAGTTTTTTAAGTAAGCGGTTCTCAACGTAGACCATATGACTTCCAAGGAGGCCACGAATTAATAATATAAACACTCCGATTTATCTGTCTATCTATCTACTTCTGGGTAACGCTGCTACAAAATGTTGCCAAACGTATTTCAATTACGTATAAACATTGCATGAACTGTGGAGCTTTTACGAGCGCATGACATCAGATACTGAAAGTGAGCCCATGATGTGGTCGGCCCCGTTCCGTACATAATGCACTATCTATACTTCTCTCACAGCGAAAAAAATGTGATGTAACGGAGCTTTACGTAGCGTATGACATCAGACACTGAAAGTGAGACCATGATGCTCTTTTATTTCTTATCATTTATTTTTATTTGAGATATACGACTCAACTCAGTAAACAACCTCAACAAAATTAGGAAACTTTCTTGCGTGTTTTATGTTTATTACTTATAAGGGAAAATTCCAGTGGGTCTCACTAGTAAAAACAGAATATTGAAGAGGGGGGTGGCGAGGGGGCACAAAAACTTTTTTATTCTATACTTACTGCATTAAACTTTACAGAATTCAAGGTATTGAAGGGAGGGGACACACATGTAAATAAAATAGGAATGGGCCACGTGTATAAGAGATTGAGAAACACCGTTCTAGGTAATTGTGGAGAAGGGTGTAAAAAGGTCTGGAAAAATACAGTCATATTAAAAAATATAGATTTATTTGAAGTCATATATTAAATATATATTTATTTGAAGTCATAGTAAATATTATTTATTAACAATCGCTTCCAGAAATGACAATTTAACGCAATTATGGATCTGTCAAACTGGCAGAATTTATTAGAAAAAGATAAGAAGTTTCGAACCAAATGGTAGGTCATCACGGTAGGTAACCAACCGCAAATGATCCTATCCATCTCAGAAGTAAATGTCTCGCAAAAAATACCCATCGGTTTCCAGTCTACCAATCATTATATCAGACACAGTTTCTCTATGACATTATTAAGCGGTAACCAGAAACCTATCAATACAGCGGCAGGGTGCCATGAGAGATGGTTTGACATCCATCAGCTTTATTGACACTGCTTTCTTCACATAGAGCGGAAATATCTTGGGCTTATATTTCGTATATTGCTTACGAGAAAATATCTTTGTTACATGTGATGGATGTTTTGAGGAATTAGTTTGAGGAATAAATTGTTTTCGTGGTAATTACTTATTGGGGACACGTTAATCTGTATGTTGATACAAAAGTATTAATAGATTTGACTACATGTATAATATAACATTCTCTACATACTTAGCATTTAGATTTCTACATATAAGGAAAATCTTGAACAAAGCAACTAAGCACAAATTAATAAGCAAGCAATTTAGCATGCATCTATTTCGAGGATCCTCTTCTAGATGCAATATGAAACAAAAAACCCACGGTTAAAAGACGAAATGGTCACAAATGGAAGAAACAGAAGGGTAGATATGGGTGACTCTACAAAAATTGAAGCATTTGCTGTCTATAGTGATGTGTATTATAAATTTTGGACATTTTTAAAACTTTAAATATTTTTCCGCTTCTTTTGTACTATAATTCTGACCTTCTACTATACCAAAACTTATAAACTAATTACACACACATAGACACACACACACACACACAGACACACAAACACACACAAACTCACACACACACACTCTCTCACACACACACGCACACATAAAAAAAAACTTGGTATAATAAAGTGTCATCCGCATGCATATTCCATATCCATGATTCGTACATTATAGCGAATTTATTTAACAAATAAAATGTTATTTCCTTTTTAAATTTTTCTACCAATTAATATGCGTGTCTGACGTATGTTAATCACTAAAATTTAAAACGAAATAAAAATATCATTCCAAAAAATGAATTGCTTGTCACAAGGATTTTTTGCCATCTGTATGGCTGAAAAGTAGGCAATTCGTTTCTCTCAAGGGAAGTAAAATGTTTAGAACTGACAAAGCTGCTAAGAATAAGCATGGCAGTTTGTTTCTATAGAATGGAGTTGCTGTGTGCTGTTTTTCAAGGATTTTGTCATTAGCTAGGACTTTACTTCATTTTCAATGTACGTGTTTTTATTCCTTATTATTAAAATACTTATAAAAAGCAGGTAATATCTTAATATAAATAAATTCTGATAATGCCTTTTTATATACCTTCCACTAGAAAATATATGACTAAAGTTAAGCATATAAAGCTTCAGGAATGGCTTCGTGAAAACCACTAAATCTCTATTTTATCACCCACATGTCTCAATGTATTCCATTTAAGTTATTTTAAGATTTATAATTTTATCCATTTCATATAAAGAATAACTATAACAATATGTTGCATTGATACCGAATTAGTATAATAATTCTGGCTGTACATTATTTGCAAATTATGTCTTTAACCTACCAAATATAGCGAAATTTCGTCAAATAGTTTTGAGCTATAGTGGATATATAGATTTCACTGACAAACAGATACATACACACACACACACACACAGAGAGAGAGAGAGAGATGTTAAGGTAAAAATTTTTCGTGTTCTAAAGTACTCGCAACGTGTAGATCCGTCGAAAATTCCAGTTCCGATTTTCGACACGATTCCTATACATTACCATATATTAAAGAGAAAGTAAAAATCTATGAAACGTATTTAATATGGCTCTTTTTATCGCGAAAGTTGCCCGTTCCCATCACTGTTTTAGGATTTATCATTCTTTCCATAAGAAATAATGCGGTGAATATCTTAAAATTCGAATAATTTGAGTTCTAATAATAAGAATTTCTAACATTTCTATCTAATTCTAGTATTTTACATAATGTATCGACACATAAAATATTATAGCGGTAGTAATATTTCTTCGTAAATCATTGTGTCCTCACCGTAAGTACATATTTATGAATAAAGGTTTTGGAATTTAAAATAAAAAATAAATTCTTTATAAACATGTAATATTTATTTTTAAATCGAAACGTTTGACAGTTAAAAAAATAAGCAAAAATATACGGATGAACGGTTGAGTTACTTAAAAATATGAGCTACAGCAAATGCTGTAAACTGCAGTTGATGAACCGTTTCTGTAAACTCAGAACTTGAATTCCACTAATGTTTACCGAAAGTTTTATCAATTATAACACTTATTTTTAAAACTGTTTCAAACGCTGAAGAAGTAGAAGTAGAAGAAGTACTTTTGAACAGAAAAAGGGACAATATGATTTAGGAATTTTTGCGAGACGTAAGTCTCTTTTGAGTTATTCTTTACATTTCCTAAAAGAATCAAGCAATGCCAATTAAATTTGGTATGAATATTTAATCAATAACAACAAATAAACGCATTAAATTTCAGATATATTAACTATTAAAAAGGCTCTAATTTTTGTTTACCTTAAAATATCAAAATTTGTTCGTCTATAGTGAAAGTTGTGTGTTGGACACATATTTTGTTTCATTTGTATTTGCGGTTAAATTTTCGCACAAAATATAAATAGATTATCGACGATATTATTATTTTTATGCGTGAAGCACATAATGGTCATGAACTGGACGATTTGGAATAGGTAAAAAATATGATTTCAGTGACAACATTCTTTAAATAAAAATGATGGTCCAATTGATTACGAAGAAGCATATTATCATTAAGTTATGCTAAACGCTTAAAACATAATGGCTGTTTAAAAATATGCATTTAGTATAAAATATTTAAAAACAAATACGACTTTTGAAAAAAAAAAGTGCTTAAAAAATTAAATGTCGTCCCTTAGTTCGAATCTTCTCAGAACCAAAAGGTCCATTAGGATATTCGTTCCGAATTCCATTCGAATTGCTTAAATTGTTTCGACGATAGAACTGCATGTGGAAAAATAAAATAGAATTTCCAATATTTACAGAATTGTTCGAGATAATTTTTTTAAATCTGACGTAAGTAACACATATTTTTTCTTACATAATGTTTTGACATATGATATAATGAAAGATTTATTCATACCCACGTGCAAAATCCTCATCAAATTACATTTGACGTTTAATAAATATCATGTTAAACACGAAACTATACAAGAAGTATCTTCTTTCGTGCATGGAACGAACCAGATCCATGAGAATGATGTTAATAGATTTGTTGCATATGGAAAGGGAACATATTTTACGATACTTATTACTTTTTAATTTTAGTAACCTTTCTGATAAAATTATTTGAAAAACATACAATCTCTAAAAACGGTTCATTTTAGCATCCTAAACACTATATTTGTCTTTTCTAATGAAAAATAACTTCTGAAATACTTATTTAATTAATATTATTGAAATTTTTTTATTTATTTATTGTTTTTAAATTCATTCGAAAATGTCTCTTGAATGTTCGATTGCGTTTAAAATCACTAGGGTCCCGGTATTTAGTGATTGTAATGACCATACCATATTATTTTCGAAAAGCTTTATTCGTTAGTGAGATATCGTGTTCACAGACTCACGGACGCACACACTAAGACACACACAGACACATTGGCACACACACATACTACAGTACATATCAACATACATACTTGTGTTTGTAAGTGTGTGCTTGTTAACATACGCTAACATATAAGTTGTTTTCAATTTTCGAAGGAAAACAAATACTGTTTGAAAATAAGGGAGTGCCCCTTGTTCGTTTACCCTGAAAATCGATATATTTTTTACGTTCAGTCATTGAAATAATAATGTCATATTTAATTTGATTATCACAATTTGTTTGACAGCTAGTGTGTCTGAGTATACCTAGACAGATAGATAGACAGACAGGCGCATAAACTATATTGAATAAATAGTTGATTCGTATTCGGGGATACTCTAAACTTGTAAATTCCACTAAAATTTTCGGGGTTGAATTTTTGAACCCATTTCAACACTTTTCCTTTAATGTACTATGTAATGTAGTGAAAGTAATATGGCGGGCAAATATTTTTGAACATTTGGGTTTTCCCTATAAGCCGAAAATTACTGTCATGAACACGCTAAAACCGTGTTGATAAAATATGAGTAAAGGGGATATATTTGCGTAAGATTATCTTACGTTACGACAAAAAAGTAAAGAAAGATGACAGTATCACTTCCCTAATTGAGTTTAATAACTTTACCATGTGTTCCCCAGTTTATTGATCAGCTTATTCTTTTACTTGAAGGTAAATTAAAGTTATTAATGTTTACCAGGAAAATAAAATATAAAAGTTTTATCTAGATAGAATTTCACTCTCAAGGTTTTAATATCCGTAAAATGTTTTCTTCTAAAAGACTTGCACATGTAAGAAAAGAACAAATCAGAAACAAGTCTTTTTTCATTAGATTTTGTAGTCAGGGTTCCTTGGAAAGTCTTTACCCCAATAACTCTGTAAGGAATGATCCATTGGTGTACTGTATACTGTTAGGTTTATCTAGAGAAAAATAGTGACATCCGATAGAATAAAAGTGATTTCAGCGCTCCTAGCGGAATATTAAAAAAGTTAAAATAACGAACTCTATAACGAAACGAGTTTGATCAAAAAACCAATAACCAAGTTAAAACAGGCAATGCAATGTCACTCAGGAATTCGGAAATCAGTAATCATCTTAAATGAACCGGGAATTTATTCAGTTGATACAAGCGGAAGAGACTGATATTGACAGGAACTACCTTAATTCTTTTCAAACCATTGGGGATACTTAATACACTGTCCTTGGCTATCATTTGAAATCGAGGAATGTAAATGATCTTGCAATCCAGATATTTTTACTGTCTCATACGTAGTATTGAGAAATAATTGTTTTCAAGAAAATTTTCCATTTAGAGATTCTGATGCCAATATATGTTTTAAGACCTCCTGAACTCATTTTGACTATTTTTGGAGTGATGGCCGTCTGTCAACTTGATGTCTGTGGTAGATTCCTTGTGTACAGGGTTTCAGCCACAAATATTAATGGATTTTCACGAAACTTTATATCCGGATTTTTTATCAAAAACATTGAACTAGATAGATTTTTTTTTAATTTGAACGAAAATTTCGAAATTTATTTGAAATTCTATATTTTTTTAGCATGGCTGCATAGGAAAAATTTGACATAATTATGCATAAAAGGGTTTATTTATGGTTCAATCATCACGAGACTTAATAATTTCAATCGTCGTTGGGAAAAATCGCCGGCATATAATGTTTTTTGTTCGTGAAGTCATTAGTCCTTCCTTGGGGGCAAGTAACCCCCCTAGGGGTACATTGTCAAGTATGACATCAATCGAAAGATTTTGTCAAGCCCTATAAAGAGAGGGTATCACGCTATAGTTGCAATAATTTGAACCCACGATGCCGGGCCAACGGCCGTACCGTGCTGAAAACACCGGTTCTCGTTAGATCACCGAAGTGAAGCAGCATCGGGCGCGGTTAGTACTTGGTGGGTGACCACCTCGGAACGCCGCGTGCTGTTAGCCATCTCGGGTGCGGTATCCCCGTGGTTTGCGCGCTAGATTTGCACGCTGCCACAAAATGCCGCCGTGTTCATGCGGAGTACGATCACGTTAAACATGTGGGTCCGTAAGTCCTTCCGAGAGGTTGGTGGTAGGGGAAGGAGGGTACGGTCCCTGTGGATGCCTCCCCCACTGGATTCCGGTCTAAATTGGGTGGCACTTCCCGGCCGTCCATACAGTTACCTTACACCTTTCTGGTATTATTTCTCATTGTGCACCAGTTGAAGTAACAATTGTTCAAGAATTATTGTAATCCGTTTTAATGTGTCTTTCACTGTTTAAACTTTATATTGTTTCAAAATGTGAAACATATTATGTAAACTCTCCTGTAAATTTTTGATTCTCAAAATAAACGTTGCTGGACCGTCGGACGAAAGCCATGGAAGTTGGGAGTTGGTTTCGGCTAACTCCTTCCCGGCCGTCCAAATGGATGCTCAAGTCCTTGTTGACGAGCCGGACGGCCTGGGTTTTCAACACCTTTCTGGTAGGTCGGACGGTCTGGGTCTCAACAACAACAATCAACAACCCACGATGCCGATTTGTCCTATTTTTTCTTGTAAAATGTGAAAAAAAAATATTTCTGGTATTAGAAAGTTGAGTTGAGACACATTTCAGTTAATCTTATAATAGGATTTGACATCAGGAACGAACGAAACGAGTAAACGGAAAACAATAAATACCCGTCAAAACGTTGTATATCCAGGGCCTCTAAAGCCTCTAAAATATTAAACAATTTTTCTGGTTGAAAATCAGTTAACCCTTTCGCGACGAACGGCACGCCCAAGTGCCAGATGCGAACATGCATTCAAGGACGAGCGGCACTCACTCGGGCCAGAGGAAATTTTACCGCAAGCGGATAGTGGCACGTATAAGTGCCATGTACGCAGAACGTTTTAATTTGTGAACTTGATGGCGTTACTTGTCCATGGAACTAAATTCAATGCATTTTGCAGAGGCATGACCTCGGCAGAAGAGGATCGAATGAATTATTTCTCCATTTGGAGCGGTGAAAATCATTTTGTAACATAAACAAACAGAGCAATTCTCGTAGCATCAACAATTTTATAATTGAGTTTCGGTTTTTATTTTTATTTCAGCGTTATGATTTCGTTGGTGAATCATAGGAATATAAGAGAGTATTTTTTTTTGTTTGGGTTTTAGAGGCAGTGAAATTATTCGTTTATTTCGGATAAAAGAATGGGAGCAACTAACGAGTATTTTGTATTCAGATTTGTATGAAAATTATATATCAAATAGAACATAAATATTTCTTTTATTCCTGTAAAAAGTAGATTTCTGTGTTGAATAGGTGATTTATAGTGAATTTTTTTCGAGAGTTAGGCTTGGCGCAAAAAATGCGCCGTCCTTTTCGACCAGTTCGGAAGCAAAGCGCGTCGTCCTTTGGGCCGTGACAGCTCCGGAATGCCGCCGTCCCGAAAGGGCTAACAGAACGTTTTCTCCAAATTTCTGGCCAAAGGGTTAGTGATAGGGTTGTTGGGCCATTTGAAGAAGTTGTGGGAAATAAAAAATTACAGGTAGCAAGAGTCATGTATTTATCACCCTTTTGATGTGAAATGTACAGTCGTGTATCATGCAGCGTAATGGTTAGGGTAGCTGATGCATTACATAAAATTATAATGCATAAGTCTAAATGTCTAGTTATTTCTCTATTTAGCGAACCGTAGAATTTCGTAGATTCGTCCCGTCAAATGCGACGGAAAATCGGTAAAAATGTTGAGTGGGTGAAGGGGCGATTACTGAGAATTTTCTGTTAAGTAAGTAGAATTCCGTCGATTCTCTCCCATAAATGACAACAGAAAGCAGTGGAGTATGTAAGTGTTGGAGGGGGCAAAGGACAGACTTTATTTGCTATGCAGAGTTATTAGCTATGAGAAACGAAGATTTACATTGGAGTGCAAGGGTTGATTTCTGATATCAAAGTGCTGTTTTTTCATCTTTGTTTTCAACATCTTTAATTACTTTCTAAATCAATTTTTTTTAATTTCCTCAGAAATTTAAAAATCATTTACACCAATTTAGGAAAAGGTAACTTTAACTTTTAATTTCTTTCATCCTATTTTTATAGATTTTTGCAAATTTAGGTAATACGAAAACCATTGATAATAGCTGAAAAAAAATGTGATTCCCTTATGTGCATGGCCGTAAGACAAAACAACAATGATTTTTATAGAAAAATATTTCATGCGACTATTTATTTCATTCATAATAATTATTTCATTCGAAAATTTTTATTCTTTACTGGATATTCGGGCGGGAGAAGGAGGTTTGTGTCACAATTTTAAGAATATGAAATTGAGACAAAAAGTGTGGACAGGGATCACTTTCCAGGGGAAGGAGGATCGACTGAATTTTGTGGTATGCAAAAAGAAAAAAAGTTAGCGACAATATCGAATGAAAGAAACATAGCAACAAAGGCAAAATATTGAACACATAAAATTTAATAACATAGATTTGTAATTTGGTTATGTAGAATCATTATATATATATTATTAGCCTGAGAGCTGAAAAAGAATGATCTCAATTAATTTGCCTCGTAATTATAAAAATGCTATTTACATAACTGTTAGTTCTTCAAATGGACACTGCAGGATTTAATTCTCAGTGTCTAGCTCGGAGATTTCGCATTTTAAATGGGTTCTACACTAGATTTCTATTCACGTAAGCGTTGACAATTGTATCATCCTGAATATTCATAAATAACCATATTAATTGAAAGTAGTGAAAATATATATATATATATATATATATATATATATATATATATATATATATATATATATATATATATATATATATATATATATATATATATATATATATATATATATATATATATATATATATAGAGAGAGAGAGAGAGAGAGAGAGAGAGATTGTATTCTACTCAAGAATAGTTTTTATCTCTATCAGTTCTACTTGATAATGAATTTGGCAATATGTTGGTGACAGTGGCAGACTATTTGATAAAAATTTTTGCGTAATATAGCCAACTTAACGACTTTCTCTAGAAATGCCGATAAGTTAACGCTCACTCAGTATCATTTAAAATTAAATTTCATTTGATAATCCATCTCGTTTTGTGGGAATTTTTAAATTTATATTTTTATTTAAAATATATCTAGCTTTTCTCAAATGTTTGTGGGTCGGACACGGTTCGTTAATTGGGACTAGACGGTTAGCCGTTGGGACCAAACGGCTCTAAAAATATGAATTTTCTTAGCGTGTCGCACGGGGTAATTATGTTTTATTAAGAGGTCGTATAGTAAAAAATATTATTGATTGGGAGAGCATGCTCAAGTGTGTCCTCAGATTTTAGAAGCGCGAGCTGTGTAGGTGGGAAAAACGGGAGGGGAATCCTATACATAAATTTATTTATGGTATCTAAGACTAAATTACGTATAGGGTCGGATATAATGTTAACATTTAGTAAAATTATGTTTGTGTTCAATTTTGGCGAATGCCTACATCAGACATATTAAATAACGCCATGTATTCCTATAACAGCTTATGTGTCTTAAGTCAAAATGCCAATCTTACTCTTTCCTAGAACATGAGCTTTATTTTGGGAATGCGATTAAGCGGCTTTGTTCGTTTCGTATTAGGAAAAGATTAGGAACTTCCTTGTAAGGTCACGTGACATAATGGCATATTTTCTTACATCTGTCTTTTTCTGCCGAAGATACATTTCCCATTTTATTAAAGTTGGGAAGGGTCCTATTGCTTATATCGACAAGTTGGGAAATTGACCCAATTGATTATGCCACATATATTTTTACCGTCTCATACTATTGAATAGATAAATGATTGTTTCCTGGATAATTTCAATTTCGGCATTTTGATGCAGAAACGTATTTTAAGATCTCCTGAATACATTTGGAACACGTTCGGAAATATATCCGTTTCTATTGTGTGCGTGTGTGTTAAGTGCAGGCATAATAAATCAAGAACCAATGCACGTATCGCTATTAAATTCTATGTGTGAATATTGTGATACCTTGTAGTGTGAATACATTGCGATAATACTAGAACTAAAGTGAATATTCTTCAATTGATACAAGTTATCCGAAATTTAAGAACTTGAATACCGATGATAATACCAACATGAACAATGTTAGACGCACAATAATAGATATACAGTCAGTCAATGAGGGAAAAATAGCTTCACCAATGAGATTATGACCTTTTACCCTCTACTACGTGCAATTTTCTTTTCCCAATATGCATGCTTTATTTAAAACTAATTAAAATTGTGGGTGTTAGAATATACAGAATAGAAAGCAAGAAATGCAAAGATATAGAGAAAACTTGAACAAAATAAAGTACAAATTAATAAGCAATGCAGCATATAGATGTTTCAAGGATACGTTGTATATCATTTTTCTGTGCAAGACAGACTAATAAGCCTGATGTCAAAGAAAGACGAAATTGGTGTAATTAGTTTTTGGGTGTGGTTTTGTTTAAAATTGCCAAGCGTAAAGCGTTTTTAATCCCTAGTATCATTCTTTGAAATCACCATAATTTTGTCGTGGAACTACATCTATTCCCGCACTAGGTAAGTGGTGCAAAATTGGGAATTTAATATCGCGAAAAAGTGCAACACACTCTTTACGCTAGTGCTCACAAAGGAAAATGTAGAGAGAGATAATGTATATAGCGTTACAGAGAAAGCAACACCGTGGCAGAAGAGATATGAACAGTTGTAGCTACGTCTTTCTTCGTATTAGGTGAGCAGTGCAAACTTGGGAATTGAATGTCATGAAAATGCGCAACAAACTGTTGTTACTACTCGCAAATGAAAATGGGGAGAGATATAAAATATATACCTTTACAAAGAAAGCAAGACAATCTGACGGCTCGCTTGTAAGTCGATGATATTCTGAAGTCGATTGTACTGTTTATACTGTTAAGCCACCTAGGTCCATTTACCAACAAGACAACGCTCCACCGTATACTGCACGACTTTTTTAACAACTTTTTTCCGAGGATTTAATACCCTCCCATGAGGCCATCTAGATCCCCAGATCTATCACCAATAAAACACGTCTAGGACTGGGACGACATTTTCAGCTTTCACTGAATATAACTGAATTAACTGACCAATTGTAACATTTGGTGCAGAATATTCCGTAGAGGAACATAAACAGTTTTACTAAATCTATGCCTCACCGAATATGGGCTCGTAGAGCTACTAGGGGAGCATTTACCACTTACTAAAATGTCACCTTCTTATTGCACCATTTCTTAGTAAAACATTTTTTTGCTCCCAAATTCTATTTTTTTGCATATCTGCTCAAACATAAAGGGGACCTTGTATTGTACTTTTTCATAGGACTCCAGGCAAGGGTTATGGCGGCCAAGCTTCCTATAAGAAATTAAACAAACTGAAAATTCTGACAATTATGCACAATTATAGAAAATTGTCTTTATTTAAAAAATATTTTCAAGATTCAATTGTGAATAGTCGGGGCATGTATCAATTGTGTATGTGGCCACGCTCACATTTTCCTACTCTCATTTTAAGCATTCCGAGTTTCTTTTTTAATGTATTGAAATACGGTGTGTTTGAAATAAATATGAAAGACGAGGGAAGATATATAAGCAGATGGTTTCATGCCGAATCATTAATTCCGCTGGTACTTAATTGATCAATAAAAAGGACGGAATTTGAAGTAACTTTTCCGTGTGGATTTCGTATTGGCTACAATTCTGCCGTTTCAAGTCAAAATTCCCTAATATTTTATTTATAAACCGTCAGGTCGCAGGTAAAATTTTTCGACTGCAGTCATTTGGAAGTAAATCCATAGTTAAGCCCAAACCGGATGACATTCTATCTCTCCACAGAGTAGGTGATCACGAAAAACACGAAAAATTAAAAGTGGAATATTTTTCCGCACTGTATACATACCAATAATATTACGAAAATATATTTCTATATAAAAATTATTTCTTTATATTCATAATGTAGAGTGAATTCCAATACTTAATACAAAATTCTGCATGGAATAAGGCAATAGCTACTTGAAATAGGTTAACCCTTCAGGCTGGTTATGAGGAAAGTGTAGGGATGTCTAAATTTAGCCAATATTTATTTATATTTATAAAAGAAATTAAAAAAATTTCAACGAGTAAAAATAATTTAGATGCTAAATACTAAGCATGTATTGCATGTTAGAATAAGAATTACACCCTTTGGGTGAGCTAGACGGCCTGGTTAATAATATTATATATGCTGCATATGATATAGGTCCGTACTTCTATATCCAGTTGTGATATCCAGTGGCGTTTTGATACGCGGGCCTCATCCGGAACAAAATAAAAGAAGTTGTTTATCTTTCTGTATGTGTCTGTTGTCTGTAGCGGAAAATCTAAGGTTCGGACAGCCACGAAATTTTGTCCTGGTGTAGCTTAGCTCTTGGTACAATACACCTGGGGGAGATTTTTTTAAAAATTGGAATTAGTTTTATTAGTTATTTTATATTTTACTACGATTTTGAGCTATTTATGCGCAAATAGGTTCCGACGATTTAGCGACGGAAAATGTTATCGTAGAGTTTCTATCCTGACATCATCGGAAAGATCGAAAAACATTCTTTCCAATAGTCTTTGAACCGAAAATTCCTTCACATGTATTTATTTATATTTTTAATTAAATCAAAATTTACATTTTTAAAATAATTTGATTCTTATTTTGCAGCATCCGAAAGCGAAAGCACAGTTTCGTAGTTTGCCCGATTTCAAACACTTTTTTTTTTTTAAATTACCATATTATTTTATTTTTTGTGATTGTTTAAACAAGTAAATTAAAATGGCAAATGCATTTCCGTTAATTAATGAAGTGCGGATGAGTATTCTTCCTGGTGGATTATTCTGTGTATGCCGAACTTATGATGCGGTTTAAGCCACGCCTTCTACCCTACAGAAAGGATACCTTTCTATTTCATTTATTATTATTGTTATTATTGCTTTTCACGGTTGCGGAGCGCATGCGAGGGGATTCGAGTCGAAACGAAAGGACGAAATCATTTGGAAATTGAAATGTGTTATTTAAGTAGCGAACGCTTTCTTAGGACCCAGGAGACGTCGGTTAATTCGTTCTAGTGTGAAATAATTTTGTGATTCGTGAACTTAGCACGCTTTAAATAAAACAATTCGCCAAATATCATTACATGCATTTTCTACAATTCCTGAATGAAATTCTAACATAAATTAACAAATTTAAGCGTAACTTGTAATAGGAACATGTGGGCATGATTTTAATTATAATTAATATTTCAAAAATATTCTTAAAATGTATTCGACGTTTTACTTTCCCCGCTACATGGGTAATGCATATGAAAGTATTAGAATCGTGGCGAAAATCGAATTTTCTACACAATTTGAGCCCCTCGAAAAAATGTTATCGTAACGTTTGTGTGTGTGTCTGTGTAATGTATGTATCTAGTCTAGTTCGAAAACTATTCGACGGAATTTCACAAAATTTGGTAGGCAAATTTCTTTCCTTGTAGCTGATTAGATTCTAGTGTGATTTCGAAATACAGAACTTGCCCTTTTTCTGCATAAAGGTCCGCCAAGATCGTCAGAATCTGAAAGATAAGATGGAGTATGTTGAAATGTATTAATTAAATGTTAATTTAATACGTTAATTTTAGTGACAAAATAAATGAGACCAAGCTCATTTCTCTAGCATGGACAATTCTCGCATTTTGGCATCAAAAATTTTTGGCGAGCACTCGATACAGATTATATCATATATACATACTTACAAATGAATACACGTATTCATACATACACGCTTATATGCATAGATGTATATATGGATACTTTGAAATGATTTGAATTTGCTTATAAACGAATGTGAACCTGAAAAATACATTCTGTTGCAAAATAATATATGCACCCATAAAAATTTGAGTTATAGCCGCTAAACTTGCTATGCAAATATCGTTTACGTGTTATGCAAATGACCAAACGGTCAGCGCCAATGATGTTACATGGTTCATGTAAAGAGTATGAGAATACCAGCATCTAAAACGGCCGGTATTCTAACTCACGGGCAATAGGAACTGACTTTTCTACTTTGATGCTGCAAGTTGCGCACAAAGATATCTCTGTAGCGTACTAAATGAAGCTATGAACAATTGTCGAGATTAGAGACAGATCACATCATAAGCCAAAGGGAAGCTGGTTGGTCTAATAGACTCACCGGTCGCCATCTTGGTTGTAGCTTAATGGTAATTGCTCGGTATTGGCAACATTGAATCAGAGAAGGAACATATAACTGTCTCAGAGGCACAAGCCTCTCCAGACAGAAAACTATTCGATAGGATCGTGCGGTCAGTAGAGAAGCCACGTCCTCACCAATGGTATCGCTACCAGCAATTCGACGGCCAAATTAAATTCGATTAAAGCCGAACCTTCGGGTTTGCTAAGTGCTCTAAATTGGATCTCCTTGAGATTCTTGAGAGCAAGAACTATTCATCAGAAAGTCATGAAATTTGAGGAGTGTCGTAAGGAGCAGATGGAAATTTTTTCTAGAGTAATAAAAAGGGTAGTTCCCAAAATCACCAATAGAGGGCGTATAATGTCTTTATACAGAATATATAACATGAACAACACAATTTATCCATCTAATGTGGACAAAACCTGTTCAATATGATGGCCATATTTGCCTGCTGGAATCTGGAATCGTAACATAACATGTTCAATGGTTGATTGCAGTGTATGCGTCGGAATATTACGCACATGGCGTGCTATGCTATTTTTAAGATCGGACAGAAATCTTAGGGACCACGGTGCACCAAGTCTTTGAGATACCCGCAGAGACAAAAATCGCACGGTTTCAAATCTGGGGATCTTGAATGCCATACCGTAGAAAAATGACGGCTGATGATTCTGTCATCAAAAAGTGACTCCTGAGCACTTGTTTCACACAATTGGTTATGTGTGGAGGAGCACCATCTTGTATAAACACTATCGTTCTAACACATTGACGTGCCTGCAGATGCAGAGCCAGAATGATGGAATTCTCTAATAAGGATGCGAATTGTTGCCCGGTGACAAAACACGTTACAGGTCCTCCTAAGATCTTCGAAAAAAATTGGTCCCAAAACGAATGAGGCCGTAAAACCATACCATACCTTTAACTTATAAGAGCGTAACGGAATTTGTTGACACTCGTGTAGATTTTCTGAAGTCTAAACACAACAATTATGCGTGTTAACTGCACTTACTAAAGAAAAGTGGACCTCGTCCGTCCAAAGAATGTTCCATGGCCATTCAGTTTGGAGCTCACAGCGAGCAAAGAACTGGAATGCAAAGGTCCTGTCCTCCTCCATTTGCGTCACTATGTCATCCACTACTTGTGCATCAAAACGCTTTCATCCACTTCGTGGCTGAACAGCCAATGATCCCATTAATTTAAACTTCAAATCATGTTTAGTAGTCCCTTAACACAGTGCTGGATTACCCAATAGGCACACTGAAAGCGTGCTTAGGGCACCAGCAAATTGGGGGGCACCAATTAAAATCCAAAGTGTGTTAATTTATGTATTTTTGCTTAATGCTTACCTAATAATAGAGGGCAGTGGATTTTCTGCAGCCCCTTACATTTTTGGGGCCCCAGCGACCTTTAAAAGTTTTCTGTCTTCCAGGGTTATATAGTGGTTGCCTCCTTCAATGCTGACTTTATTACACCTCATCAATAATAATATAATCTATTGGTCAGTATTACAGTAAGTAGAAACATTATCCCCATAAAAATGCTCGTAGGGAGGGGAGATGCTCTGTGCGAAATTTCGGAAGTCCGTTTAACGCCAGGGTGTCTTTTCCAATTACAATTTCATAAAAACTCTTTAAAAATTAAAATATTGCTAATTATACTGGACTTGGAGTCCAAACCACAGCAACCGGTAGATAATACATATCTGTTAGGGTCATTATCCACTGGGCGCATGTGATCCTTCGCCTGGAGGTCCCTAAATGACTGAGATCCCCAAGAAGTGTAACTAAAATATGTCAGATTCAAGAGGTGGGATGATATTATCAAAACTCCAATAAATGAAAGGAATGAGCTAAGAACACGTGAAAACCGCTTAAATCTCTGATATGCACTGAAAGTGAACTACTGAAAATTATTTTGATCAGATAATAGAAGAATCTTATTACGAAGAGATTTTTAAATAATTGGCTTTTTAAATTTAAATATGTTATTATTATTAATTCTCATTTTGCAATTTTGTGACTTTCAAAGAAACCACAGGAAATGCTTTAAAAATAATGAGTGTTATTTATTTATTTATTAAAATTTTGTTAATAATATCATACATCTTTAGAGTTTTTTGGTAAATTGTTGAAATATTCCTTTATCTCTCTATTTTTAAAAAAAGCTAGATGCAACCGCTGACTAAATCCGTTTAAAATAGAGAGATTTACAAGGCTGTCAAGGCTAGGGAAGGACCTATGGCAAAAAAGGATTTGAGTTTGGCATGAAAATTTAGAATATATTGCCATGTGTCGCCTCTTATTTTAGTTACAATCCTTTGAAAATTTCTATTTGTTATATAACTTTAAAGCGAAAGTATTTTTACGCTACTTTTGTAGGAAAATTTTAATTTCTTTGTTGAATCTTCAAAATTTAATATTTGATTATTGAAAAGGTTCTTGCCATCTCAAAAGAAGTAACATTCAGAAGGTTTAACTATCTTTGTGGAAGAAGCTGTTACCAATTCAAAAACTTATTTTCAATAAATATGTGGGGAGTGTGTTAAATTTTAATTACATGATTTCATTCCGAATCACTATTTCAACAAGTAAATAGGCGATCATGAAAAATTTCAAAACTAAAATAATATTTCGATGTGGATTTCGTATCGATATTAATTATGACGTATCAGTTCAAATTTCCCTTTTATTTGAAGACTGAAGGGTCATTGGTTATAATTTTAGCGTCAACCATTTGGACAGTAATATGTTAAGCTCTAAATGCATAATAGTTATTATCTCATAGATTATGATTTTGCTAAAAATATAAAATGAAATATTTATGCGAACCATTAATATGTATCGATAATATTTTATTGATATATCCTATATAAAAAAAAATTGTTTGATTAATAGTCCTGGTTTTGTTGTATTAGACTTTAAGAAAGCTGTACCTGTACCAAATAAAGAGTACAGTTAGTAAAAATAAGCAGAACTATCATACTCGGTATCAATGAGCAAAAACTTAAACAACGTAATTCAACATAAATAAGCAAACAAGCTGTTTTGAGGATGTATTTGTCATGATGAGTTTATAATTGAAACTTAGCGCAACACTGTTTTGCTTTTTGCTATTTTGTACCTAAATCATGTTTTTCGCTATGTTGAAGACCCAGACCGTCCGACTCGTCCAGAGGACTTAGAGTATGTTTTTCGCTATGTGAAGGATTTCCTCAATTTGCAGCTGGTCTTTTGAAAAAGATGTTTCACACACTTCAGTCGCCTTTATGGTAGGTCGGACGGTCTGGGTCTCAACAACAACAACACACTTCAGTCTCCGACTGTCCATTTGGCTGCCCCATGTTTTCGGACGAGTCGAGCGGTCTGGGCTTTCGACACACTTCAGTCTGAGGTATAAATAAAAATATGAGGTCCTTTTTAAGGTTCTTTCCTTAAAACCACCCTCTCCGAAAATTTTAAGCCCCTCGCATAGGAGCATTTTGTTAAAAATATATAAGGCTAAGGGTATAAGTGTTGCCAAAATCTTAGTAAAAGGACATTCGGCGATCAAATGAATGAGTTAATTTGCTAATATAAACCTTGGGGAGGACAAATGACATTTTTTTCGGACAGGAAGAAAATTATCAGCGCCACTGCCAAGGGGTTTCAAAATTGTTCGTGCTTTGGGCCCCAAACAGTCTTAATTCGGCCCTGCTTTAACAGTGAGTAGACCTTTTCGTAACCCCTTCAAAGAGTGAAATTTCCTCCATGCTACCGTAGCAGAGTCATCGTTTTTGTAAAATTTTACCATTGAAATTCGTTCTGTTACAGTCAAAGTCATCCTACGTAACGTACCAACAGTTCGGTTCTGCAATAGCAGCTTTAATTAGCGCGTTACCGTGTGCGCACCCACACGATTACTTTGGTTACGAATATTCAAGGTTAATAGAATTAAAAGGTTGTCTCGTTCGCTATTCCCCCCATGGTACCATTTCTGGGCGAGCTGTGACGTCACTGCTAGACCTTCCGTTCTGTTGACAAGCGGCGCTTTGTTGAAAAACGTTGGAAAACAGCACGGTTTTGTTTAAAAATGCCTTGCTTTAAACATCAACGAGATACATGAAATGTTTCCTAAAATAATGTGCTAATACTGAAATATGACAAATGAACTCAAATTTGAATTCAAAACGAACTAAATTGCTGTAATTAACGGATGAAGAAGTCAAAAACAGCCGTTTGACAAATGATATATTAAGACAAGGATATGATTTTCCGGGTGATTTCGTATAACAAATACATTCATCTTCTTTTTTACACAAAATTTACATATTTCATGTGTAAATTGATAATCTTTATTAATATTTTTACTCACAAATATATTGTATGAATATGGATTTTAATATAGTATTTTTTAACAATTACTTTTACAACACATTAAAGATTTTAAACGAAATATCCCGTTCAAATTCATTAAATAGAGACTGTGCACTTTACTGTCTGTATTTTCTATTAAAAGTTTGGAATAGGATTCAACTGATGAGAAATATGCAAAAATAGAATTAAATAATATTTATTTCTATAAAACTCTCCATATTATCTTTATCAATTTGCAATTAAATTTCTATTTCTTTAAAAATTGGATGATTTAAAATTTCCTGCATATAAATGCTATGGCACTTATTCTATCGAGTAAGCGTACCATTCCGTTCCTAATAGTTCCTATACAAAAAATATTTGAACTTTATAATTTCTGAAAAATGTCATCGATTTGATTTTAAAATATTTAGATTGTATCATTGCATGCACAATGCATGTAATTAATATTTTCATTTTATATGCTTAAAGAAAACCCCGTTTCTATATATTTAATGATATACATCTGCTGTTTAATTTTGTTTATTTGACGTTTTTGTGAATTCATTTAATTTCTTTTATGGTATAGATATTACCGTAGAATTCAGTCAATCGGCACTTTAAAATGCGACAGAAAATCGTGGAAAATAAAAGGGGGGGGGGGGTGGTTAGGGAGTATTATCCAGAATTTTATGCTAAAAGAAACAAGGGCTATTTTTATCATTTTATTCGACGACGAATTTTTTTTCTCCGAAATTTGTCCAATATTTATGGGGAAGGAGCTTCAAACTAAAAAGATTCCATTCACCGTTTGCTTTAAAATAAATAGGGGTAAATGTATCATTTTAATGCTACTATAAATTTATTTTGTTTTTACAAAATTATCCATAAAATTACACTTGTTTCTTTTAACTTATGAATATTCCTTTTTTGAACAAAAACCATTTTTATTGAATCGAAACTACTCCGTCTTACTCATGATGAAGTCCTTCAATTTGACGAATCAAGATATAAATGCCTTAGCAAAAACTTTATTAACAAATTTACTAACAAAAAAAATCTTAACAAACTACATTTGACGTGACTAATAATTATTATTGCAATGATTTGATAAAATATGTGTTTTCAAATTTAAATCAATTACTGTTTTTTCTTCAGATGATTTTGAAAGTTTCTTGACATTCTCTCAAATCCAGATGATATATTTTTTCTAAAACATGTAAAATTTTTGAACTAGACAAAAGCTATGCATTCATTGCCTGGAAATAATATTTATTCTAATTTATACTGCGTTATTCATGCCTGTAAACTTCGGAATACAGTCAATATTTAAATGACCTCTGTCAGAGATTGGGTCTAGCTAGAGCTCCTCTACTACAGGCTGACATATCAAGCATATTGAAGCCCACCATAGCTGGAAGAGCAATCCATTAGCATTAGCTCTATTCGCATTTTCACTTTATTATATATTATTGAAATAATTATGGGTGGTTGTTCTGTACCAAACTGCTCTAGTCATTCTAGAAAGGGATTTGGGCTATTTCACTTTCATAGAAACGAAAAAAGAAGAAAACAATGGCTAATAAATAGTCGGCGCGATAATTGGATACCCGATACTGGAGCGTACTTGTGCGAGGCAAGTTCTACAATATTCTAATTGAAACTTCTTTTTTTTATATAAAATATTTATTTTAAACACTTATTTTATAATTTCTGTAACTGTAATATGGATTATTAATAATTTTTAGTTGTTATAGTCTTATCTTAGGACAACTCTTGGTTTGTAATGTAAACATCACCTTGAATGCATTATACTGTCTTCAAAACCTAGAAGTAAATAGCTTCAAATTATACATATATATATTAAAGATTTATTCCTGTTACACCAATATCTTTCAAGTTTTATACACTTTGTTGTATTTTTAGATCATAATGAATCACAGAATTGGTGAATTCTACTATCAACAAACTGTCGCCAAGTGGAAAACTTGCCATGTTATAGTAATTATGCAAACATAAGCTAAAATGGTAAATAAATCGAAATACGTTTATCATAAAAGGTTTTTTAATAGCATATATGAATGTTTGCCTCACATATTTGAAAGTTTGTTAACTACTTTGTATTTAAAGAGGAAAATACTATTAATAACCCTACTGAGCTCGGCTTTTTTTCATCAAAAATTTTCAAACAATAGTTGTTCATTAAGTAGTTATTATGATAAACATATTTCGATTTATTTACCATTTTAGCTTATGTTTGCATAATTACTATAAAATGGCAAGTTTTCCACTTGGCGACAGTTTGTTGATAGTAGGATTCACCAATTCTGTGATTTTCATTATGATCTAAAAATACAACAAAGTGTATAAAACTTGAAAGATGTTGGTGTAACAGCAATAAATCTTTAATATATATATATAGCTTCAAATTATATATATATGTAATTTGAAGCTATTTTCTTCTAGGTTTGGAAGACAGTATAATACATTCAAAGTGATGTTTACATTACAAACCAAGTGTCCTAAGATAAAACTATAACGACTAAAAATTATTAATAATTCATATTACAGTTACAGAAATTATAAAATAAGTGTTTAAAATAAATAATTTATATAAAAAAGAAGTTTCAATTAGAATATTGTAGAACTTACCTCGAATAAGTATGCTCCAGTACCGGGTATCCAATTATCGCGCCGATTATTTATTAGCCATTGTTTTCTTCTTTCTTCGTTTCTAGAAAAACGAAATAGCCTAAAATCATTTCTAAAATGATTAGAGCAGTTCGGTGCAAAACAACCATCCATAATTATTTCAATAATACTTCCTAAAGTCGAAATACGAATAGAGCTAATGCTAATGGATTGCGTTTCCAGCTACGGTGGGCTTCAATATGTTGATGAGTCAGCTCGTATATAGAGGAGCCTTAGGTCTAGCAGTGACGTCACTCGTCCTTCCTTCCCGGGACAACTTTTTCCCCGAACGAGACAACCTTATATATAAGATATTCTACGGACCTTGACGAATACTAGCATATGCTGGTATTGCTATTAGAAAAGCGCCCTCTCTTGGCAGTTTTTGGAAATAACCACTTTTTGCTCTAGAAAAAATTCTCATCATCTCCTTAAGACACTCCCCAAATTTCATGATTTTCTGATGAATAGTTTTTGCTGTAGCCCTCTCGGAAATGTGTTTAATTTGGGACACCTTATATATATATATATATATATATATATATATATATATATATATATATATAAATTTAAAATTGTGAATCCAATGGTAGAATGTAAATAGTAACTCATAATACACTATCTTAAAATTTACCTACAAAATACAATAAAATAAAAGAAATTCAACCATAAAGAGGAAATTATAATACGTAATGCAGGTCATAAAGACAAAGGCAATCAACAAATTTCAAAGGAGAGGAATGAAAATAGGAAAACAAAAAAAATCAAGCAAAAAAGCTTGCACGTGGAAGAGCTCTAGGCTTAAGAATAGTTCTAAGAATGGATTTTACCTATAAACTTGTGTTATATAGACGACAAGCATAAAGATTGGAAAAAAATAAAGGATATATAAATATCTTTAAATACACCTAAAAAGTACAACCATGACGAGCAAACTAGACCAACTGACGAGCATGACTAGACCAATGTTGCCATACGAAGAAATGAAAGGAAGTGATCTGCTGTTGCCAAAGAGAGTAATAAAAACCGTACTGCGTAAAGGCAATAAAATGAGATATTCTACAGTTAAAGCTGCAAAATAAAAAGATGAAAATACATTATAATGTAAATTCGAGAGAATGTAAAAGTATGGGTAAAATAAGATACTAAGGAGAGATTATGAGAATTTTAGGCTAATCGAAACTTATTAACTATACCGTTTACTAAATATGCTGGATATTCATAAAATTTACTGGTCATTTTGAGGTTATTAATCTGCAAAGCATGAAATTTTTTATCTGATAATCTATAAATTCTAAAAAGTTGATTAAATATAATATTTCTAAACAATTGAATCGAGTTGCAGGAATTAAATGGTAATAATTTATTAATATTAAATTTTAAAAAATCTTTTTTATCATATAAATTAGTAACTATCAAATTAGTAGGTTCTATAATTAGATTTAAATCCAAATAATTAATATTTTTACTAATAGTAGTTTCATTAGGTATTAATTCCAAATTATCCGGATAGAAATCTATATCTATGACATAGTTATCAGTAAATACAAGACAAATCAGATCATCTACATATCTGTAAATTTTATAATCTGTTGAAGTAAAGAATTTTTCATATTGATATAGGTATAAATTAGCTAACATACTGCTACTACAGCCACCTTGTGGAACCCCTGAGACTTGTAAGTATAATTTATTACCTTGAAAAATATAATTATTGAAAAGAACAAAATGGGAAAGCTTAGGAAAATTGGTAAATTAAGATGCGATTGATTAGTAATATAAGCATTATATAAAGCTAAAATAACATCTTAAAGATCAGTGATCTTAATATTATTAAATAGATCTTTAAAATCAAATGTTTGAAATCCTATTGTTTTACCAAGTGTTTTTAATTTATTTTTTAATTCTTTACTATTGTTTAAAACAATGTAGTTATCACTAGCATCTCGTAAATTACTATTTAGTACATTTAAATAATTTAATAATAATTTACTAGCAGTAGTAGAGTATGAATTATGACCACTAGTTACAGTTCTAAATTTAATAGGATTTTTATGAAATTTAGGTATAAGCACAATATATGGACATTTTAAAAATTTATTATTAATATCTAAATCATTATACATATTGATAATTTTCAATTGGATACTGTTAACAGAGTGTGAATCAAGTTTTAATAGACTATTATATATATATATATATATATATATATATATATATATATATAACAGCGATATATATATACAAAATAGCGGTCAATTCCTCTAAATCTCTCAGTGGTCTTCAAACTTCTAACGCCTTCGGAACCCTACGCTTAAAAAAAATTTTTTTTGGAACCCTAGTGCAAAAAATATGCCCCGTAAGCATAGTGACGTAACAGAAAATCTCGATGCCTCCTCTCCCTCCGCAAAAATGTTTTGAGTTTACATTTACAAAAATTAACTACCAAAGACTGCAAATTAATTTTGACCATTATAATCATAAACCCAAATACTAAATACAAAAATAAATAATTAAAAACATGTTATTCAGATTTTTTGTTGAATGCAGCTGAGGTGAATTTGCTGGCTCTAAAAAGCCGCCACTGCAGTGAAACATACAAGCATATTTGTAGGCATAAATGCAAGAAAATATAAAATTCGGAATATATCTAATTCAGAAGTAATACTAGAAGTAACTAAATTTAATGACTTGAATGCGCTTGCTTCTTGCTACACAACTTTTGAAAATCAGGCTTAATTGTTGTTATTTGCAAACGCATTTCAAATTCTGCATCTAATTTGTTCCTGTATTTAGTTTTAGTGCTGACATAACTCGAAAAAGATAGGTAGTAACAAAGGGCATAAGAATTTTTACTGCTCGATCAGACACTTCCGGGTATTCTTTGTAAACTTTCAGCCAAAAACCCAATAGTTCTTGTTCAAATTGCATTTTTAAAGTCGAATCCATGGATATATCAATCAGTTGTTCTCTTTCCATCGGCGGTATATCAGCATCTTCGACTTGTAGAAATGGATTTTGAACTCAGTTATATGACTGTTTGGGAGTCGGAAAATATTCTCTGAAACTTTCCTGCAAATTCGATAAATGTTCGATAATGAACTTTTAGACAGTTTCATTAAGACTAAGAACTGAAATCTTTGAGCAGCAAGAGGAGAATATATTACTAACTTTACTAGTAATTGGAAGAAAGAGAGGGAATCAGTATCTCTACAGCACAGTATAGATATTTTAAATTGTTCATACAATTTATGAATTTCAGTTTATTAAAAAAAATTTAATTTAATTATCGAAATTTTTGAATAACAAAAAAATTAATAAAAGTGTTATAAAATCTTATAACATAACAAAAATCTAAAATTTATTAAAAAAAGTCGCGGAATCCCTGAAAACGTTTAGCGGAACCCCGGGGTTCCGCGGAACTCAGTTTCGATATCACTGCTCTAAATTAACATTGGCCAGATTTTAAGTAACCCTACACGTTTCTTCCTCATATGTCGTCTGTAGCGGAAAATCTAAGCCTCAGTCAGTCACGATATTCGGTACTGGGTTAGCTGAGCTCTAGGTACAATATACCTATGTGAGATTTTTAAAAAATTCGAATTAGTTTTTTAACTATTCTATGTTTTACCAAGGGAAAATATTATTACGGAATTTCGTTTTTGACGCCATCAAAAAGATCGAAGAATGTTCTTTCTAACTATCTTTGAACTGAATCCGTTGGATAAGTTCTTCATATTTATTTATTTATATTTTTAAATACATAATCATATTTAGATAATCTAATTCTTATTTTGCAGCAGCCGGAAGGGAAATATTACAGCAGTTTGATAAAAGGATGTATGTTTATTTAATTACTACATTATTTTATTTATTGTGATTCTTTAAGAAAAAGCATAAAAAATTACCATTTCCATTAATGAAGTGCGGTAGCCCCTGGTTTCTTATTCTACGTATGCTGAACTCATGATGCAGTTAAGGCCAGCCACATCTTTTATCCTACAGAAACGATTCCGTTCTATTTCATTTTTTTTAATGTTTTTTTTTTGTTTTGGTAATGTTTTTCACTGCAGTTAAAAGACTGGTGAAATTTCTGTAAAATTTGGCAGGTAAATCACTTATGCACTGTCCTGGTGATGACTCGATTTTGGCACCATTCGAAAAAATAAGGCAAGTGACCCAAATATGGGCACTACACCTAATATGGGCACTGCTGTAAAAAAACACAGATATTCTTCAATTAACTATCTCCGATATTTTAAAAAGACCAACAGAAAAAAAAGGCGTTAAATTATCGAGCTGTAAGACTGGTGAAATCGTTTTTTCCAGAAAAAAAGGTACCCAAGCATAAAGCAGCTGGCAAGTCCAAATGAACAGCTAAGCCGAAACCAGCACCCAAGCATAAACCCAAGACAAATGTAATATCAACTGTTGCAGCTCAGCAGTCCTGCACTGGTGTATCTAGCTCAAATGAGTCTTGCTATTGTGTACTGTGTCGTCAAGAAAAACAATTAGACATGATAGAGTGTAATACGTGCTGTGTTTGGGTACATGAAGAATGTTGTGGCCTTACAAGTAAAGAAAAATTTTATATTTTTGTATGTCCATCTTGTGCCGACTCTGATTAAAGTTTTACGTTGATTTAAGGTTCTTTTAGCAAAATTTTTAACGGTGCCCAAAGCTTTCAAATATGGGTATAGGTTCCCAACATGGACACTGTCCATTATTAGCACCTATCTGATGTTTTTAACTTAATTATCATTTTTCTCTGTTACCCCCTGCAAGGAGAATGCATCCACCAATTTTCAAATTTTTATCTGCTAAAACAAACATTATAATAATTAAAATGCTTAGGGGTGACCATATTTGGGTCACTTAACTTATAATTTTTTTTGTTTTGAAAAATGGCTCGCTAGACGGCCAAATTTTAAAATAGAAAGTAAGTATGATTAAAAATATTAATTAAATGCTTGTTTCTAACGACAAAATAATTCTTAACGCCTTAATAATTCTTAATGATAAAAATAATACGAGCAACTCCATTACTCTAGGAAGAACTGCTTTCGGAAAATTCAAGTTTTGGGGAAATTTGAAAAAATGGTTATGTTTTAAAATGCGTGCATTTGCCTAATGAAATAGAAGATATATTATAGTAGCAAACGAAATTAATATCAAGCAAGTATTCGTGTCAATTTGAACAATTAAATGCAATTTAATGGATTATGAATTTTATTCTGTAGGGATAGTCATATGCGGCCCGGTTCATATGCGGTATCAGATTTTCATTCTATATCATACGAAACTAAATATTAAAATTCATGCGCATTTAATTTACCCTTTAAAAACTAAAAAAAAATATTATTTAGAAATTTATTTCTGTGAGTAGTACCCTAAATAGTAGCTAACTTCTTAATGCAGAGGATGATTTTCCGAAATGCTACAGACGTGACCTTTCTCCTAATAGGTAGCTAAGGAATAATTAGTTCTATCGAATCTCCTAATTCGCAATTTAGCTCGATCCACTGATCTGCAGTAACTTTCCGAGCATCAATTCGGGCCGCTGATTAGATTTTTGCCTGACGCGTTTAGGACGTTTTCGTTCTGACAACAGCATGGTTATTCATAATTAAATTAGACAGGATGTAAAATTGTGAATGTAACTAGGAAAGAAAGAAATATAGATGATCTCATATACTCCATTGCAGTAATCTATTTGATAGTACTTGTCGTGTCACGTCTTTATTTTCTCAAACAGTTATTGAAAATAATCAAACACGATCAGAAATTGTTGCAAAACATATTAATATAACAACATTATTAATATAACAATATTATTAATATAACAACAACAATAAACGTTTGTAGTCAAATTGTTTCGAAAACAAAGTGCAGCCTTTTTTTTTTCAGTATATGCAACAAGTGCAACTTCACTTCTTCAAGTTCGACAACTGCTGTACCTGGCTGGAGGTAGAAGAAAATTGTCATCGCAGCGAGGAGAAATGATTGAGTTAAAACCAAGGAGGCATTGAAAACGAGAGGCAGGACACCAAGAGTGAATAGTAAAAACCAAGGGGGAAAGCTGATTTTTACTGTTCTCTTACTCCTAAGTCTCTTTCCGTTCATTCTTTACTTTCTGTTTTCTTTCCTCCATGATATAATATCAAGACATGATATAATTTTATTCGAATAAATTTTCAGAAAATAATCGTCTGTATAGTGCTATTTCCATGGAAGGTTTAATTTGTGTTTTTTCAGTAGTATTTCAACAATTCGTGGTCCTAAACACTTAAAATATGAACGGTGTAATCGAATCAAGTCATCAAGAACTGTGCATTTGTATGCGGAACATACAAACAGACTTTCTATTTTATATATATAAGATGATGATAATGATATTGATGATTAATGGAAATTCCCAGAATAATGATAGTAGTTAATGCATGAATTTGGTAGTTTAGAAGTCGTTATACATGCCAAAGGTATTAAAATCGTAAGTATTAAGATGTATAAAGCTAAATGTATAAAGTCCATTGACTTAACCAACATGTTAGTAATAAATCTTCTTAAATTAAGAAAACTTAAATAACAACTTGGAAACGGTAACTCACAATATAGATTTTCTTTTACTCTGATACTGATTGCTAATTAAATGGAAGAAAAATATGGAATATGAACGTATGAGAAAATGCAAGAGACTCAGACTTCAAATGCTTTTTTAGCTAGATTTACTTCAGAATTACATACAATTACAAGACTTTTATGAGATTTAGTGAGGCATTGAAATTTATTCAGTATAGCAACAAGTTGATCAAACTGAGGAATTTTCTAAGATATAATGTTTTATTTTGAAATTTTGTTGCAGAAATTAAAACAAAATATTGCATTTATAAATCTCAAATCTTATTGATGTTTATAAATGCAAAATATGAAATAAGTAACCGAATGAAATGTTTTAAATTTGTAGATTAAACGTATCGGGCAATCGAACTACCAATCTTTACCTGTCAAATCGATGCTCTTAACTGCTGAACTACTTAGATGAGTATATTTACTTTATAAGACTCCATATTTTCCTGTTTCAGATTTCAGATCAAAATAGAACATTTGATCTATAAAATTCCCTCCTGTTACTATTGTATACAGGATAGCATCTTGTTTTATGGCAACTTTCTATGATCTGAAAACGTTATTTTTCATTGTAGTTTTTGCGAAAGTTACCATTTCAGTATTAGTCAGATTTCAGTTATCTACTTAATCTAACCAGCAGTGTTACGGTCCTCGAAAACGCTATTTTACAATGCAGTTTCAGGAAAAGTTACCACTTCAGTATTAGTCAGATTTCAGTTATCTACTGCATCTAACCAGCAGCGTTACGGTCCTTAGATGATATAATAAAGAACTCGATTGAATAGTTTAACCACCGATCTCTGACTGAGCAGACAATTCTATAGCCATTGAGCTAGCTGATTAGACAATTTTTTTTCTGCTGTATTTGCATTGGGTCACATATCTGTTTATTTTTAAAGACATTTCTATCAAAAATCTCCTTCATATTTTGAAGAATTAATTTACACGTCGAATGTCACAATTAAGTATTATAGTACATACTTTAATTCATACTAGCAGTATACCCATTAATATAGCAGTATACCCATTAAAATTCACAATTATGTTCAAATTCCTGTAGTACTCTAAATGCCATTGTTATTTAAGACATTTCATTAGAATATTTAATTTAATTATCCTAAAATGAAGTATAAGAATCTCTGTTCTCACTATAAAAAATTTATCTTCACAGGCAGATCTGAAGAGCGCTAAAATGGTGTTGAAAGATATACCGGTACCATTGCTATTCTGTTTCGACAATTGGCTATACACAATATGTGAGTTTGATAGCTCTTTGGCAAAATAAAACACATGACAAAAGAAATTGAAAATGTCAATAATTCTTGTAGTCTTTAAACTGTAATTGATATAAACCACTCAGAAAATAATATTTTCTCATTTATAAAATTTATATTTATGTTCATTGCTTTGTTATTTAAATAAAAAAATATGAAGCGTCTGCTGTAAAAACACATTTGATATAATCGCGTTGCTAAGCAATATAATATAATTTTTGCCAAATAAATTTGTGGTAAAAATATCGTCTGCATAATGCTATTTCTAAGGAAGGCGTACTTGTGTGTTTTTAACCCTTTCCAACATAGTTGCAAAGTGTTTATGACTTTGGTCATTTTGTCTGTCTGTCAGTTCGCACGATGACTGCTGTCAAAATGAAATTTTAGAGTGCTGTTGAGACATTCTGTGGAACATATAGGAATGAAAATGAATAATATCATCCAATTAGTTACAGATTTAACCCAGGTTCAAGAAATGAAATACATTGAAACTTATGGAACTTAATTTTTCAAACATTAAGCAAATTTAAAATTAAAAATTTACTTCGAAAATTTTGAGAAATATTCAAATTATCACATAAAATGTACAAAAAAAATGTCAACCAAATATGTGCGGTAGTTTTTAAAAAAAAATTGAAATATTAATTGCACCCATGATATATAAAGAGGTCACGTAACTCATTGCAAAATAAAATATGGCATCCATCTTTTTTTACAGTGTAATGATAGTGATATTCAAAGATCGTTTTAATTTATAATTAGTGTTACATCTGTTATAAAGCCGCTTCATTTTTGCGTATTATCTGTGTACCTAAATTCTGTCCCAACGCAATTACAATGCTTTTGATTTTAAATGATCACTACACTTTGAGTATTTCTACAATGAAGTCTAATTTTAACGTATGCAGAATGAAAGCAAATGAAGCGATTGTAAGGCGAGTTGTTTAAGAATTGCTGATTTTTTTTGCTCGCAAAATTAATTTGCTCTTGAGTCTGGCATATAAGTGATATGAATGAAATATTCATTGAATTTACATAGAGAAGCAGAGGATTATTTCGATGGGGTCATTTGAATAAAATTCACTTTATTTTTCGATGAAGTTTTAAATTTTTAAGTATAATAAATTACTGTAGTACTGTGATAATTTAAGAAATATCAGCGGTGAATGTATCCCATTTTAAAGATGTTTAAATAAAACTGCATTTCATTTCCAAAATGCTTCATAATCATTGCTTTATGCGTCATTAATCTTTCTTGTTATATATATATTTCGATAACCTCTGGTCCTAGAAACTCAAAACATGGACTATATTTTATGTGGGGCTATTCTAAGGCTGTTCCATCTACAGAATTTGATGAAATTCGAGGCATCCTTTTTCTTGTGATGATGAAACAAACAAACAAACACACAGATATGCAGACAGATTTTTACGTTTATTTATATTGTGTTGGGAAGAATAAATGTATAGTCCTAAAAATCCCAGTTACCCTAAATTACAAATAATGAGACTATGTAAAACATTGATTGTAGCGTTCTAAAAATAAATACAAATAAAAAAAATAAGAGCACACAATCTAAGTTTTCCAAATTTAACGTTTATTAAAAAATTTTCTTCAATTTTATAGAACTTTTAAACATTTTTACATCTCAATAGAATTAAATTAAGTATCATAAATAAATGAATAAATTGATTGAAAGTATACTGGAGAACAAAACGTTAGTATATTATAAGTTAAAGTTAATTAACAATAATAATTAAATTTATAGAATAATTTGCCAAATAAGAATTTGAAATAAAGGGGAACACAATTTAGGTAGAAAGGGAAGTTAGAACATTGCTAACAACCCAATTACAAATTAGAAAATTTAAATTACTAAAACCTAAATAGAACGAATTTTCGCCATTTGGAATATATGTACTATGAAATAGGAATAGAAGAATATTGAAAACTTAAATATATGGAATATAAATAACTAAATAAAAAAAACCTAAATAAGAAAACTAAATAAATATATTTAAGAAATGAGAATAACAATATGTAAATAAGTCCCCTGAACTCGTTTTGACTAACAAACAAAATTTTTTAAATTATTAAATAGCAGAACAACAATTGCAATTGTTGCAAAACAATCTTGTATCTTTATACATTGTGAACAGAATAACATATAATAATAAATAAGAATAACAACGAACGAATTTTCGCCATTTTTGGAATATAAGTACTATGGAATAGGAATAGAAGAATATTGAAAACTTAAATATATGGAATATAAATTTTCTTAAACTCTCACTTTTTCGAAAACCAGACGGAGAAAATACCCGTACATAACAACCTTTCCCATGACGTGACTCTAAGGTTTCCACATGCTTCATTTTGGCGGAGGGTTGCCATATTTGGGAATTCATCGCCAATTTTGCGATATTTGGCGACTTTTCGAAGGTTCGAGAATCCTCTCGAAATAATCGGTATTCTGCGAGATATGAGGGATTTCCAGAAGTTTCTATAAAGCGCCTATAAAAGACGTTATCACTCAGTTGGTGAGTCGTTGACGAGATATGAGCTACCTTGAATTGGAACTTACGTCAGGGTTTTGAGAACAGTATCAGTTATTTGTTAAATTAGTGGAGCACTTAAATGCTGTTTAACAGTATATTATTCCTGTTTACACTGTGCTTGTGAATAAACGTGTTCGTTATCCAGAAATCTGGACTCATTATTGAATCCTGAACGCACACCCACAAAGTTATTCAGGCATACGTATATATACACATATACGCAGTAACGTAACCTTAAAAGCGTTCATTCGAGTTTCGGCATGCTCAAAACATTCAAATTCTTCTAAACTACGAATTCATACTTTCCACCCCGTAGCAACCCTTTTCTTATCCATTATACTTTCTATATATTGGAAGGAAAAACAATCAACGTCAAAGTATATATTTTGTTTTCTTCAAATTTATTTGATTTACTGAGTTGTAACTCTGTAATTTATCTATCTGACTCTGTAATTTATCTATCATAGAGAGTGACACAAACTCACTTTAAACCCTTACTCAGACAAATAAAATGTTCTTTGTTCAATTTGGAATTAGGAACGGTTTGGCAGTATATTTTGAGTAGCTTTTCCACTACATTTGAAGCCAGTCAGCAATTTTAAAGACTGAATTTTATTTTGCTACGGTTCAGCTAATTTAGAGATAAGAATTTACTCTTAAGAATATTTTACTCCATTTTCAAGCACATTTAGAAAATATCTTTATTAAATAAATTATTTTCTTTGAAACAATTTAACTCCCTTTGCAGTATATAGTATATGTTCCGAAGATACCTTTGTCTGTGGGAGGAATCGAACCACCGATCTTCATTGGGCCAATTGATGTTCTTACCATTTGAGCTAGTGAGACTGTTATCTGTTTTCTATATTTAATGTGGATATTCTTTTGGAAAAATTCTAGAAAAAAATAAACCTCTTGTTTCAGCATTGAATCGAACGATCGATTCTCAGCTATCCAGATGATAGAGTGACAGTTTGCTTAATCGAAATCATTTGGCTTAATCGAGGATTATCATAAAAAGATTCAAAACACTTTATAAGTGAATAAAACTGCGAATTGAAGCACCCTATGATAAAAAGTATTAATGAAATAACTTTTAAAAGTGTCATGATAAACATTTCGATGAATTTTGTTATATTCTTTTGAAATCCGGAGTCATTTATTCATTGGTATTTTTCTGCTTTTTGTTAATGTTGCAGTTTACAATATTTTGAATAAATATTTGTTTTTAATGAATTAGTTATTTAGTTTCTTAAACATCTTGTTTCCTTTATTTTTCTTGTGTATTTTTGTAGTCTTTAATCTGCAAGAAATTATACAATAATTAGCCCATGCTTTTCAAAATTAACTGATGCTGCCACCCGCGCTTGTAGCTTCAGAAACTGTTTTTCCGTATATTTTGTCATAGGGAGCTTCAGTTCACAGTTTTATTAACTGGGAAAGTATTTTGAATCCTTTTAATGTTTTGCTCCTTTCTCCGAGTTTTCTCTTTTCATTTCTTTTAAATTTTGGTTAACAAAGAATTTTTTCCAGGATGGCGTGATGAAACTACTATTGACAGACGCTTTCTTATCAGCTTATCAGACAGTCTTTCAGGACTTTTCGGCATGGGGTTAGCGAATGAAAGTTTGTGGGTGGTGTGGGAGCAAGTTTTTTCTATATGCTCTATATAAATATATTTAAATGCTGTCTCACACATCAATAAAAATTAAGTTAATATAAAATGTCTTCACGGGGGGGAGGGGAGGAGGATCATATAAAATGTGTTCTTTAATATAAAATATTTTTGTTCCCGGATGTATGCCTGGAAGCTTCGAGGAGTAATCTCTGTTGGTGCAGTTGCTTTGTTTCTTTATCCTGAAGACTGAGTCTGTTGTATTCCTGAAAAATAGGTTGATATTTTTAATCAACTGTTTAAACTGCTACGAATGCAGTATTTTAATTTAAGAAATTAAAATAATTTGATACTGTTGAAAAAGCTGTTGAAAATTTGCTTTGACACTGTTGAAAGAACTCTGAAACAGAAATAAAATTACGTATAAAATATTTGTGTAGCATATAAAATAAAATATTATTAAGTTGGATTGGCCGTGAATCCTGAAATTTGTATATTTGCATAAAATAATTTTAATGTTTTAATATTTTGAACTTTTATTTCGAAAGCATTTAAAAAGCCTAAATCAGTTTAAGCTAGCGTGTTTTTCATTTTTCTTGCTTTAACTCAAAATATCTTCGATAGTAAAAAATAGATAGAGATATTGAACGACAAAAATATGCATTAGGAAAATTAGTTTTTAAATCTATATATATATTTTGAAAAGGCTCTTATAGATTTCGAGTATTTGTGCTATCAAGTTGAAGAAGATTGAAAATTTTCTGTTTTTAACACTGTACAACATAGTTGAAAAGTGTTTATGACTTTGTTCATTCCGTCTGTCTGTCTGCCTGTCTGTTAGCACGATAACTGATGTAAAAATGACTTTATCAAAATGAAATTTTAGTATGTTGTTCAGAGGGTCTGTGGGACATATGGCAATATAAATGAATAATATCACCCAATTAGTTTTGAATTGAACCCGAGTTGAAAGAATGAAATAGATTGAACTCTATGGGACCTAATTTTTAAACATTTAAGCAAATCTAAAATTTACAAATTATTTCGAAAATTTTAGGAAATATTTAAATAATCCCATAAAATATATAAAAAAATTCAGCAAAATAGGTTTGGTAGTTTCTTAAATAAAAAAAATAATAATTACACCCATATAATATGAAGAGTTCATGTAACCCACTTCAAAATAAAATATGGCATCCATTTTTTTTCTCAGAGTAAAAATCGTGAGTTTTAAAGTTCTTTTAAATTTATAATTTGTGTTGCATCCGTCCTAAAAGTGCTTCATTTTTGCGTATTTTCTGTTCATCTATATTCAGTGCCAACGCAGTTATAATATTTTAGAGCTTAAATGATCATCAAACTTTGATTATTTCTACACCAAAACCTAATTTTAATGGATGGAGAATGTAAACAAGCGATTGTAAGATGAGTAGTAAAATAATTGTTGAATTTTTTTTTCACTCAAAATTATTTAGCTCTGGAATCTAGAATGAATAAAATGATATGAATAAAATATTAATTGCTTTTACATAGAGAGCCAGACGATTTATATTTCGATGAAGGGATTTGATTACACTTCATTTTTTCAATGAAGGTTTAAGCTTTCAACAATTATAAATTATTGTAGTACTGTGATAATGTAAATTATATCATCTTGAATGTATCGCATTTTAGAGATGTTTAAATAAAATTACGTTTCAGTTGGAAAGTGTTTCATAATCAATACTTTATGCATGATCGATCTATCTTGTTTAAATTTGTTCCACTTATTAATGCTTATATCTTTAAACCTAAATTGATAGCTATGAACAATAAAGCAAAACGTCTAGCGCTTTGAATACTTATAAATGCATATAAATGGATATAATTGAATTTTGGATCGAGCGCTTAATATTTGAAATATAGTGATTATAATTTCGATATTTTATTATTTTAACTTGGGTTTTCCAATGGATGGAAAAGATGTAATATTTATAAATGTCACGATTGTTGCAGCTCAATCTGTTTAGTTACTCCTTGGTGAAATAGTGGCGCATAAGCACAATATATTTTATTTTGCTTAAATTAAAAAAAAATAGGAGGTTAAATGAATTTGGGGATTCTAAAGATGTTCATTAGTTGGTGAGGTTTAAATAGAATAGATGGAAATATACGTATTCAAGTAAGTAATTACGTGCCGCCAGGCAAGTTAAATCTCGTTAAATACATTGCATAAGTTTAGTTTATACCGAAAAGAAAGTTAGGAAAATAATGTGATATGTTAACGTCAAGGCTATGATCAGAGTATCCAGATAAAATTGGGATGAAAATTACAGGGCCTAGTTAACTATAAAAAGTTAGCGAATAATTTGTAACTATGTAAAAGCCTTAAATAAAAAAATGAGCCTAAAATAATCGAATAAACTTATTTAACTTTTCTGGAGTTTTATTTTACAAATTGTTATTCACGCAAAACCATTTCAGCGCCATCGGACTGGAGACATCGCCGATTTTTTTTCTTAAAATTCTGCAGATTCTCACGGAACCTTAACATAGGCTCGCATAAATCCAGGGAGTCACGGGTCCGGTTGGGAGTCATAACTCCGTTCTAATTATTTGAGGGGGTCCGGTAGGGAGTCATAACACGAGGTTGGGAGTTATAACTCCGTAGTTATTTATTCTACTTATTTCAATTTGCTGCTGACTTAATTGACGTAGCTCTTTTGATAACATTTTTGTTATTGTTACTATCTATGCTTGAGAGATTAAGAAAATCATTAATTATATAAAATGTAATTTTAAAATATTATCGGTATATATGAATAGTACGGAAAAGAGAAATATCATTTTAAAGTTTAATTGACGCAGCTCTCTCGATAATATTCCCGTTATTGTTACTATCTATGTTTAAGAGTTTAAGAAAATCATTTATTATATAGAATATAATTTTAAAATATTATCGATATATATAAATAGTATGCAAAAAAAATATATCATTTTAAAGTTTTCGCATTATTCTGTATGAGGAGAATGAATGAAATGATCGGATTTGTGTTTCATTATGGGTTGCCCACATGGATGCCGTAGAATAAATTTACCCATGATCCTGCAAGTTATAAATTAAATTTAGTATTCAAAAGGCAGAATTAATGCAAATATTAGACCTCTAAAAAATGTTACACTTTAATTTCCGCATTATCCTTGCTTATTTTAGAAACTACGGAAATGGTGATTTGGAATGAAACCATCTCCTCAAAAGTGTTTCCTCCCCCTATTCTATATTTATTGCAAATTTCAATAAACTTTTTCAATTGCACTATTTAAACGTAAAAAAAAATCTCCGAATTTTAGAAATGAAAGTGTGCAAATGTGGGCGTGGCCATATACACAATTAACCATTTACGTACTTCACAGTTAAATAGTGTAGGTACTAAATAATACTTATTTCTTTAATTGTCAATATTTTCAATTTGTTTAATTTCTTAT
Source organism: Amaurobius ferox (assembly GCA_951213105.1). NCBI lineage: Eukaryota > Metazoa > Arthropoda > Arachnida > Araneae > Amaurobiidae > Amaurobius > Amaurobius ferox. Next base: position 61,933,598 of record OX578134.1, read on the forward strand.
AGTAGGAATCAAGACTGCAGCAACCCTTACCTGGGCTCCTATACAAAAGAAAAGTACAACGTCCCTTTACAATTATTTGAGGGGGTAAATATACAAATCCGAAAATGAAGCACTGCCTTTCAAAAGTAATACTTGCATAATTCATAAAGTTTGCATCGATCGACACCAAATGTTACAGGAAAATACTCTGATGGGTTATTCTCTCCATGCAAACTGTAATGAGACATATAGGGATGTAGGGATGCAGGAGACATGTAGGGATTTTATTTAACCCTACATTGCTACAACAGAATCCATTCTACTATTTGGCCCAAAAGCATGATGTTCATGGATATCATTGAATTGGTTATGTGTTCCTTTATCTCTCCAGATTAGCACACGTCTACTGTTTGGATTCAGGGCAAATGAAAAAAAAAATCACATATAATTTTTGAAGGCACTGTAAAAATTGTTTAGAAATGTATCAATAATTACAGAAAAAATTAAGAAACTCAAAAGCATTTTCTCTTTTGATGTGTTTTTCTTTTATCTACGCATATATGTTTCTTTTATCTACGCATATATGTCCTTTGTTTTACCTCTTACTAGATTAACCAATTCTCTATTTTATTCCTCACTATTCTCTTTGCAAACTACACACGTCCACTTTATCGCTAACTCAGCTGAACGAAACGTCCTTCTTTTGTTTTAAGAAGAGTTGATCAATTTCGGAGCTTTGTTGCCAGTTCTTTTCAACTGCAGTTAGCCTTGCTATAATTTTGTAGGACGAAGTTCTTTGTCTGTTTTACAATTCGACTATTCTCGAAATTTGCCAGAGCAAGGAAAACGTTATAGGTACTCACGGAAAGAATGTAAAAATTACGCTTTTTATAGTTTTTAGAATTTTTAAAAATATATATATCACTTTTCCTACATATGTAGTTATTATACAGGGTGATTCAAAAGTTCGGAGCAAAAGTAAAACGCTGTAAAAAATATCTATGGGTCGGAGAGACATGTGGTTTGCAGATTAATATTCACTGTGAGGGGGGATTTCGTATGGCATGAAAAAAAAAATAGTTCAATATATTTCGCACTGGGGGGCGCTGTTGCAAAGAAAACAATGCGAGGTATTAATTGTGAAATGATATATTTTATTTCAGCATGATTTACAGCTGCAAGTGCTCAATGTGTTCACCACCACATTGCAGTACTGAGTTCAGTCGCGGTATTCTGGCTGATACAGCAGGAAACAGCATACCGACGGGAATGGCTGCTACCTCCTGCCGTAAGGCGTCTTTCAGTGCTGGTAAGGACTGGGGATTTCCTTTATAGCCTCGTGATTTTAGGTAACCCTACAACCAGAAATCACAGGGTGTGATATCCGGGGATCTCGCAGGCCATTCATGTGTGCTATACCTGCGCAGTAAGCGATCGGCGCAAACGTTGACCGTAGGAACTCCATCACTTGACATGCCGTGTAGGATGGTAGTCAATAATGTTTTTGATCCTAATTTTGTGTTAAGTGAGTGATATGCATAAGTCACATCCATGGCTTTATCTGCAGCGCCCCCTTGTGTCGAAATTTTGAACTATTTTTTTTCATGCCATACAAAATCCCCTACCACGGTGAATATTATTCTGCAAGACGCATGTCTCTCTGACCCATAGATATTTTTTTTTATCGCGTTTTACTTTTGCTCCGAACTTTTGAATCACCCTGTATATCGAAAAGTATTGTGATGTGGAGAATTTGAATTCGAGTTTGTGATGGATTTATAAGTTTTGAGCCTCTCTAAACTCGATTCGAACATGAAGTGATTCTTTGTGCAGTTGTGTATATTTCATATTAAAGCGATTTCCGTGTGCATATGTATATATACTGTAAGCGCATCTGCATTGGAGACCGGTTAGTATTGAAGACCTAGACCGTCCGACTAAGCCTAGGGCATGAGCAGCTGTTGGAACGGTCAGAGATTGGTTAGTGTGTCAACGGGCATGTGTGACTGTATTACAGACCGGTTAGTGTGTCACCGAGCATATGTGACTGTATTGCAGACCGGTTAGTATGTCACTGGATATGTGTGACTACATTGGATAATTGTTAGTTATAGGGGAAAGTTGGTATAGTGCAAACTAAACTCTGTGTTTTTTAGTCAGATAACCACATGCTTACTTATTGAATTTTCACTTGCACATAAAATTTCAACACTTTTTATCACAAAAATTCGACAATTTTCTTGCTAAAAATGTGCACGATATTTCAGAGTTTCTTTCAGTTTGATAATGCAAAGTAATTTTTTTCGTTTTCCAAATCGTGTTATTGTACGTAATGTATTTTAGTATTCTTTAGTTTATTCATACCACTTGTTTACAGTATCTTAAGGTATAATTTAAACAAACTTGTAAAAACTATGTGACATGTAAAGTAACATAATAATCTGTAAGTATATAATGGGGTTGGTAAGTGTCTAGGTTAGTTGGCGAATGTTACAACTTGCCCCACATAAAAGTAATCGTAAATTGAATAAAACAAAAATCTGATCAAAAGTATCCGGTCACCTGTATGTTTTGCTTCTCCTTCAGAAAAGTCACTAATTAGTATGAAGTGGGGCCACCTTTAGCTGCAATGACAGCTGCCACTCTCTCAGGTAGGCTATCCACTAGTTTCTGGAATGTTGCAGCAAGAATTGCACTCCATTCTTTTAAAAGAATACTAGTCAGCTCTGCCGCCAATGTGGGGCGTTTTCGCATATCTGACAGTCAACGTTCCAATTCATCTCATAGGTGTTCTATGGGATTGAGGTCTGAGATTTCAGCAGGCCAGTTTAATTCTTCTACACCCATGTCGGCGAACCAGCTTTGTACAGCCCGTGATTTGTGGACAGGAACACGATCTTGTTGAAACAAGAAGATACCCACTCCAAACTGTTGGCACAATGCAGTCAGCATGGAATTGTCAAAAATGTCGAGATATCTTTTTGTCTTCAGAGTTCCCATCACATGAATAAGAGGGGGCGCGGTAGCCCATTGGTTAGCGCGCTGGAGTTGCACTCGGTAGGCCCGGGTTCGATTCCAACCACTGCCAAAACTGCCGCCGTGTTCACGCGGAGTACGATCATGTTAAACATGTGGGTCCGTAAGTCCTTCCGAGAGGTTGGTGGTAGGGGAAGGAGGGTACGGTCCCTGTGGATGCCTCCCCCACTGGGTTCCGGTCTAAATTGGGTGGCACTTCCCGGCTGCCCAAACAGTTAACCTTGCACCTTTCTGGTAGGTCGGACAGTCTGGGTCTCAACATGAATAAGAGGGCCAAGCACGAACCATGAGAAACAGCCCCAATCCATTATGCTTCCCCCACCAAACTTAACTTGCGGCACAATACAGTTATCTAAAAGGCGTTGACCCGGCATTTTTTACACCCAGACTCTACCTTTGGATTGCTAGAGAGTGTACATAATTCATTGCTCCATAACACTTGACGTCATTGCTGAAGGCTCCTTTTTTTAGCGCGCTTTGCACCACAGTAAGCGAAGTTTGGCATTGGTTGCGTTAATACTTGGTTTATATGCAGCTGCTCGCCCATGAAAACCAAGGTTTCGCAGCTCCCGACGAACTTTCGTTGTGCTGACGTTGCATCCAGAGGCTTCCTGTAATTCTGAACAAAATATTTCCTCCGATTGCATTCGGTTAGCTTTCACGACTTTCTTCACCACTCTGCTGTCGCTTTCTACTAGACGGAATGGTCGACCAGGTCGTGCATGCACAGTTGTAACGCCTGTACGTTTCAACTTCACGATAACATCTATTACAGTAGTACGAGCCACTTGTAACATGACAGAAATCTCGCGAACAGATTTTCCACAGCGGTGACAACCAATCACTTCACCACGTTCAAACTTATTTAGAGCTAGCAATTTAACGTCACTGGCAGAATCCACCACGTACAGAGATGTCCGGAGATTTTGGATCATTATTTGAATAAAATTGGACTAGTTCATTTTCAGAACAGGGGGTCCGATGAATTTGTAAAACGTCAATTTGTGGAAGCCCCTTTATCATCCAGGTACTTTCAGAGAGTCAGAGATAAACTGATCACTATATCGTCGATATCTTTTTGAAATTTCACGATATTGCAGTGGATTTTTTATGGAAGTTGCCCTACAGTACTCACTATAAAATAATGAAAGAAAACCATTGCTATGTTTGGCGTTTGCGCAGGGAAAACTTAGGTTCCTCAAATGCTTATATCTCATCATATATTCAATACTTTAATTTTAATTTGACGTATAATGTTTTCTTGGACGTTGACAAATGTTCTGTAAGTTTCGTGAAATTTGATTGAAATCTATGGAAATTGTAAGCAAAAAATATGCAATAATTTTTTTTTTTAAAGAAATGTTTATGTCTTCTTGAATATACGTTTTTGTTTTACGAAAATGCTTATAGAGATTGGACAGAGCAAATTCCCTATTTTGTGGAAGTTCAAATCCCTTCCAGCTTTTTATGATACGGGGTGATCAAACATATTTTCCCCCTTTTTCAATATCTTGGTGGCCCCCTAAATGCAAAAGTCACCGAAACTTTACTGGAAAGTGTGCGTTCAGGCATGTTCTTTACATTGCCAAAGTTACAAGGTTGGAGCTGGATAAGTACATCGTTAAATAGCGATGCAAATATAATATTATAGAGAGCGTCAAACAGTTGTGTTTGTGAGCGTTGATGGGTCTGTTTCAGCGAAGGAGGGGACATACATACATAGGTTAATAGAAAGATAAATCTTACTATTAACCTATGTATGTATGTATGTCCCCTTCTATTCCAAAGCTAATAATTAGTCTAGCACTTCGAGGTATTTTTAAATGTAGCATTTAAATCTGGGGAGTTGACGAAAAGTTTTGAAAATGTGAAAGATTCAGTAGATTTTTAAATATTTTCGAAAAACTTAAAAAAAGCGGGGGGGGGGGGGAATCATCTCCGTTCCTCAAAAGCATAACTTAGTTTTCTTCCTCAATTTTCAATCTACAATCTCGATTTTTTAAAGGCGAAAAGGTGTCTCATAGCGAGCTGAAAAGTCAGAATGTATAAAAAGTCGATTGTTTTCTCCACACTTTTAAAAGGCAAATACATTTTAAAAATCTCTGGGAAAGGACGACAAGAAGACCCATTTTAAAAATCTAACTCACACCTCAATTTCAGCTCTGCGATCTCCATTTTTTTTTAAACTGAAAGAAGTTTCTGCTTTGTTGTTCAAGTATCGTAAGATTAAAAAAACAACAGTTTTTTTTTGTTGAAGAATTTTTATTTCCGAAATAACGAAAAAAAGAACTTTAAAGCCAAATAGGTACCCATCTAATAGATACTCTAACAGCTTCAAAGCTCAACAGTTACCCATCTAAAAGATACTCTAATAGCTTCAAAGCTAAATAGATATTCATCTGATATATACTCTAACAGATAGGATAATAAATACCCATCTAACACAATTTTCATGAGAGTATCTCAATTGTTTGTCAAACTACAACATCTGTTGTAAAAAAATATATATACATCCATGAAAATTTTATGGGTATATGAAAATTTTATTGAATTTTATATAGTCCAGTCATATTCCTTAGGTCATAATTTGGGTGTTATAAACGTAAAGTAATTTAAGTAATTCAATATATGGATGGAATTGTGTCTTGTCGAGTGTTGTTTTGAGCTTGAGTCTAGTACTATACATATTTAATCAGTTCATGCTTTAAGATTTTTAGTGAAATAGTTTAATTTAATGGGAAATGTCTCTTCGATTTTATTTTGCAGATTATCCAGTGCCTAAAATTTAAGTATTTGTTTATTTATTTTCTTTATGAAAAGCACATATTCAAACATAAGACTGTAAAACACTCTAAGCTCTATTTGGACTTCCGAAAACTGTACCAGATTCAGTGCGTTTTGGAGAGAAGTGCTTTTCTCTTGAAGTCAGCGTTTTTAGAGAGGGAAGTTCATTGTTTTGTTAGGAACCGGGCTATTTCCAGAAGTCATTTCATTGCAAAGCAAAAATAAAATAAAATGGAAGAAAAATAAAAGCTGGTCTTTTTTACTTTTTGTAGAAAACGGAAATTTGGGCAATTGTAATAGTCTATCTCACGAAACTTTTGTTTTATTCTTAAAAAATTCAGTGTATAAGCAGATTAGAAACATTTTTATTACTTTGCTTACCATACGCAGTAATGCATAGGGATATATTGTATGTGGTGGAAAGAATGAAATTGAAAAATTGGAGTTTAAAACAATTCTTGTGTTTATGGCACTGTAGAACAGGAATATTTTATTTTTCAAGGTCTGTCGGCCTGTTCAATTTATGCATCCATTACAGTAGACATCTAGAATTGTGTGTTATTTATGTATTATGCTGGTGATGAGTAGATTTTGGTATGATTGTTAGGAATAGAACTAACTATATCTTTGAAAGTGGGTCACAAATATCAATAAAATAATATTATAATGGAATCCAAATGTAAAGTGTAAAATAAATATAAAAGAAAATACTTAAAAATATGCTGAAGTTATATGATTGTACCTAGTGTTTTTTTGTTTATATTGTGATATTAAATTAGGACTTGTATGAATTTTTATCGAATTCAAATAACTGTTGAACTCTTTCGATAAGAAGGGATATTTTTATTTGAAATAATTGTGAAGAAATTAATGAAGAATATCTTTAGAATTATTAAGCACCCCTGATGAGAAAGGATTTTGTTAATTGAAATAATTGTGAAGAAAATAATGAAGGACACCTTTAGAACTATTAAAGCATTTCGAATAGCACTTTGATGAAAAGGGATTTTTTAAATTAAAATAAATGTGAAGAAAGAAATGTAAAACACATTTAGAAATGTTGATCACTTTCGATAAGAAATATTTCTTTAATTGAAATAATTGTGAAGAAAATAATTAAAAAAAATGTAGTAGGCTTAATATTTGCAACTTTAATGCTTGTTTCAAAGTAAATTGCAAATTAATTCTTTAATAAAGCTCAAAATTAGATTTTGACACACATTTTGGACGAGTTCGGATGTTGAATATCTACAACTGATAATCACTTTATTCAATCTCTGTCGATTTTGTAGAAATAGGGTTAATTTATTCTAAACAAGTTTCTAACTAATACACTTTGGGTTTGTAAGTGCAATATTGGAAAGTCTAACGATTGGAGGAGTGGAAAGGAAACTGTCTAAAACCCCTTTACTGCATTTCATCAAATGGAATAAAGTTACAATTCCGTTACTATTTACAGAATAATTATTTTAAAAATATTTACATTAAAATCACGGTATTTATATTTTTACAGATTTATATGGAGGAATATAGAGAAATATTTTGAAATGCTGACCTTATAGAGCCATGCAATTTTCTCAAAATTATATTTTTTGATGAAGGGCTTCATGCCAACATATGTAACTTATGAAATTTCCATCTGATATGCTTAAAATTTGTTGTGAGTCTTTACAATTATATAAATACTATCACCTAAGGAAAGTAATGTCACATTACTTAGTATTACATAGTGGAAAAAAGTACTCTGAAAAGATTTAAATTTTCATATTTTTCTGTGTTCATGCTTTAAAGCTCTTAGAATTTCTTTAGAAATATTAGTTAAACTTGATTATAATTCATTACACCTTAAAGGATTTGTAAATGATATTTCACTAAATTATATTTCACTTCAAATTAAAGTTTTTTTAGAATTTTAGTTCTTATTCTGACACTTTTTAAGCACATAAGTTGTCGAAAAACTTAACAAAAATTGTTTTTAGAAAATTTCATTACTATTCCGGTTTTATGTTATATTCATTGTGTATGCAAATGTTTTCCACAATCGGTTAGTAATTAAAAAAAAAGAATCTTCTTCTTATATGTGTGCTCTGAAATTAGTAAGATGAATTAGTTAAGAGATGCATGAAAAATATGTGTTTTTGCATATTTTTCAAACTCTTATGAAGTGTTCTACAATTATATAAATATAAAGAGTACGGTTCTTACAGTTAACACATATCGATTTTAGCTGTATATCTAGAAAAAATAGCAGTTATTTCTCTGTAATGCAATTGTATAGAGGATTGTTTAACCTAAAAATTTTCGAATTCGAGATTTGCACGGATGCGCATTTTTTAAACCTTTCCAAATATAAAAATGTTTTGTAAAAATTCCTGTCTGTGTGTGTGTGTATGTATATGAGTGTGTGTTCATGCGCATATATGTGTATATCTGTATGCGTTGCGCATATGTGTATGTGTGAATGTTTGTGATTTGTAAATACGATATAACTCAAGAACGCATATTCAAACTGCTATGAAATTTTATAAACATTGGTTAAAATCTAGAACTATGTCTAAAAGTTTATAAATTTCGTGATTAAGGGCACATGCAACATAAAATGGGTCAAATTTTCGAATTTTCAATTGCAGTTTTAAATAGAGTGGACTCAGACGATTCCAGAAATATATAATTTGTATAGATTTGGAATATATAAACACCCAAAATTCGGCATTTAAATAGGTAAACAAACAGTGCCACGCTACCCGCATTTAAATGGACATGTGTTTTCAAGCGCTCTTCCTCACTGAAAAGGGCAACATCTATTATTTTTAACCCCATGATTTATTTCCATTTCTTTTTCCAGTTGCCAAACTACATTTTCCCCCTTCAGTGTTTTCAGAAGCTGTGTGACGTGGTGCTTTACAACATGGTGCTTGTTATTTTGTTTGCCATTTCGCTGATCTCTATTGCTATTGTCCATTTGCTTCTATTTTATTTATCAAATTTTGTTTTTGAACAAAGTTCTGATTAATTTTATTATTTAAAGATATTTTTATCTGCTAAATATTTGGATAATATGCCTAGAAAAAAGTGTTTCGGTAAAGGTAAGTTTACAGGCAACCGGCATACTCGTAAGGGTACAATTAGTATTGATCACAATTCAACGATGAATATTAGAATCTTCTGAAATGAAGATTGATTTATCTGCTGCTAAAGATGATTATTTAGATTCTAAGCAAAGTAAAAATATTATTATTGACTTGGATTTAATATTGTCTTTACTGAACAGCTTTACAAGGTGTAAAAACTGTGGGCGAACTGAAACTTTTCATGTCATTGAAGAAGAAAACAGTCGAAAAGGACTCGCTATTAGTTTAATGTACATATGTACTTCTTGGGGACATTTAACAAGTAAAATGACATCTAAAATATACAGAAAGTCTTATGATATAAACATTCGTTTCACATATGCAATGAGCTGTATAGGAAAAGGGGAAAAAGCTGCAGACACTTTTTGTGCACTGATGAATTTGTCTCCTCCTCTATTTAAATTTCAAAAATTTAACAAAACATTGCTGCCAGCATTATCCAAAGTAGCTGATGAATCAAGGAAAAGAGCTATCGCTGAAACTATTGCATATAATGATGGTAACACTGATATATCTTCTGCTTTCGATGGTACATGGCAAAAGCGTGGCCATTCATCACTGAATGGAGTCGTATGTGCTACTTCCCTTTACAATGGTAAAGTTATTGGCGTTGAATGACTCACAAAATATTGTACTAAATGTAGAAATAAATCCATATGATCTCACAACTGCGTCAAGAATTTTGAAGGGTATAGTGGAGGTATGGAGGTTGACGGTGTCATGAAAATATTTGAACGCTCCGAGTCATTGAGAGGAGTGCGATATGTGAATTATCTTGGAGACGGCGACTCGCAAGGTTTCAATAAGGTTAATGAAGCAAAAGTTTATGGCCCTGACGTCGAAATAAAAACACTAGAATGCATTGCTCATGTACAAAAAAGGATGGGAACTCTATTTAAATACATTCGTAATGAATTGTGGTCGCTTGACAGATGCTAAAATTGTGCGAATTCAGCACTATTATGGTTTGGCAATCCGTCGCAATATAAGCACATCCATAGATGGCATGGCAAAATCCATATGGGCAATTTATTTTCACAAACTTCCAACTGATAAAAAACCCCAACATGGCTTATGTCCTATGGATTCGGAAACTTGGTGTGGTTACAATAAAGTCTTAAACAATGGTGAAAATTTATAATCACAAACACTCTTTGCCAGAAGCTATACTTTCTGCTGTTAAAAACGTTTTCCGTTCTCTTTCTGACAGAAAACTTTTGAAAAAATGCACACATGGTAAAACTTAGAATCTAAATGAGAGTTTCAACCATTGTTTATGGGAACGCTTACCCAAAACTATTTTTGTTTCAATACTTACTTTGAAATTGGGTTTATTAGATGCTGTGATTTGTTTTAATGATGGTGCTTGCAATCGCACAAAAGTTCTACAACATTTGGGAATTGAACCCGGCCATAATATGAAATATTCTTTGCAAAAAATCAATGAGGCTCGAGTTCGAAAAGCTTTACTAAGTTTCCAAAATCTCTCTAAATCAGCCAGAGTGAAAAATAAAATGATAAAATAGAAAAAATTTGATACTGAAATGTTAAAACAAAATGATTATGGAGCTGGAAGGATTTAAAATAATATATTTTAAGCATTGTGGGTGTTCATATAGTTTTTTGCCTCTTTAAATATGTTTTTTTAATGCTTTAGTACACTTTTATAAAAATCTATTTAAGATAGAGAGTTGAAAATTTTCCAAAATTTTAAAAATACCTAACAATGTAAATCTGGGTGGAAAAATTTTGAAAATAATGAGAAATATGTTCTTAAAATTTTTAGGATTTTCAAATTTCTTTAGTAAAAAATTTTTAATTTTATTTCTTTTTAACCAAAATTAAAATCGCTTCTTATTATTCTCAAATAGAACATTTTCTGCTACTATACCAAATTTTAAGGTGATAAACTCAATAGATTTTTAGAAAAGCGTACCGAATGAACATATTGTTCAAAAAAATTTCATATATATATATAAAAAGTTAATTAGCTCTAGAAAACTAATTTATTCAGCTAATTAATTTCTTTTGCTTTAAATATGGGCTATAATGTATCTGTTAACTGTGGAAAAATATCTCAGTTCTATCTCTATTTTTAAGTCAAATACAAATCGTTGAATCTTTTGCAAAAATTGCTTCTAAAAGAAATTTAAAATAATAATAACGATTTTTAAAACTTTGACATTGAACTAGAGATAGAGAGATTCTTACAAATTATTTTTTCGAAAGAAAATAAATTGTACAGGCTATTATCTACTATGTGTTTCCTCATTTCTCTTTATATGTAGATATTTTGTTTTCAGATTCTAGTTTCTAATTGTATCTTAACTTTAAATGTAATTAATGTTCTTATAGGTTTTTAAACGTAACTTATGATTCCATGATATAGAAAATGAACTTTGCTGCTTGAAAGCAAAATAAACAATTTCAGAGTATAACAAACTTGGTATTCGTGTAATAATTTTACCTCAGTAAATGTCGTAACAGTCTTGTGGCTGATATACGTTCCAAAGCAATAGAACTATTTGCTATAAATATTGTTTTATTGAAAATAAATTGGGAAATGCTTCGGAATAACTTTCAGTCATAAAGTATTTTATAACTTTCCATTCTCATTTTATCATCTTTACTGCAATTTTGTGGCAACATAAAGTTCTCCATTAAAGATTACTGTAGTTTTTATATGTCCCTGCACCGAAAGTAATTTATAGAAAGGTTAACAGAGAATTTATTCAATTTAATATCCATTTTTAATGTATCTTGATACTCTTGAATTTTTTTTAAATATTAAGAAAATTATTGATGACACATTTTTGTGCTATATATTGTTATCGGTTACTGTATCTTTCATTTTAAATACAAAACATACTTATTTAACTGATATTTAAATTTTGGGGTAAACATTTTTTTTTCGAATTTGTACATATTATGAAGTGATTGTGGAGGAACTGAAGTTTCCCGACTTCTGAATTTCAGCACTGTAACATCGTAGAAGAAGAAATGTAAACGGAAGAGATAATTTAATGAAACAATACTTTAATTTAAAAAACTATTTACAGAATATTTAAAAGTTGAAGTTACAGATTATGTTTCGTCTAAGTATCGGCTTAGGTTGAATATAGGAACGTGAGTTGCGGAAGGATGTAATTCATAGCCTAGAGTTCTTAAATTTATCTAATCTTTTTAAACACTTTTCCCCCCTACCAATGGCAGCTCATGGTTAGGAATCTTGTAGATGTGGCTCGATAATTTCTGAAATTTCATCTTTTACCATATAACCAATTGAACAATAATAATGAAACAATTTAATGAAACAATACTTTAATTTAAAAAACTATTTACAGAATATTTAAAAGTTGAAGTTACAGATTATGTTTCTTCTAAGTATCGGCTTAGGTTGAATATAGGAACGTGAGTTGCGGAAGGATGTAATTCATAGCCTAGAGTTCTTAAATTTATCTAATCTTTTTAAACACTTTTCCCCCCTACCAATGGCAGCTCATGGTTAGGAATCTTGTAGATGTGGCTCGATAATTTCTGAAATTTCATCTTTTACCATATAACCAATTGATTCTTAGAACTTACAGATGTAAACGAAGTCTTGAGATTCACATTTTCTTGTTATATACAAAAATCTCAAGCAATTCCTTAGAAGTATTTACGTTTTATATATTTCTCTCTTAGTTGAGAATCGACACTTGTGTGGAATTTGAAAAGCACCGATCCAATCGTTTTAAAAGGTTTCAGATATAAATCTGTAAGTGTGAATGATATCCTTCACTTACCCTGATAAATTTGTGTAATGGTGGAATTCATCGCTTTTCTGGAAACAATTTTATCTGCTAGCTCAATTTATTATCCTGAATGGTAGCAACAGTTTATGAACACTATAGAAAGGTCTGATTAATAGGATGTTACAGCAACTATTGAGTAATATATCCAGTTTCATGAGAAAATTCTTGTTCTTTAAAATTTACCCAATCAAATGATTTTAAGGGTATGTTCGAAATTTTGAGGCTGATGAAATAGAAATTCCATTGCGAGGTGTGATTATTAAACTTATTGCGTTTCTGAGACGATCCGCCAAAAATAGAGGCGAAATTACTTTTGTTTTCATAGAACAGTTTCAGAAGCAGAACGTGTTCAACGTTGTTGTTGCCGTCTTCCTTTCCTATAAGCAATAGTACACAAAACGCAGTGATTTTTCTAATATTCATTCAGTATCCAATGAGAGGTGGCGATTCTATATGTGTATTTTTCTAACTTTGTTCATTTGTAGTGCTAAATATACCCCTGGTGGTTATTTATTTAACTAATTTATTTTTGGAGGAAATGACAACCCATGTTCTAGAGAGCATTTCTATCAAATTTGGCTAATTTTCGGCTCCTAGATATCTCTTCTCAATGTCTCGAACTGGGATAATTTTAATTGTTAACACCCTCTATATAATATTGCTCAGGCAACATAAAGATACAAAATTGTTAAAAGTGGCCATGATATGAAAAGAAAGTTTTAGAATAAAAACAAAGTAAATTCCTAATTATTTCTTACAGGCCAGCACAAAAACATATACCGGATCAGGAGTTAAGTACTAGTGAATCAACGCATGAAATCAAAATTTTAAAATCGAATTTAGGAATTGTAGTGTATTTTGTATCACTAATAACAATTTTCGAAAATATTCTGTAGCGAAAATTGCTGCAAATTCATTGTTACTTTCCCTATACACTACATAGTGTAATGTATAGGGAAAGTATTGTGGCGAGGTCTAAAATTCGAATTTAAGGTTTCGTAAGATCATGTTTCCAGCATCACTGAATTCGAATTGATTATTTCTGTGGTGATGCATATGTGTTAGTATATATATAATACATAAGATGAAAGGGGAAGAGACCAAATGCAATGCATAAAATGGCAGAGGGTGGTTGCGACCCCTCTTTCCCGTTTAAAGTTGTTTTTGAGCCCGGGCAACGTTCACGGAACCAATGCAATGCACAGTCATTCCATTCGAAATGTGCAAAGTCAGAGTCACTCGAATACAAGAAGCAACATGGACCGTCACAGCATGAAAGAAAAATCCGCGAAAGAGATCCACAATGAGGGAAATATTCGCAAAATACATCCACAATGAGGAATCGACAGTAAAATATATATGTTCCGCTCACACATGCGTACCACAATACCAATGCTACAATGTCTCTAAGATATCTCTAAAATAGGAATTCTCTCCCCTTATATTATCAAAAAAGGAAATATAATATCTCATCAAGAAAGTTTTTGGATAGTGCTTTTTAGCGCTTCGTTCATAATCCTTCTATTGTGTACGATGCAGTCTGACTTAAAAGTATTGATGTTTTGTTTTGATTTCATTTGAGGTGTCCAATGATAATGTTTCTAAAGATGTTTTTGGTCAGATTGGACCTCCAGTCAATTATATGGTTGATTTTCATTTTGAAGTATTACGTTTGTCGTGTAAGAAAGTGTATATATCAGATCTGCTGTGATGTTTGATCGTGATATCCAAGAAATCAACGCTTTCATCTTCCCCACTTGAGTTCTCTATTAACCCCAGTTCGCTTGGGTAAAAAGTAAAATCGAATGGTGGTGAATTCTCAAATTGTCCCAAAAGCAAATCGTCAACGTAACGAAATACAGGAATTTCATTTAAGATGTGAGTGCCCATTTCAAATTTACACAGATAGAGATCCGCCAGTAGGGAAGAGCATCCTCCCCCCATTGGAATACCTTTCACCTGTTGATAATAATTGGTACCGTCATACAAGATGTTTTCAAACAATTCCAAGCGAATCAAATCTGCATACTTTCTATAAGTAATATATTCTTTTAAGCCATATACTTCGTGTAATTCCATCAGAATCATTTGTAATTTTGCCAGATTGATATTGTTAAACAATCTCGAAAATCGAAACTCTTAAAACGAATATCCTCATTGCAGTATTGGAGTCGATTGATCACGTCGTAACTATTGTTGATCATGATTGTTCCTTGTTTTTTCAGCAATATTATTACGTTCTTGAGTATAGAAAGAAGTTTTTTATTAGTAATGGTTAGATACGATCCGCATCCTACAGTTACTGGTTTGAATTCAATGGGTTCCTTATGCAGCTTAGGTATAAGTACCAGATACGGAAAGTGAACAGATTTTATTTCAATTCCAATACGTTTATACAAAGTCCTGATCTTATTAGCTAAACTGTTACCAGTTTGTTGTAAAGGGCAATACATTTGTAGATCTTGATAACTGGTGGTCAGGGTGTCGGCATAATATTTTCTGCAGGTAAATGCGTAATTAGATACGACTTTATCAGTATAAGATATAACGTATCGATCTTTAAGTTTTTTAACGAAGTTCTGAAGAGAAGGATCATGTGTTTTTGTGTTGAGTTGATTATGGTGGAAATAGAACTGTTTTGCAAGGTTATATTTCCATTCATAGAAGGTCTGATTGGCATACTGTATTTCACTGCAAGTTTATATGTAAAAGTTGTTAGATCGTTTTCAAATTCAGTTTGAATATTTTTAAATTCCTGATTGCGGAATTTGGTACCCAGTTGTAACAAGGTTTTCAAACTGTGATTTTCTACTAATTCTAGATTGCCAGAGATAATATGACCGTGAAAGGAATCTGAATATGGGCTATTATGACACCCACACTCATCCATTTTATATGCATAGATATCTTCACTGATGCGATTATAATTGAATATTTTTCTGCCGTTAGTCTGTACATATCGATAAGTTAATTTAACTTCTATGTTAGAAATAGGCAAGAGCTGTACCTGAGTTTTTAATAAAGTTTTAATTGACAGTTTGGCATAACTTTTATCCTTGAAAGTTGTTATTAAAAATTCGGTTGTAATTTTCTTTTGGGTATATGAACCCAATACGATTTTTAAATTATTGGCTTTTAAATTTATCAAATCCAATATTATATCAAGTTTTTTGTTACTTCTTCTTGAATATTAATATTTAAACGCTCTTCAATATTGTACGCAATCAGGAATTTAAAAATATTTAAACTGGATTTGAAAACGATATAACAACTTTTACATATAAACTTGCAGTGAAATACAGTATGCCAATTCAGACCTTCTATGAATGGAAATATAATCTTGCAAAACTGTTCTACTTCCACCATAACCAACTCAACACAAAAACACATGATCCTTCTCTTTAGAACTTCGTTAAAAAACTTGAAGATCGATACATTATATCTTATACTGATAAAGTCGTATCTAATTACGCATTTACCTGCAGAAAATATTATGCCGACACCCTGACCACCAGTTATCAAGATCTACAAATGTATTGCCCTTTACAACAAACTGGTAACAGTTTAGCTAATAAGATCAGGACTTTGTATAAACGTATTGGAATTGAAATAAAATCTGTTCACTTTCCGTATCTGGTACTTATACCTAAGCTGCATAAGGAACCCATTGAATTCAAACCAGTAACTGTAGGATGCGGATCGTATCTAACCATTACTAATAAAAAACTTCTTTCTATACTCAAGAACGTAATAATATTGCTCAAAAAACAAGGAACAATCATGATCAACAATAGTTACGACGTGATCAATCGACTCCAATACTGCAATGAGGATATTCGTTTTAAGAGTTTCGATTTTCGAGATTTATTTAACAATATCAACCTGGCAAAATTACAAATGATTCTGATGGAATTACACGAAGTATATGGCTGAAAAGAATATATTACTTATAGAAAGTATGCAGATTTGATTAGCTTGGTATTGTTTGAAAACATCTTGTATGACGGTACCAATTATTATCAATAGGTGAAAGGTATGGAGGAGGGCCAATGGGAGGACCACCAATAGAGGAGGATGCTCTTCCTTACTGGCGGATCTCTATCTGTGTAAATTTGAAATGGGCACTCACATCTTAAAAGAAATTCCTGATTTTCGCTACGTTGTCTATTTGCTTTTGGGACAATTTGAGAATTCACCACCGTTCCATTTTACTTTTTACCTGAGCGAACTGGGTTAATAGAAAACACAAGTGGGGAAGATGAAAGCGTTGATTTCTTGGATGTCACGATCAAACATCACAGCAGATGTGGTATATAAACTGTCTTACACCACAAACGTAATAACTTCAAAATGAAGATCAACCATATAATTGACTGGAGGTCCAATCTGACCAAAAACATTTTTAGAAATATTATCATTGGACACCTCAAACGAAATCAAGACATCAATACTTTTAAATCAGACTGCATCGTACACAATAGAAGGATTATGAACGAAGCACTAAAAAGCACTATCCAAAAACTTTCTTGATGAGATATTATAATTCTCTTTTTGATAATATAAGGGGAGAGGATTCCTATTTTAGGGATATCGTAGAGACATTGTAGCATTGGTATTGTGCTACGTATGCGTGAGCGGAACATATATATTGTACTGTCGATCCCTCATTGTGTATGTCTTTTGCGGATTTTTCTTTCATGTTTTAACGTTTCATGTTGTTACTTGTATTCGAGTGCCTCTGACTTTACACATTTCCAATGGAATGACTGCTGCATTGCATTGGTTCCGTGAGCGTTGCCCGGGCTAGAAAGCAGCTTTAAACGGGAAAGAGGGGTCGCAACCCCCCTCTGCCATTTTATGCATTGCATTTGGACTCTTCCCCTTTTCATCTTATGTATTATATTATATTGTTACTTTGGGAGATTGAGCAGCATTGCGTCAACTTCATGAGTAAACTTAGGTTTTTGGAGATTTTAGCTTTTCCGGTAATAATAGGTATCTTTGTTATATATAGATATATATATATATATACACATATGTGTGTGTGTGTGCGTGTATGTGGAGACGATATCTCACGAACAAATGGGGCGTTTTGAAAAAATTTTGGCACAAAAATTACAATGACTAGATGTTGGAACCCTACTGATATTAAACGTAATCGGATGTTCTGAAGACCCTCCAGGTTTTCAAATGAAATATTGAAAAGTTCATCAAACAATCAAATCATTCAATAATGTTACGAAAATGACATTATTGAATGATTAATGATGATGTCTTATGATATGATTAATGATTATGTCTTATTATATATTAATAAATAATGATGTCTTATGTAATTGACACAAATTTTAGACCGTTAATATGAACTATTCTTGAGATATTGCACTTTTTAAAATAAATTTATCAAAAGAATCACAAAAATAAAAAAAGTGTATGAACTTTAGAAAAATATGTTAACATTTCATATGTAACATTATGTGATAAATTTGTTAACATCATTCTCGTGGATCTACTTTGTTCTATTCACGAGAGAAAATAATATTTTGAGTAATAATTTTGCATTTTGACGCCTCACAATTTGCCGGCAGTTATTTATATACGAAATGCTCTTCTTAGCGGGGTTATTGCATTAGTTGATTCACTTGCTTAGTGGTGTTATTTCAGAAGTCCATGCTAATCAGTAGTGTGCTGCTGCTATAATTTTTATCCATAAAGAATGTTATTGCACACTCCTCAGGGTTATTGCAAGTTATGCAAAAAACCGCTGGGCTGGTAAAAGGAGGAGGCTAGAATATTTTATTCTAACCAAGTTTTTGTAATATTTTTCAGTTTTATGGATTGGTTGTATTGATAAGAGGTATCGCTGTCGATCCGTCAGATGCTATACTGCAATGCAACACCTCAGCGGCTGAAATTTGATTATTCCTACCATGGGTCTTTCGACAAAAAGTGTTTTACAGTGTCCAGAATGTCGTTCATCCAGGAGTTCGAGGAACTGTGAACATGGTACGCAAACGATTTATTTGGCCATCACTCCGAAAGGACTGTACCGAATGGAGCCGTACGTGTATTGCATGCCAAACAGTTTGGAAATTTTGGAAAGCCTAATGGCAGATTCCAGCGTGTTCATATCCACATAGTCAGACAGTTGCCAGTATCGAAGGGGTTTTGATATCTGCTATCTTGTGTCTATCGTTTTACGCGCTGGCCTAAAACCATCTCTCTACTGAATCAAACCGCAGCCACAGTCTCAGACGCATTTGTTTCTGGTTAGATATCTCGATTCGGAGTACCTGAGGTCATCAGTACCGACCAATGTTGACAATTTGAAAGCGATCTGTTTCATCATTTGATGAGATTTTTAGGAAGTAGGAAAACTAGAACGACAGCACATCATCCTACCGTCAATTCTATGGTGGGATGTTTCCACTGCCAACTAAAATCAGAAATACTCAGTCAGGATACAGAACGTTGGAAGGATGTGCTACCAAGTGTATTTTTAGGAATTCGATCTGCAATCAAAGAAGATCTAAAAGCTTCTAGTACAGAATTGATCTATAGCACATCATTAAGATTACCATATAAGTTCCTTCGTGACGTTTCATTGAATGACGTCACTAAACATGCTTATGGATTCGTTTTTATTTTGAGATAACAAATGCAGCGGCTACGACCGGTTCCAGCTTCACGTCATTCAAAAATGGCTTTTTTATTCATAAGGAACTTCCCAAGGCTTCGACTCCTCAAGTAATTCGATATAAAAGAAAAGGTGTCTTTGGGGTGTCTTCGAACCTAACCTGAAGTATCACTGTACTGAATTTTGTATCTATGAGATGTTTAGATTTTCCGGTATGTGATCAAAACGTAAACATACATTTTCTTTAA
Organism: Amaurobius ferox; assembly: GCA_951213105.1. NCBI lineage: Eukaryota > Metazoa > Arthropoda > Arachnida > Araneae > Amaurobiidae > Amaurobius > Amaurobius ferox. The sequence goes on from OX578134.1 coordinate 61,953,207, forward strand.
TTAAATAAGATAACTGTTCAAAGTAAAATGTTCGAAACTGGCTTGCAATACAGCTAACAGTAATTAAAATACGATTACCATTTTTCATCATTTTTTAAAGCAAAACGTTCGTAATTGTGTGTACTGTATTATCATACTTATTTCAAAAAAGAAAATGTAGAAACAAATCTGCAAGGCATACAAAATATTTTATATGCCATAATTTTCTATCAAAGAAAGAACAAACAACTGAGTCGTTTTCCAAATCAAATAAATAGAAATAGAAATCATTTTGTTAACCTTTAGGGAAGGAAGACGACATAGTAGTAGGACTTCGGCTGTGAATAAAAGTACCCAAGGCGATTTTGTTTAAAACTACTGATAAAATGTACAAAATATTTATAGTGATATCAAAAATATTCCGAAAATATTTTCTTATATGATTATTTACATTTTCTAAAATGCTAACTAGCTCGACATGAAAATATGCGCAAATTTAAAAATATTTTAGAAATATAAAATTGAGTTTCTATATATTTTCTTTTCACACTCGTGTATAGAGAAAGTTACTATTTACCCCAGAACTTTCAAATTCGAGATTTTGGTTGAAAAATCACATTTTAACACTTTGTGAATGCATTTAAAACGCTTTCGGAATAATATCCGTTAGTTTGTGTACATGTGTATTCTTCTCTGTAATGTGACTATGACAATTTTAGAACGCGAATGCTCAGATTGGATTCCTCTGAATCGTTACATTGGGCACGTTGTTCTTCTGGTTTTTTTTTCTCCTATCTCACTTCATTCTCAATCCTTGCCCACTATCGCTCTACATTAATCTGCCATTGGCTGCGGAGCTTATGTGAGGAGCTTGGGTATTCGCCATATAGCTTGTAGACAGCGGTCTAGGCAATTCTCCATTGACAACCTTACATTAGGGCCCGAGGTCGAAAATACTACCTGATCCCTCTTCGTCTGTGGGACATTTCTGTTGAATCATAAATCGTTGTAAGATTTCTTTATATACTGGCCATAAACTACATATAATTTGATGTCAAGTCTTGGCGCCAGCAATTGTTAGAATGAGCTAACCTTTTATAGCTCAGGCCTTAAGTTATTTCTAACTCTATAGTACCCCATTGAAGCACATCATCTGTCTTATCACAGATACAATATGTAAAAAAACTAGAATTGGGTCCAAAATACTACCCGAGGTCCAAAATACTACCTGATCCCTCTTCGTGTGTGGGACATTTCTGTTGAATCATAAATCGTTGTAAGATTTCTTTATATACTGGCCATAAACCACATATAATTTGATGTCAAGTCTTGGCGCCAGCAATTGTTAGAATGAGCTAACCTTTTATAGCTCAGGCCTTAAGTTATTTCTAACTCTATAGTACCCCATTGAAGCACATCATCTGTCTTATCACAGATACAATATGTAAAAAAACTAGAATTGGGTCCAAAATACTACCCGAGGTCCAAAATACTACCTGATCCCTCTTCGTGTGTGGGACATTTCTGTTGAATCATAAATCGTTGTAAAATTTCTTTATATACTGGCCATAAACCACATATAATTTGATGTCAAGTCTTGGCGCCAGCAATTATTAGAATGAGCTAACCTTTTATAGCTCAGGCCTTAAGTTATTTCTAACTCTATAGTACCCCATTGAAGCACATCATCTGTCTTATCACAGATACAATATGTAAAAAAACTAGAATTGGGTCCAAAATACTACCCGAGGTCCAAAATACTACCTGATCCCTCTTCGTGTGTGGGACATTTCTGTTGAATCATAAATCGTTGTAAGATTTCTTTATATACTGGCCATAAACCACATATAATTTGATGTCAAGTCTTGGCGCCAGCAATTGTTAGAATGAGCTAACCTTTTATAGCTCAGGCCTTAAGTTATTTCTAACTCTATAGTACCCCATTGAAGCACATCATCTGTCTTATCACAGATACAATATGTAAAAAATCTGATGTGGGCAACACATGACTTTCCTTATATAATGTAATGAATTTACTACATTTACAGTAAAAATAAAATAGGTTTTTCTTATAGTAGATACTAATATTCTTCCCAAGATATTGAATTTTCGACAATTAGTCATCATTTTCATTGATTTGGCGTCATTTTTATCCATTTGGCGAGATTTTCGTTAATTTGGCAAGATTTCAAAAAACTCGCAAAGTTGGCGACATTCCGCCAAATTCGTCGCCAAAATCTCGCCAAGCAATATGCACTAAGAAATAAAATAGTATTACAGCAGATAAATGACTATTGGCGTTCAAATACAAAAGTATTATTCAAAGTATCTTTTTTCATGAATGGAACGAGCTAGATCCATGAGAATGATGTCACTCAATTTATCGCATGATATTACATATGAAAAGTGAACATGTTTCTCAATAGGAATTTTTTTTATGTGACTTTTTCATAATTTTTTTGAAAAATGTACAATATCTCGAGAATGGTTCATGTTAGCGTTCTAAAATTTATGTCAATCGTTTTCTAATGAAAAATTACATAAGAAATGTCTATTTGCGTAACTTTATTAGTGGTTTTGATTTTTTGACGATTTTTTAAAATTTCATTCGAAAATTTAGGGGTATTCTGAACATTCGATTGCGTATAAAAACAATAGGCTTCCAGTGTTTACGGATTGTGATTTTTGTACCAAATTTGGATCGAATCGGTCCATTCGTTCGTCAGTTATCGTCTCCACAGACTCACTGACACACACACTCACACACACAGACACACACATACTTTCACACACACACACACACACACACACACACACACACACACACACACACACACACACAGACATCACTTCAAAAATGTTTGATTCGTGATCAGGGATGCTTGAAACGTGCTCTCCCGTCGAAAACTCGAATTCGAATTTTCCACCCCGTCACAATACTTTCCTTATACATTATGTATATAAGGAAAGTAAAAATCTGATGTGGGCAACACATGACTTTCCTTATATAATGTAATGTATTTACTACTTTTACAGTAAAAAAAATCTGATGTGGGCAACACGCGACTTTCCTTATATAATGTAATGAATTTACTACTTTTACAGTAAAAAAAAATCTGATGTGGGCAACACATGACTTTCCTTATATAATGTAATGAATATACTACTGTTACAGTAAAAAAAAATAGGTTTTTCTTATAGTAGATACTAATATTCTTTCCAAGATATTGTATTTTCGACAATTAGTGGTCATTTTCATTGATTTAGCGTCATTTTTATCCATTTGGCGAGATTTTCGTTAATTTGGCAACATTTCAAAAAGTCGCCAAGTTGGCGACATTCCGCCAATTTTGTCGCCAAAATCTCGCCAAGCGATATGCACTAAGAAATGAGTTATTCTTACAGCAGATAAATGATTATTGGCGTTCAAATACAAAAGTATTACTCAAAGTATCTTTTTTCATGAATGGAACAAGCTAGATCTACGAGAATGATGTCACCCAATTTATCGCATGGTATTACATATGAAAAGTGAACATGTTTCTCAACAAGATTTTTTTTTCAATTTTATATGACTTTTTGATATTTTTTTTGAAAAATGTGCAATATCTCGAGAACGGTTCATGTTAGCGTTCTAAAATTTATGGCAATCGTTTTCTAATGAAAAATTACATAAGAAATGTCTATTTGCATAACTTTATTAGTGATTTTGATTTTTTGACGATTTTTTCAAATTTTCATTCGAAAATTTAGGGGGGTTCTGAACATTCGATTGCGTATAAAAACAATAGGCTTCCAGTGTTTACGGATTGTGATTTTTGTACCAAATTTGGTTCGAGTCGGTCCATTCGTTCGTCAGTTATCGTCTCCACAGACCCACTGACACACACACACACACACACACACACACACATACATACTTTCACACACACACACACACACACACACACACAGACATCACTTCAAAAATGTTTGATTCGTGATCAGGGATGCTTGAAACGTGCTCTCCCGTCGAAAACTCGAATTCGAATTTTCGACCCCGTCACAATACTTTCCTTATACATTATGTATATAAGGAAAGTAATAGGTTTTTCTTATAGTAGATACTAATATTCTTTCTAAGATATTGAATTTTCGACAATTAGTCATAATTTTCATTAATTTAGCGTCATTTTTATCCATTTGCCGAGATTTTCGTTAATTTGGCAACATTTCAAAAAGTCGCCAAGTTGGCGACATTCCGACAAATTCGTCGCCAAAATCTCGCCAAGCGTTATGGATGAAGAAATATGTTGTTCTTACAGCAGATAAATGACTATTGGCGTTCAAATACAAAAGTATTAGTCAAAGTATCTTTTTTCATGAATGGAACGAGATACATACACGAGAATGATGTCACCCAATTTATCGCATGGTATTACATATGAAAAGTGAACATGTTTCTCAATAGGAAATATTTTTTTTTCATTTTATATGACTTTTTAATAATTTTTTTGAAAAATGTGCAATATCTAGAGAACGGTTCATGATAGCGTTCTAAAATTTATGTCAATCGTTTTCTAATGAAAAATTACATAAGAAATGTCTATTTGCGTAAATTTATTAGTTGTTTTGATTTTATGACGATTTTTTCAAAATTTTATTCGAAAATTTAGGGGGGTTCTGAACGTTCGATTGCGTATAAAAACAATAGGCTTCCAGTGTTTACGGATTGTGATTTTTGTACCAAATTTGGTTTGAATCGGTCCATTCGTTCGTCAGTTATCGTCTCCACAGGCTCACTGACACACACACACACATACTTTCACACACACACACACACACACACACACACACACACACACACACACATACTTTCACACACACACACACACACACACACAGACATCACCTCAAAAATGTTTGATTCGTGATCAGGGATGCTTGAAACGTGCTCTCCCGTCGAAAACTCGATTTCGAATTTTCGACCCCGTCACAATACTTTCCTTATACATTATGTATATAAGGAAAGTAAAAATAGGTTTTTCTTATAGTAAATACTAATATTCTTTTCAAGATAATGAATTTTCGACAATTGGTCGTCATTTTCATTGATTTAGCGTTATTTTTATCCATTTGGCGAGATTTTCTTTAATTTGGCAACATTCCAAAAAGTCGCCAAGATGGCGACATTACGCCAATTTTGTCGCCAAATCTCGCCAAGCGTTATAGACGAAGAAATAAGTTATTCTTACAGCAGATAAATGACTATTGGCGTTCAAATACAAAAGTATTACTCAAAGTATCTCTTTTCTTGAATGGAACGAGTTAGATCACCGAGAATGATGTCACCCAATTTATTGCATGGTATTACATATGAAAAGTGAACATGTTTCTCAATGGGAAATATTTTTTTTTAATTTTATATGACTTTTTGATAATTTTTTTGAAAAATGTACAATATCTCAAGAATGGTTGATGTTAGCGTTCTGAAATTTATGTCAATCGTTTTCTAATGAAAAATTACATAAGAAATGTCCACTTCATTCTCAATCCTTGCCCACTATCGCTCTACATTAATCTGCCATTGGCTGCGGAGCTTATGTGAGGAGCTTGGGTATTGGCCATATAGCTTGTAGACAGCGGTCTAGGCAACTCTCCATTGACAACCTTACATTAGGGCCCGGGGTCCAAAATACTACCTGATCCCTCTTCGTGTGTGGGACATTTCTGTTGAATCATAAATCATTGTAAGATTTCTTTATATACTGGTCATAAACCACATATAATTTGATGTCAAGTCTTGGCGCCAGCAATTTGTAGAATGAGCTAACCTTTTATAGCTCAGGCCTTAAGTTATTTCTAACTCTATAGTACCCCATTGAAGAACATCATCTGTCTTATCACAGATATAATATGTAAAAAAACTAGAATTGGGCAGATTTTTTTGTAATTCACATGATTCGATCTTTATTTATTAAAAAATAGCCACTTTAGCCGACAAGTCTGGCGTCCGTGATTCAACCCATGCGTCTCACCAAAGTTTTTAGAAGCATGGGCAGAAAGGTACCTCGCAAACCGAGGAGGCCCAGAAGGTCACCAAAGTACCTCGTAAACTGGGGAGGACAAACAGGTCACCAAGGTACCTCGTCAATCGAGGAGGCCCAGAAGGTCACCAAAGTACCTCGTAATCTGAGGAGGACAAACAGGTCACCAAGGTACCTCGCAAACCGAAGAGGCCCAGAAGGTCACCAAAGTACCTCGTAAACTGAGGAGGACAAACAGGTCATCAAGGTACCTCGCAAACCGAGGAGTCCCAGAAGGTCACCAAAGTACCTCGTAAACTGAGGAGGACAAACAGGTCACCAAGGTACCTCGCAAACCGAGGAGGCCCAGAAAGTCACCAAAGTACCTCGTAAACTGAGGAGAACAAACAGATCACCAAGGTACCTCGCAAACCGAGGAGGCCCAGAAGGTCACCAAAGTACCTCGCAAACTGAGGAGGACAAACAGGTCACCAAGGTACCTCGCCAACGAAGCAGGCCCAGAAGGTCACCAAAGTACATCGTAAACTGAGGAGGACAAACAGGTCACCAAGGTACCTCGCAAACCAAGGAGGCCCAGAAGGTCACCAAAGTACCTTGTAAACTGAGGAGGATAAACAGGTGACCATGGTACCTCGCAAACCGAGGAGGCCCAGCAGGCCACCAAGGGAAATCGCCCCGCCAGAGCTATCAAGCACCATCTCCGCCCAAAAGAGACGCCCCATAAAAATGACCTGAACCCCACCCCTCAGAGGGACAGGCCCCGCTACAGCCGAAATCAACCATGCAGAACTCACTATCTAAGAAAATCCGCACCGTACCTGCCAGCTATGAGAGCATGTTACGGTTAACTATACACCTGCAACGCTGGTGTTAGCAATAGCTCGTAAACCGACCATTACGTAGAGGCACGTAGGACTCAGCTGATTACGTACCTTTCGACCACTAACTAGCGTCTGTTTTTAAAGTCTTAAAATAGCACTAGAATCCAATCTCGGGTAATTCTTATTTAATTCGTATGATTTTTGTACAAATTACTTGAATTTAGAAAATATCCCTACATATCTAATTTAATGAAGACACGAACTTAGAACTTTATATTTTCATCTCTACAGCATTAGTACTAATTTATTAATACTGTCGTTCTAAATTTCTGCGATAAAAAACATTTCGCCACGATGAATTGAATGAAAGAAAAAATGGTAGAAAATGGTTCAAAATCCCGCCTAAACGTTAAGAACTTTTAACTTCAGTCAAATAAAGAAATATATCCGAGATGCATTGGGGCTTGAACTGTGATGCCTCTCTTCTAAATGTTGTGGCTGTACGCCACTTCGATTTTCTGTCACGCTGCTCAAACATTGTATTTTGTTATTGTATATTTAATGTTGCAATAATATTATTTCCTATGAAGAAACATGATCATTGCCAGACTAATGGTAATACTACAGTATGTATGTGTAGAAATGATAGTTTTAACTACGAAATGAATAGTATTAGAATATGTATTAACTGTAAATGAAACGTGTAAACATAAATAAACAAAATACATTTAGTTTATTCACTTCAAAAAATTATTGCCAACTTGAGGATTTTTTTAGAGACTATTTCAGAATCATTTTAAGAAAATACTGAAAAGAATAACTTGTGAATGAAAGTTCATAAAATTTTTTTGATTTTATTTACTCTGATACTGATTACACCAGTGTGGATCTAAACAATTTATGGGATATGAATGTTCGGGAAAGTCGAGTGGTGTCTCGTGCTTCAGAGATTTTTTGAGTAACATATAATTTTTTTATTTTTGTTTCATTTTCATCTCGCAATGGGGATAAAAGCACGAGGATAATACCTATTGTAGGCGAGGAAAAAGCCAATTAAAATGTATTACAAAATATGTACTAAAGTTTGATTTATTTTGATGGTGGAATAATAAATTGCTAAAATATGAAATTTGAAAATGTCATAGAAAAAATATTTTTCTAAAACAGCGAAATATTTCGTGATGAGATAGTTTTCGAATATTCTTTTCTGCATTACCAGAGGTCTAGAAGAGGTGTATTTTGAAAATTTCAAAGATATGTGTCATGCTTTTTCATCTCTGGCCCAGGATGGGACTTGACACTTCAGCGTTTTAATTTTTGGATCAGTGTAATAGGAGTAATCTACAGCAGTGGTCTTTTACCTCTTTTAAACCACGGGTCACATGAGTCAGAGGCCACATATGTGAAAAAGATTATCCTTGTAAAAGAATGCGAGCATTCTCGTATGCATATGCAGAAAAAAACCACGAAGCCACGTATCCGTGAAACAGTTTAGTTAAAACAGTATCGTTAAACAGTATCTTGAACAGTATCGTTAAAAAACGTTGTTGGAGTTTTTACTCATTGAGTTGCATGACTTTTCAGTAGACTAGCTGCGCTCTTTGTTCAATACAGCGTTCTTGAAAGATAGATAGATAATTATTGTAATCTTTTTGATTAGATGAAACTTTTCTTCTATAAAACAGATCAATTAAATATTACTGGTAAGTAATAGCAGTTCGCTTAAATATTTCAATTTATACTTTTAGTATTCTCATGTTGTGTAGAACGATAACTGTTATTTATTTAGGACTTTACAGATGACTTAAAATTACTGCCTTTTAAAAACAATTTGGTCGATAACCCCTTGAGCCAAAAATGAAATAAAATGAAAACCTAAGTCTGATATGGCCGGCCCAGTGCCGATACAAAATTCGCACTGAAAAGTTATTTCAATATTTGAAATTTTTTCCCGGTCATATTTTTGCTGCCCGATTACTTGCTGAAATACTGATTCGAAATGAGATTATAGAATTAACACTTTACACACTCCTTACTTTCATATGCATTGAAAATATTCACTATTTCAAAATACCTAAAAAGAATTTTGTAGAAAAAAATGAGCGTGGCTTAATAAACTATTGATACATGCTATCCTGTCTTTTTACACTTAAATCTTGCCAATATTTTCTAAATAATGTTTCTTTATAATTGAACAGAATTATCAGAATTTTTAATTTGTTTAATTTCTACTAAGATTGTTTAGCCTCCAAATGATGAAAAACTCATTTAAATTGCTTTTCTACTCAGATGGATATTTGTTAATTCCAAAAGTGATGGCAAGTAGTAATAAAAGTAATTTAAAACAAGAAAGATCAATCATGCTTAAAGCATTGATTATGAAACACTTTCCAACTTCAATACAATTTTATTTAAACATGTTTAAAATGCAATACATTCCTCGGTAATATTTTAAAACTTATCACAATACTACATTAATTTATTATATTTGAAACCTTAAACCTTCATCGAAAAAAATTAACTTCATTCAAATGACGGCATTAAAGTATAAATTGCCTGGTTTAAACATCTCTTAAATGTTATACATTCCTCGGTAATAATTTTAGAATTATCATAATACTACGATAATTTATTATATTTGAAAACTTCATCGAAAACAACTGAAATCCATTCAAATGACGTCATAAAAAAATAACACGCCTGGCTCTCTCTATAAAAGCAACATTTCATTCATAAATAATTCCCCCATTCATGTCATTCATCACAATACTATAACAATTTATTTTATTTAAAAATTAAGATCATTGAGCTGCAAGTAAGTAAGCTCTATGCGTAAAACTTCATCGAAAAATATCGTCCTTCTCTTTCTAAAATCAATGAATTCATATCAGCTAAGCAGACTCCATGGACTAAATGATTTTGTGTTAAAGAATTACAGCGATTCTAATACAACTCATTCTACATATTTTGCTGTTTACATTTTACATAGGTGAAAAATAGGCTTAATAGTAGAAATAATCAAATTTGGAAGAGCATTTAAACTGAAATATATTGTCATTGCGTTGTTTCAGTATGTAGATGCACAGAATTTAGGCAAAAATAAAGTAATTTTAGGACGGATACAACACTCAATATGAATTAAAAAGAACTTTAAAAATCACGATTTTGACACAAGATGGATGCCATATATCATTTTGAAGTGGGTCATGTGATCGTTTCATATCATGGACACGTGATCGCTTAATATAAGAGGTGTTATTATTATTTTAATTTTTCTTTAAAAAACAACTGAATATATTTCGCTGAATTTTTTTTTATGTATTTTATGGAACAATTTGAATATTGCCTAAAATTTTCGAAGCAATTTGTGAATTTTAAATCCGCTTAAAAAATGCTTGAAAAATTAGGTCCCATAGGGTTCAATGTATTCCATTTTTTCAACCCGGGTTCAATCCAAAACTAATTGGGTGATATTATTCATTTATATTCCCATAGGTCCTATAGACCGTCTGAACAACATACTAAAATTTCATTTTGATTAAGTCATTTTTACGGCAGTTATCGTGCTAACGGACAGACAGACAGACAGACAGACAGACAGACAGAATGAACAAAGTTATAAACACTTTTCAACTTTGTTGTAAAGTGTTAAAAATTATACTAAATGTTGATGAGGTAAAGGAAATATATCCCTGAATAATTCCGACTCCTACCAATTGCCTGTTTTGCGTACGGTACAAAAAATGGCCTTGCCTACAGCTTGTATATAGCTTGTCAGAAGACGGTTGGAAATAAAAATTATGATCCGGAAATATGGTACATAACAGATAAAATAGGTATTTCACACTGCAGTTTCAGGATTTGAAACTAATTATTACCATTAATACTAAATGATAATGCGATCTTATTACGAAATTTAAAGACTCATTTTGAGACTAATTCTCCTTTGCTTTTTTTCGATGATATTACGAAAACATGGTTCGAAAAAGCACAAATCTTTCCACAGAGACAAAGGATTTAACCCCGATCCACGGTAGATAGAACAAGCACCATTTTGTTGAGCTTTTCAATTTGTGAAATTCGAAATCAAATTTATCTTTAGTTGTGAAAAAAAAGTATACACCTTCCACCAGAGCACAGAAAATGAGCCATCATTCATTAATGATGTAGATCCGTTAACACTGAAGAATAAATTCCGGAACGACAATCGTAAAAAGTGTAATTTTAAAGTTTTTCTCTATCGCACCAATTGTAATTTTTCTTGTTTTGTTGTTCTCAGTTTTGAAACTACTTTATTGAGGAAAAGAAAAAAGTGTTTAGTTTTCTTGGAGGCTGAGTTACAAACCTTTGGAAATTGGGGTTTGTTAAATATAATATACACTTGTCAACTATGGGGGAGGGAGTATTGTCATGATGACTTGACATGACAATACCCCCACCCCTCATGGACAATAACCTACATGATGGGGCGGAATGCTGTTGAGTTTCTAAAATAACATATTTTTAAGTGAAAAAGATGACAAATGGGCAACTTTGCCTCAAAATAGATGTTGCATGAAATGTAGAGAAATTTCAAACATAAGAAATCTTATCACAACCATTCTTAATTATTATTGCTCATCCTTAAGGGGCTGGGATCGGTCGAATGACGAACAAAAACACTGGAGTCAGAAAATCTGGACTTTTATGGATACTTGAACATTCTTCAGTTCTAGCTAATTTGAAAATGCATTTTTAATGTAAAGGTAACAAAAGAAAATTTTGGCCCAAAACGAGTGTTTGCATATGCAAAGAACTGAAATCAAAGCAGTTACACCAGCATTCTTCCATTGCTTTTTTGGTTAGTGTTTTTTGCCAGAAATGATAATGTTGTAAGTTTTTCTATACAAAATTTTAGGCACTCTGTATAAATTATCACATATTTTATCAATTTTTTCTTCGAAACTACACTTGATATGATAAAGCAGGTGTAAAACTAATTGTACCTTAAAATTTGCCTTATAAGCTAGAAAGAACATCGAAATAACGCTTTCTACAGTTTAAAAAATTCCTTGATGTCAAATGACTTAACTCTTATCTTTTTTTGTTTCAGGTTTATGCCGATGACTTTGCTGCTGTTGCCCATGATGCCTGTACGGCGCTGTCAATTCTTTGCTGCATTTTGTTTTTGTTTGTATTTATGGTTTAAATATGGAAATTCTTTTGTAAACTTAAAATAAATCCCATTTTTAAAATTGCTTTTTGCAATCAAGGACTCGATTGTTTATTTAGACATTATGTTTGAAATTCTTTTTTTGTTTACTCATCTGAAATACCATGGTCGACAAGTGTTTCTTCTTTATTTACAACTTTGATAAGATTTCTGGGATGGGTGGGATACAAACTGAAGGCTGCATAAAATTTGATATTTTGCTGTGGTGGAAAAGGTCTCTTCCCACCTAAACTGCTGGGATTTAAGCTGGCCGGTTGGTCAAGGACCAGTTATGACGACTTTCTTCCCTACAGCGTTTATTTTTGTTAAAGTAATGGACTTCTCCTGGCAACGCCCTGTGTTTTACTTGGTAATTCTCCCCACTTTTCACATTGTTCTTAGAGATCAGGTTGAAAGTTTCTTTTTTGGAGACATAGTGTGTATTCTATTCATGGTGCTAGTTTTCACAGTCCTAAAGCATTTGGTTCCGTTTGTATTTTTAGCCCTGTTCCAATCTCCCAACGTTCTACTTCATTTCTTTTTTCCTTGGATAATGCTGAGTTTGATATGTATATCAACGGCTCTCGACTGAAGGACAACATTAATTGTTAGATTAGTGTTTTTGGTTTTGATGTCTTAGTTCTGTTCTTTTTGTTTAAGTTTCAGTTCTTTAATTCAGTTTTCAGGCGAAATTTCACGGCCCAGACTAGGGCTCACCAGATAGTTTAGAGAAGCTCTTTTCTCATCCAATTGTATCAGTTTTTTCTTACTGTTTCTTTGCGCTGTGGAGAGGGGTACAAGGGTCAACATATTTCCGTGTGTTCACGCGGAGTACGATCATGCTAAACATGTGAGTCCGTAAGTCCTTCCGAGAGGTTGGTGGTATGGGAAGGAGGGTACGGTCCCTGTGAATGCCTCCCCCGCTGGGTTCCGTTCTAATTTGGGTTGCACTTCCCAGCCGTCCAAACCGATGTCTTATACCTTTCTGGTAGGTCGGACGGTCCGGGTCAAAGAAGAAGGAGTAGGAGGGTCAATATCTTTACTGACAGTATGTCTTCCATTCTCACCCTTGCTTCCTTTAAACCAAAGTGTAGGTTCTTAAACAATATTAAAGTTGATATCCCCCGAGGTGTAGGGTTTACTGCTCTGCAGTGGGTCAGGGTCTATACTGAGTACCCGGGCAATTAGTTGCCTTATAAGCAGGCCAAATTAGTCATTGTTTCTGGTGTTGAGGGTGAATTGCCTGTGCCTTATTCCGTTTTTACAAAGTACAGCAAAAAAAGGAATGTTCTTAATTTGCAGCGGTACTGGGATGCTGCTCTCAGGGGTAGCAGGGCCTCGGTGTTTTAAAACTTAATTTATGAACATCGAACCTTCTGGTTTAAGCCAATTTTTGCCAACCCTCAATCTATTATTAAGTTGGTTAATTGCTTATTTATTGCCCTGGAAAATTGTAAAGATTGAATATTTTTTATGCTGTACTGTTGGTGGTATTTCCTGTTGATTTTTGTATTTTAATAGTCTTTTTTTCTCTCCTGTTTTTGTTGATGCGTGTAGCACCTTCTTGCTCTGTGAGGCCCGCTTGTTTCTCCTCTTTGTTTCTGATTTTGTGATTCATCATGTGCTTATTCATAATTTTTTTATGTTTGATTTTGTGTACTTCCACAATTTTGCCTAACTTGGTTTTACTTTGTATATGTGATCATTTCTCTTTTTATTCCATGTAGAACATGACGTTATGTTTTTTGGAACACCTGATTGAGCTGATTTGTACTTTTTATTTCCCATACTGCCATGTGTATAGTGTTTTTGCCTGCTATGTTAATACTTGAGTTGTTTTCGATTTATCCCATACATAAATTTTCGCTTTTAAATAACTCTGACCGGCAGGTAATTGTAGACTGTAGACATTTTCAGTGTTGGAAGGTCTTCTACAGTCTGTGCGCACAATTGCTCAAAGCCTTCGGGCGAACTGTGCGGTCTGGGTTTACAATTACAACAACAAGTCAAATGCTTGCTATTCAGGTTATATTCACTCGAATAATTTTTTAAATCTTAGCTGCCCTTTGCCAATTTCTGGTGGAGGACGATAATCGTGTTTGAATAGGGGTGATGTTACCTATTTAAATGGAGTTTGGGGCCACTGCTTGAAGACGATTAATCTACCGTGTATCAAGGGAAGGAATGAGTTTGAACATTCTTTTCATTATTTGAGATAGACATTCCTTCGCTTTAACTTGTTTACCAAGCGGAAGTACATGGGGGAAAATTGAGTAATGGCGAGTAAATGGTCAATGTATGATTTTTTAATTCAATATGTAATTTTTATATTGAAGTTATATATCGAAAGGATTTTGAAATTGAATAAAAATGTTAAATTCACATTATTTATTTGATTAAGAAATATGTTAATATTTATCGTCCTTACTTTTTTGGAATTGGAACATTTGGTTGGATTTCTCTCAATCCCAATGGTATGTATATTTTATGGATATGAGGTTGCGATTAGTGTATGTGGATGCTTTAGATATTATTGTGAAAATACCAAATAAAAGAAAAGGAGTAGGGAAAATGCATTGATAAAAAAGTCACATTCTTATTAATTAAGAAATATGTTAATATTTTGCTTCATTACCTCTATTGAAATTGAAACGTTACCTTTTGTGTGCTGGATTTATCTAAATAATTATGAATAAAAGTAAGTATATTTTATGAATCTGAAATTTTGATGATAGTGTATGTAGGTTCTTTAGCTTTTATTAAAAACATATATAAAGAAAAAGAGTGCAAAACTGTATTGTTAAAAAAAAGGCAGGTTAGATGTCGTGTCAGAGATGTTATCTTGATGTGAGTGATTCAAATTTAAATAATTTGTAGTGGATGTTTATAAGGAAGTAGTCTACTACAAGTTTATTGAAAGACATGCCGAAGTCAACGATGTACCTCTCATCATTTTGACAAATAATATTAAAGGGTATTTTCATTTTTCCAAATGATGTTGAGGGGCATTATAATTTTTTCAAATGATATTGCGGATTCCTCATTAGGCGGCCTATTAAAAAAGAGGCACAGTTAAAGGAAATTAACTGTCAGAGGATCTGAGAAAAAACGCCGAGAACCTCTGATCTTAACGAATGCCCCTTTTCAACACCATCTCTCCGTCACATATATTTATTCACACAATATTTTAATTTTATATGTAAGGATCAAGCACATTATTGACGCCAGTATAAGATTTTTCCAAGCAATAAATTATTGCCCATTTATAGATTTCAAGATCAGCACTCCAGAGACTGAGCTCTTTGGGCTAATTTTTGTGGGAAATACACGTTTAACACTAGTTATACTATTTTTCTTCCATATCACTAAATAGACTTGCTTATGCATGTGGCAATGATCATATCAAATTTGGGGCTTGATATGTGGGATTCATTAAAACTTTCAAAATATAAATTTTGTCTTATTGTCAGAAATTACGTAAAAAGAAATTATCTATATGATATTTTTAGTTTAGTATCATACAGCTCAGAGAGACTCACTAACTAAGAGATAAATTATATGACCCAAACTGCTGAAAGTATGAAATTAAAAATCTTGCATACATGTATGACTTGTCCTATAAGTAATTAGAAAATCTAAAATCTTGAATTTTGTACGAAAAATTTAGAAATTTAGGAATATTTTGTTCAAATATGCTTTCAACTAGAACTCGAGAATTGATAGACACACGCAATTCAGTTTTATACCAACTTGCACAGAAAAGAAATATTCTAAATTTTCTTAATTAATTCTATTTGTGCTATAATAAACTCTTTTTAAGATATTATTTTTAGTTATAGCAGACGCCTTTTTTTTAGTTTATCAATGAATTTCTTTATAGTTTTTGATACTGTTGCAGTAACTATGGTAACCGAGATTCATTTTAAATACCGAAATCGTTTATTGGCTATTCTTCAAATCCAACTATTGAAACGTATGGTTATAATGGATTGATATTTAATGAAAAATGTCTGAAAATGTTGAAAATGAGACAACAGAGCGTAAACGTAGATGAAATATCGTTTAACGTAACGCAATTTTCATGTTGAATTTAGCATAATTATTAATATAATTCTAAAATGTGTACTATTTTCATACTTAAATTGGAAACTGCAAATTCTATTAATTAATATAAAAAAATGTAAATGGAATTTAGAGACCTCATAATCAACTTTCTATGTCTTTTGGTGAAGCAACTAACTTTGTCTATTAGTAAGTTAAAGCATAAGAAATTTGCAAACTACTTCTACCCAGCCAGTACGTTGTTGAAACTGCTTTGTTATTTACCGTACACTACTCCGTTATTTACAATGCTGGAAAATTCCCAAACTATTACAAACTTATTCGAACTGCAGAGCTTTTTAAATACCTCTAAAATAGTATATCTCTTTCTAAGCAAAACTTCTAGCAAAAGAAACTGGAATTTTTTTTAATCTAGAAACATTAACGATATTTTCCATCGGTTAGATTTTCTTCAGAATTCCCTTATCAGAATATACTTTGATACAAACATTGTGTCCTATATAAGGAAACGAACGTAGAAGTTTGTTTTTTAGAAGAACAAATGAGAGTGGATAAAAAACTGGATAAAAACAGCAATTCCAAATGTGATCATTCCGATTCAAAACTATTTGTTGTTCCAGATAAGGGTTATCTTTAAAATATATGTCAAAAAACGTTGTTGTGCACTGCGTAATGTGTATTCCAATGTTTTTATTATATTTGTTCAAGTTTGGAAAAAGTAGGATATTTGATCGTATTGCAGTGGTTAAAATAACTAGGTAATACAGAGTAATAAAGAAAAGTATGGAATGAAAGAAAATGCTAGAAAAATGATCTGTCCAGGTGATTTTTCTAGGTTATGCAAAAATTTGTGAAGACCATTTAGATGGCAACAGGCGGAAGCAAATTGATACTTTTGTGAAAAGCAAAAGCCGTTTCCCAGTATACAGACTTTCTCTCTTATCGTAACTATTTTTAACTTCTATAAAATTACTTTCAGCGCGATTACATTTAATCTAGCCAATTTTAGTAATAAATTTGGTTTAGTTTAGTTGAGTAGTTTTCGAAATATAACAATAAGAGGCGTCATTTTCATGAGTGTTATGCGCATGATATGAGCAAAAATATAAATAGATAGCGACGTGGTTTTCACAGTTATGTAGTGATCTATCTCTGTTAAAAATTGGATTTTAGTGGATTGAGAAGTTTTGAAGAAAAAAAAAATGGTAAAGAATTTCTCTCGTTTTTAAATGTTGTGCCTCACGTACTTATACGGTACAACATTAAAATATGAAATATCGATATTATTACTTTCCTTATATACATAATGTATAAGGAAAGTATTGTGACGGGGTCGAAAATTCAAATTCGAGTTTTCGACGGGAGAGCACGTTTCAAGCATCCCTGATCACGAATCAAACATTTTTGAAGTGATGTCTGTGTGTGTGTATGTGTGTGTGTGTGTGTGTGTGTGTGTGTGTGTGTGAAAGTATGTGTGTGTGTCAGTGAGTCTGTGGAGACGATAACTGACGAACGAATGAACCGATTCGAACCAAATTTGGTACAAAAATTACAATCCGTAAACACTGGAAGCCTATTGTTTTTATACGTAATCGAATGTTCAGAACCCCCCTAAATTTTCGAATGAAATTTTGAAAAAATCGTCAAAAAATCAAAACCGCTAATAAAGTTACGCAAATAGACATTTCTTATGTAATTTTTCATTAGAAAACGATTGGCATAAATTTTAGAACGCTAACATGAACCGTTCTCGAGATATTGTGCATTTTTCAAAAAAATTATGAAAAAGTCACATAAAAAAAAATTCCTATTGAGAAACATGTTCACTTTTCATATGTAATACCATGCGATAAATTGAGTGACATCATTCTCGTGGATCTAGCTCGTTCCATTCATGAAAAAATATACTTTGAATAATACTTTTGTATTTGAACGCCAATAGTCATTTATCTGCTGTAAGAAAAACTTTTTTCTTAGTGCATAACGCTTGGCGAGATTTTGGCGACGAATTTGGCGAAATGTCGCCAACTTGGCGACTTTTTTGAAATGTTGCCAAATTAATGAAAATCTCGCCAAATGGATAAAAATGATGCTAAATCAATGAAAATGACGACTAATTGTCGAAAATTCAATATCTTGGAATGAATATTAGTATCTACTATAAGAAAAACCTATTTTTTTACTGTAAAAGTAGTGAATTCATTACATTATATAAGGAAAGTCATGTGTTGCCCACATCAGATTTTTTTTTTCGCAACCCGAATGCATCCTGGTTATAAGATGATTTTAACGTCGTATTAATGCGATCAAATAAATACTTAAGTGTTATTATTACTTTCCTTATATACATAATGTATAAGGCAAGTATTGTGACGGGGTCGAAAATTCGAATTCGAGTTTTCGACGGGAGAGCACGTTTCAAGCATTCCTGATCACGAATCAAACATTTTTGAAGTGATGTCTGTGTGTGTGTATGTGTGTGTGTGTGTGTGTGTGTGTGTGTGTGAAAGTATGTGTGTGTGTCAGTGAGTCTGTGGAGACGATAACTGACGAACGAATGAACCGATTCGAACCAAATTTGGTACAAAAATTACAATCCGTAAACACTGGAAGCCTATTGTTTTTATACGTAATCGAATGTTCAGAACCCCCCTAAATTTTCGAATGAAATTTTGAAAAAATCGTCAAAAAATCAAAACCGCTAATAAAGTTACGCAAATAGACATTTCTTATGTAATTTTTCATTAGAAAACGATTGGCATAAATTTTAGAACGCTAACATGAACCGTTCTCGAGATATTGTGCATTTTTCAAAAAAATTATGAAAAAGTCACATAAAAAAAAAATTCCTATTGAGAAACATGTTCACTTTTCATATGTAATACCATGCGATAAATTGAGTGACATCATTCTCGTGGATCTAGCTCGTTCCATTCATGAAAAAATATACTTTGAATAATACTTTTGTATTTGAACGCCAATAGTCATTTATCTGCTGTAAGAAAAACTTTTTTCTTAGTGCATAACGCTTGGCGAGATTTTGGCGACGAATTTGGCGAAATGTCGCCAACTTGGCGACTTTTTTGAAATGTTGCCAAATTAATGAAAATCTCGCCAAATGGATAAAAATGATGCTAAATCAATGAAAATGACGACTAATTGTCGAAAATTCAATATCTTGGAATGAATATTAGTATCTACTATAAGAAAAACCTATTTTTTTACTGTAAAAGTAGTGAATTCATTACATTATATAAGGAAAGTCATGTGTTGCCCACATCAGATTTTTTTTTTCGCAACCCGAATGCATCCTGGTTATAAGATGATTTTAACGTCGTATTAATGCGATCAAATAAATACTTAATTGTTATTATTACTTTCCTTATATACATAATGTATAAGGCAAGTATTGTGACGGGGTCGAAAATTCGAATTCGAGTTTTCGACGGGAGAGCACGTTTCAAGCATTCCTGATCACGAATCAAACATTTTTGAGGTGATGTCTGTGTGTGTGTAAAAGTGTGTGTGTGTGTGTGTGTGTCAGTGAGTCTGTGGAGACTATATCTCACGAACGAATGAAGCGATACGAATGAAATTTGGTACAAAATCCACAATTCATGAATACTGGAAGCCTATTGTTTTTAAACGTAATCGAATGTTCAGAACCTCCCTAAAATTACGAGTGAAATTTTGAAAAAATCATCAAAAAATCAAAACCTTTAACAAAATTATGCAAATAGACATTTCTTATGTAATTTTTCTTTAGAAAACGATTGACATAAGCTTTAGAACGCTAGCATGAACCGTTATCGAGATATTGCACATTTTTTAAATACATTTATCAAAAATTCCCATAAATTAAACAAAATATATTAACTGTTGAGAAACATGTTCACTTTTCATATGTAATATCATGCAATCAATTTGGTGACATCATTCTCGTGGACCTAGCTCATTCCATTCATGACAAAAGATACTTTGAGTACTACTTTTGTATTTGAAAGCCAATAATCATTTATATGCTATAAGAATAAGTTATTTCTCCGTCCATAACGCTTGGCGAGATTTTGACGACGAATATGGCGGAATGTCACAAACTTGGCGACTTTTTAAAATGTTGCCAAATTAACGAAAATCTCGTCAAATGGATAAAAATGAAGCTAAATCAATGAAAATGACGACTAATTGACAAACATTCAATATCTTGGAAAGAATATAAGTATCTACTAGAAGAGAAACCTATTTTTTTTACTTTAAAAGTAGTAAATTCATTGCATTATATAAGGATAGTCATCTGTTGCCCACATCAGATTTTTACTTTCCTTATATACATAATGTATAAGGAAAGTATTGTGACGGGGTCGAAAATTCGAATTCGAGTTTTCGACGGGAGAGCACGTTTCAAGCATCCCTGATCACGAATCAAACATTTTTGAAGTGATGTCTGTGTGTGTGTGTGAAAGTGTGTGTGTGTGAAAGTGTGTGTGTGTGTGTGAAAGTATGTGTGTGTGTGTGTGTGTGTGTGAAAGTATGTGTGTGTGTGTGTGTATGTGTGTGAAAGTATGTGAGTGTGTGTGTGTCAGTGAATCTGTGGAGACGATAACTGACGAACGAATGGACCGATTTGAACAAAATTTGGTACAAAAATCACAATCCGTAAACACTAGAAGCCTATTGTTTTTATGCGCAATCGAATGTTCAGAACCCCCCCTAAATTTTCGCGTGAAATTTTGAAAAAATCGTCAAAAAATCAAAATCGCTAATAAAGTTACGCAAATAGACATTGCTTATGTAATTTTTCATTAGAAAACGAATGACATAAATTTTAGAGCGCTAACGTGAACCGTTCTCGAGATATTGCACATTTTTCAAAAAAATTATCAAAAAGTTATATAAAATAAAAAAAATATTTCCTATTGAGAAACATGTTCACTTTTCATATGTAATACCATGCGATAAATTGGGTGACATCATTCTCGTTGATCTAGCTCATTCCATTCATGAAAAAAGATACTTTGAGTAATACTTTTGTATTTGAACGCCAATAGTCATTTATCTGCTGTAAGAATATCTGATTTCTTCGTCCATAACGCTTGGCGAGATTTTGGCGACGAATTTGGCGGTATGTCGCCAACTCGGCGATTTTTTGAAATGTTGCCAAATTAACGAAAATCTCGCCAAATGAATAAAAAAAGACGCTAAATCAATGAAAATGACGACTCATTGTCGAAAATTCAATATCTTGGAAAGAATATTAGTATTTACTATAAGAAAAACCTATTTTTTTATTGTAAAAGTAGTAAATTCATTACATTATATAAGGAAAGTCATGTGTTGCCCTCATCAGATTTTTTAAAATGTAATGCTCCAGACGTGTCGTCATGTATTTTAGTATTTAACACACACTAAACGAAAATTTTTGTAAATATCCGCAGTAAAGCGGTCATTACAGAACAACAAATCAGGCAGCTTAATTATCGTTTTAACGCAGGTAGGTGTAGGAGAATAAAATTTCAAATCAAAAATATTCCCTGGGTCCAGTCTCATTGCATGAAAAATGGTTTAATCCAATCAGAGTGAGGTTTTCACTATATATTTAGCTCAGAAGGAATTTTTGATATACTATAAACTTCTTGTATATACTATAAACTTGCTTCTTATCAGGCTTAACAAACTAGTAAAATGTATGTAAATCCGCAGAGTCGTTTTCGAGATATAAGTGGCTATGACAGACCGCTTATAAATTGAAAACATTGTATTAGGTAAACACTAAATTCGAGCGTTTATTACTATACTTGGTGAACACCTAACCTGTAGTGGAGAAGAAGATACAAGACTTATTCTTAAATATTCCATAAAAGAAAACGACATACTGAATTTGGACATTATAGCTGCTGTCGTTCACCAAAATTAATACATCCAAGGTTTAAAATGAAACTAACATGTACTGGGAAAGATAATAAAATACCAAATTTCATATACCTATTGGTAATGAGTAAATATAGTTTATATGAATTCTATAAATCCTTGATTTGGCATTATGAGCCGATAAATTTATTCTAATTTTATAATTTTTCTTAATTTCATATGTACATACATGAGTTTATATTCGCATTCTTAAGCAAATGTATTCTATTCTATTTGGTACGCATATAATCAACCGTACTTTAGGAATATTGTGCAAGTGAAAAATTGCTTTTACAATAATTCTCTGTCGCCAAAATTCGCATCAGGTGCTTGAACTGGCGACCCCAATGACGATGACTCAGTGAAAAATCACTTGTAGCTTTCACAGTGCTACAGGTTAGGTGTTCCCTGAGTATAGTATTTTTTAGGTAGAAAACAATGTCCGCGGATTTTTAATTGTTCCAAGTTCGTCACTGTTCTCCTTGTCATCCTTGTAAAAGAAACCTGATGTGGTCAACATAAAACTTTCCCTACAAGTTGCAACGATTTTGCATCATTCAATGCGAAATAAAGATGTACAATGTTTTTAACGTTGAAAATACCCTGACATTTGGGCTTTTCTGGATGGCAACATGCAAAACTATTTCAAAGAACCCAATTAACTTATATTTCACGCAAATCTAACTTGGCAATATGAAATAATCCTAGCATCTTTTGAGCAATATAGCCAATATATTAAAATATGTTAATTATCAATTTATCAATTTGGCGTAATTTTCGTAATCTTTGTGTTATTTTGTCAATTTGCCGATATTTTCAAACAATTACCAAGTTGTCAATACTTCGCTAATTTAGTCCTCAAAATCCCCAAATATATCACCAAGTGTTACATAATTTGATGATACTTAATACTTTTCTATTTTATACATTATTTTTACTTTCCTTATATACATAATGTATAAGGAAAGTATTGTGACGGGGTCGAAAATTCGAAATCGAGTTTTCGACGGGAGAGCACGTTTCAAGCCTCCCTGATCACGAATCAAACATTTTTGAAGTGATGTCTGTGTGTGTGTGTGTGAAAGTATGTGTGTGTGTGCGTGTCAGTGAGACTGTGGAGACGATAACTAACGAACGAATGGACCGATTTGAACCAAATTTGGTACAAAAATCACAATCCGTAAACACTGGAAGCCTATTGTTTTTATACGTAATCGAATATTCAGAACCCCCTAAATTTTCGAATAAAATTTTGAAAAAATCGTCAAATAATCAAAACCACTGAAAAAGTTACGCAAATAGACATTTCTTAAGTAATTTTTCATTAGAATACGATTGACATAAATTTTAGAACGCTAACATAAACCGTTCTCGAGATATTGCACATTTTTCAAAAAAATTATTAAAAAGTCATATAAAATGAAAAAAAAAATTTCCTATTGAGAAACATGTTCACTTTTCATATGTAATACCATGCGATAAATTGGGTGACATCATTCTCGTGGATCTAGCTCGTTCCATTCATGAAAAAAGATACTTTGAGTAATACTTTTGTATTTGAATTCCAATAGTCATTTATCTGCTGTAAGAAAAACTTATTTCTTCGCCTATAACGTTTGGCGAGATTTTGGCGACGAATTTGGCGGAATGACGCCAACTTGGTGACTTTTTGAAATATTGCCAAATTAACGAAAATCTCGCCAAATGGATAAAAATGACGCTAAATCAATGAAAATGACGACTAATTGTCGAAAATTCAATATCTTGGAAAGAATATTAGTATCTACTATAAGAAAAACCTATTTTTTTACTGTAAAAGTAGTAAATTCATTACATTATATAAGGAAAGTCATGTGTTGTCCACATCAGATTTTTTTTACATGCATGCATATATAACAGGATCTGTTGATACAAAATTTAGTGTCAGTCGGTTGAGTAATTTGTGAAATATTACAATGTTGTAAAAATGATATTTGCTGATATTAGTACGACTCACGCAAAAATTGAAGTTATCGTCACGTTGTTCTTTACTTTATAACAGCCTAACTTTTGCCTGAAAATTTACTTGATTTGGTTGGTTTAGAGGAAATGTGATTATTTCTATTTGGCAACAGATTGACAGACACAAAACAAAAACGAGAGAGGCGGGGGTGGGTGGGGAAATGCTAAAACGAATATTTTTGTAATCTTAACTCTTTCGAAAACGTATAGATTTTCAATTTGGTTGGCAAATTTATTTATCTTGAAAACAATAATTTCTTTTTGCGAGGGAAGTAAAAATGCGCATAGAATAATAGACATAAAATTGGACGTGCTCGAAAGAAAAATTGACTCGTGTTAAATAATGACGAAAAATTGAATTTCCTAGTAATTCGTTCTCGTCAAAAACAGAAATTGGTAGTTAGCTTCTGTGATTGCCAATTGAACACACAGTTGTTAATTGATCACACAAAATGTCAACTGAAATCATGCAATTGTTTTAGAAGATGGTATACGGAAAGTAAAAAAGGCAATATCATGAAAATAGTAATTCCTGAGTCACAGATAAGAATTCTTCTTGAGATGTCTTTATTATAAAGAAAAAGTTTATTTTTAGATTACAGATATATTTAGATAGACGTTTATATTTAGATAGACATATATTTTATATATACTTTCACGTATTCATGAAACGTTGCAAGAAACATCTAGTTGCAAATCTGCTTCTGATGAGAGCTATATGCAGTGAAGTAAATATCAGAGGAAATGAAAATTTGCATATTTAATCTACATTTCCAAACCATATCTTATTAACTTCTAGATTAAATGCACTCCGTGTTCATTTGGTTCGTTTGGACACGAATCCTTTCTACAGCAAGATAATGATCTCTTAACTGAATTGATAATTCTGAAAATTGAATAGTCTGCCATTTAATACTAGAGAGATAATAAGGTTACTAATATTGGTGTTTACTACTATTTTAAAAATCTGAAATGCAAACGACGCATTAAATCTTTTAAAAGTTTCAATCTGTTCCATGTTTTGTAATATGAACAAAATAATTCGAAACATAGTACTAAATATATCAATTACAATACATATGGACGTAAAAAGCATGCCATCCATTTATAAAGAAGACAATATAAAAAAAATCTGATGTGGGCAACACATGACTTTCCTTATATAATGTAATGAATTTACTACTTTTACAGTAAAATAAATAGGTTTTTCTTATAGTAGATACTGATATTCTTTCCAAGATATTGAATTTTCAGCAAATAGTCGTCATTTTCATTGATTTAGCGTCATTTTTATCCATTTGGCGAGATTTTCGTGAATTTGGCAACATTTCAAAAAGTTGCCAAGTTGGCGACATTCCGCCAAATTCGTCGCCAAAATCTCGCCAAGCGTTATGGATTAAGAAATAAGTTATACTTACAGCAGATAAATGACTATTGGCGTTCAAATACAAATGTATTACTCAAAGTATCTTTTTTCATGAATGGAACGAGCTAGATCCACGATAATGATGTCACCCAATTTATCGCATGGTATTACATATGAAAAGTGAACATGTTTCTCAATAGGAAATATTTTTTTTTTATTTTATATGACTTTTTGATAATTTTTTTGAAAAATGTACAATATCTTGAGAACGGTTCATGTTAGCGTTCTAAAATTCATGCCAATCGTTTTCTAATAAAAAAATACATCAGAAATGTCTATTTGCGTAACTTTATTAGCGGTTTTGATTATTTGACCATTTTTTCAAAATTTCATTCAAAAATTTAGGGGAGTTCTGAACATTCGATTGCGTATAAAAACAATAAGCTTCCAGTGTTTACGGATTGTGATTTTTGTACCAAATTTGGTTCGAATCGGTTCATTCGTTCATCAGTTATCGTCTCCACAGGCTCACTGACGCACACACACACACACACATACTTTCACACACACACACACACACACACACACACGCACACACACAGACATCACTTCAAAAATGTTTGATTCGTGATCAGGGATGCTTGAAACGTACTCTCCCGTCGAAAACTCGAATTCGAATTTTCGACTCCGTCACAATACTTTCCTTATACATTATGTATATAAGGAAAGTAATACGGATTTGTTCACTCTAAGGATATCTATTTTAATAAGATGGGGTTTTTACTTAAAAATTTCGGGAACCTACACTTTTTCACCAAATTATTTAAAATCCTTAAAGGCAAACCTTGCTCATCATTGTCTAATCTTCCTTAATAGCCGCAATTATAACAACAAAGATCAATCATGCACAAAGCATTGATTATGAAACACTTTCGAACTGCAATGCAATTATTTTAAAACATCTCTAAAATGCGATACATTCGCCGGTAATAGTTTAAAATTATCACAATACTACAATGATTTATTATATTTGAAAACTTAAAATTCATCGAGAAAATGAACTTTATTCATATGATGTAATTGAAAAATAAATCGACTGGCTGGCTCTCTATGTCAAAATAGTAAATACTTCATTCATCCACTTTTATTCCATTCCTTTAATTTATCCCAATAATACAACAATTTATTTTACTTAAAAACATAGAACCATGGAGATAAAAGTCATTTAACTCTATGCTTAAAACTTCATCGAAAAAGTCTGCTATAAAATCATCTGTTTCTTTATGTAAAATCAATAACTGTTTCATTCATATCAGCTATAATACAGGCTTCAGATCTAAATAATTTTGGGTTAAAGAAATTCAGCAATTCTTATACAACTCAGCTTAGAGCTTGATGTGTTTACATTCTCCTTAAATGAAAATTAGGCTTCGTTGTAGAAATAATCAAAGTTGGATGATCATTTAAACTCAAATATATTGCAATTGCGTTGCAGTATGTAGCTGTTTTAGGACGGATACAACACTAAATATAAATTAAAAAGAACTTTAAAAATGGCGATTTTGACACAAGATGGATACCATATTTTATTTTGAAGTTGGCCTCTTCATATAATATGGATGTCATTCTTATTTTAATTTTTATTTAGGAAACTACAAAATATAGTTTGCTGAAATTGTTTTCATATTTTTTATGGGATAATTTGAATATTTCCTAAAACTTTCGAAGCAATTTGTGAATTTTAAATTCGCTTAAGGGGGGGGCATGGGACCTTTTAAAGTGACATAAACAGAGTAAATTTCCGTATTTCGCGTTTTATTTACCTCTTCTATTATACATCGATAATACCTGAAAATTTTATAGCTAATAAGGGAATACCTGTAGAATAAGTGATAATTTTTGCAATAAGGTCAATCTTATAATAATATTTTTAAAAATTGTAAAAATTGCATGTATTTATTAAATTTTATTTTTATATATAGGTTGCTTGCGCGCATGATTGCAGCAAAACTATTGCTTCCAGAAACAAATATATTGCTGACTATGATGCAAAAGTATCCATTTAAGAAGATTTAGATCAAAATCAAAACATCTGCATAATTAAAGTTAAAAAAAAATAAATTATTTAAAATTAAAAATGTAATTAAATTTTAAATTTAATTAAAGAAAATTAAAATTATGCAAATGTTTTGATTTTGATCTAAGACTTCTTGAATGGATACTTTTGCATCATAGTTAGCAATATTTTTGTTTCTGGAAGCAATAGTTTTGTTGCAATCATGCGCGCAAGCAATCTATATAAAAATAAAATTTTAATAAATACATGCAAATTATGCAATTTTTAAAAATATTATTATAAGATTCACCTTATTGAAAAAATTATCACATATTCTACAGGTATTCACTTATTAGCCATAAAATTTTTTAGATATTATTGATGTATAATAGAAGAGGTATAAAATAAAACGTGAAATACGCAAATTTACTCTGTTTAGTGCACTTTTAAAGGTCCTATGCCCCCTTAAATAATATTTGAAAAAATAGGTCCCATGGGGGTTCAATGTATTTCATTTCCTCAACCCAGGTTCAATCCAAAACCAATTGAGTGATATTATTCATTTATATGCCCATACGCTCAAGAGACCGTCTGAACAACATACTAAAATTTCATTTTGATAAATTCATTTTTAGGGCAGTTATCGTGCTAACGGACAGACAGACAGACAGAATGAACAAAGTCATAAACACTTTTCAACTATGTTATAAAGAGTTAAAAACTAGAATATCTAAAGATTGATTTATTCTAGCTTTATTGAAGTAATTCATTTTATCACTAAGAATCACTTTAAAATAAGCATTTGTATAATACATTAAAGCATATTTATTATTTTATTCAAGTTGAGTTTTTGTTCTTCCCTCTAAATGCATTAATTTTTTTTTACCAATAATTTAACAGTTCATATTTTCCCTTTTGCTTCATTTTAAATCTCATTGCAATGCTTAAAATTTCATTCTTAAGATTTTAAAACAAGCTTCCCCCCCGTCCTCGTCTGTGAGAGCTGGGGGGGGGGGGTCGGTATCGGCCCGTGTTATTATGTTTATGATTGCATTTTGAATAGATGATATCTGCCTCTTGCGAATTTTCGATTTGGGTGTTTTAGCTCTTTTTGAATTTTTATTTGCTGACTTGATGTAGATCGTTCTTGGCAGTTGTTATGAGCGCATGATGTATTTTTGGTCTGAGAAAGCGTGCCCAAAACACCCGGAGAACAACTGTAGTCACCTAACTGAGAGGTGAGTTCATTTTTCAAGGAATTATGGTAAGTTTTATTCGTACAAAAGCAGTTTTATTTATTGTGATATTGATATCTTAAAACATGTAAATCAATTGGAAATTGGGATTTGAATTAGCGCTTTGTTTTACAATTATTCTTATACTTAGGCTGTGTATTGTCTGTAAAGTTAAAAGGATATATACGTGTTTAAAATTATCTATTCTGATGTGAGTATTTACACATTACTTTATGATAAGATATTTATGCATGGACTATTTACATTAATGTTAGATAGGAATACTTCACTGAGACGTTGCACACACAACTGTTAAATTTGGAATATACATGTGTTTAACTTTCATATCACAAACGTGCACGTTAGATGATGTATAAAAACTATTTTCCTCTTGAAAATGATCGAAAAACTTTTCCCTCAGACATTTTTAGAAAATCACACTTCCAAAGAAAAAAATCTATTACAAAACACTATAAATATTTAATCTTTAATGATATACATAAACATTTCTCTTATTTAAATCAACCCACCAACGAAAACAGAGCACGTTTCAAGCCTCCCTGATCACGAATCAAACATTTTTGAAGTGATGTCTGTGTGTGTGTGTGTGAAAGTATGTGTGTGTGTGCGTGTCAGTGAGACTGTGGAGACGATAACTAACGAACGAATGGACCGATTTGAACCAAATTTGGTACAAAAATCACAATCCGTAAACACTGGAAGCCTATTGTTTTTATACGTAATCGAATATTCAGAACCCCCTAAATTTTCGAATAAAATTTTGAAAAAATCGTCAAATAATCAAAACCACTGAAAAAGTTACGCAAATAGACATTTCTTAAGTAATTTTTCATTAGAATACGATTGACATAAATTTTAGAACGCTAACATAAACCGTTCTCGAGATATTGCACATTTTTCAAAAAAATTATTAAAAAGTCATATAAAATGAAAAAAAAAATTTCCTATTGAGAAACATGTTCACTTTTCATATGTAATACCATGCGATAAATTGGGTGACATCATTCTCGTGGATCTAGCTCGTTCCATTCATGAAAAAAGATACTTTGAGTAATACTTTTGTATTTGAATTCCAATAGTCATTTATCTGCTGTAAGAAAAACTTATTTCTTCGCCTATAACGTTTGGCGAGATTTTGGCGACGAATTTGGCGGAATGACGCCAACTTGGTGACTTTTTGAAATATTGCCAAATTAACGAAAATCTCGCCAAATGGATAAAAATGACGCTAAATCAATGAAAATGACGACTAATTGTCGAAAATTCAATATCTTGGAAAGAATATTAGTATCTACTATAAGAAAAACCTATTTTTTTACTGTAAAAGTAGTAAATTCATTACATTATATAAGGAAAGTCATGTGTTGTCCACATCAGATTTTTTTTACATGCATGCATATATAACAGGATCTGTTGATACAAAATTTAGTGTCAGTCGGTTGAGTAATTTGTGAAATATTACAATGTTGTAAAAATGATATTTGCTGATATTAGTACGACTCACGCAAAAATTGAAGTTATCGTCACGTTGTTCTTTACTTTATAACAGCCTAACTTTTGCCTGAAAATTTACTTGATTTGGTTGGTTTAGAGGAAATGTGATTATTTCTATTTGGCAACAGATTGACAGACACAAAACAAAAACGAGAGAGGCGGGGGTGGGTGGGGAAATGCTAAAACGAATATTTTTGTAATCTTAACTCTTTCGAAAACGTATAGATTTTCAATTTGGTTGGCAAATTTATTTATCTTGAAAACAATAATTTCTTTTTGCGAGGGAAGTAAAAATGCGCATAGAATAATAGACATAAAATTGGACGTGCTCGAAAGAAAAATTGACTCGGGTTAAATAATGACGAAAAATTGAATTTCCTAGTAATTCGTTCTCGTCAAAAACAGAAATTGGTAGTTAGCTTCTGTGATTGCCAATTGAACACACAGTTGTTAATTGATCACACAAAATGTCAACTGAAATCATGCAATTGTTTTAGAAGATGGTATACGGAAAGTAAAAAAGGCAATATCATGAAAATAGTAATTCCTGAGTCACAGATAAGAATTCTTCTTGAGATGTCTTTATTATAAAGAAAAAGTTTATTTTTAGATTACAGATATATTTAGATAGA
The DNA here is from genome assembly GCA_951213105.1 of Amaurobius ferox. NCBI lineage: Eukaryota > Metazoa > Arthropoda > Arachnida > Araneae > Amaurobiidae > Amaurobius > Amaurobius ferox. The sequence goes on from OX578134.1 coordinate 61,983,998, forward strand.
CGTTTATATTTAGATAGACATATATTTTATATATACTTTCACGTATTCATGAAACGTTGCAAGAAACATCTAGTTGCAAATCTGCTTCTGATGAGAGCTATATGCAGTGAAGTAAATATCAGAGGAAATGAAAATTTGCATATTTAATCTACATTTCCAAACCATATCTTATTAACTTCTAGATTAAATGCACTCCGTGTTCATTTGGTTCGTTTGGACACGAATCCTTTCTACAGCAAGATAATGATCTCTTAACTGAATTGATAATTCTGAAAATTGAATAGTCTGCCATTTAATACTAGAGAGATAATAAGGTTACTAATATTGGTGTTTACTACTATTTTAAAAATCTGAAATGCAAACGACGCATTAAATCTTTTAAAAGTTTCAATCTGTTCCATGTTTTGTAATATGAACAAAATAATTCGAAACATAGTACTAAATATATCAATTACAATACATATGGACGTAAAAAGCATGCCATCCATTTATAAAGAAGACAATATAAAAAAAATCTGATGTGGGCAACACATGACTTTCCTTATATAATGTAATGAATTTACTACTTTTACAGTAAAATAAATAGGTTTTTCTTATAGTAGATACTGATATTCTTTCCAAGATATTGAATTTTCAGCAAATAGTCGTCATTTTCATTGATTTAGCGTCATTTTTATCCATTTGGCGAGATTTTCGTTAATTTGGCAACATTTCAAAAAGTTGCCAAGTTGGCGACATTCCGCCAAATTCGTCGCCAAAATCTCGCCAAGCGTTATGGATTAAGAAATAAGTTATACTTACAGCAGATAAATGACTATTGGCGTTCAAATACAAATGTATTACTCAAAGTATCTTTTTTCATGAATGGAACGAGCTAGATCCACGATAATGATGTCACCCAATTTATCGCATGGTATTACATATGAAAAGTGAACATGTTTCTCAATAGGAAATATTTTTTTTTTATTTTATATGACTTTTTGATAATTTTTTTGAAAAATGTACAATATCTTGAGAACGGTTCATGTTAGCGTTCTAAAATTCATGCCAATCGTTTTCTAATAAAAAAATACATCAGAAATGTCTATTTGCGTAACTTTATTAGCGGTTTTGATTATTTGACCATTTTTTCAAAATTTCATTCAAAAATTTAGGGGAGTTCTGAACATTCGATTGCGTATAAAAACAATAAGCTTCCAGTGTTTACGGATTGTGATTTTTGTACCAAATTTGGTTCGAATCGGTTCATTCGTTCATCAGTTATCGTCTCCACAGGCTCACTGACGCACACACACACACACACATACTTTCACACACACACACACACACACACACACACACGCACACACACATACATCACTTCAAAAATGTTTGATTCGTGATCAGGGATGCTTGAAACGTACTCTCCCGTCGAAAACTCGAATTCGAATTTTCGACTCCGTCACAATACTTTCCTTATACATTATGTATATAAGGAAAGTAATACGGATTTGTTCACTCTAAGGATATCTATTTTAATAAGATGGGGTTTTTACTTAAAAATTTCGGGAACCTACACTTTTTCACCAAATTATTTAAAATCCTTAAAGGCAAACCTTGCTCATCATTGTCTAATCTTCCTTAATAGCCGCAATTATAACAACAAAGATCAATCATGCACAAAGCATTGATTATGAAACACTTTCGAACTGCAATGCAATTATTTTAAAACATCTCTAAAATGCGATACATTCGCCGGTAATAGTTTAAAATTATCACAATACTACAATGATTTATTATATTTGAAAACTTAAAATTCATCGAGAAAATGAACTTTATTCATATGATGTAATTGAAAAATAAATCGACTGGCTGGCTCTCTATGTCAAAATAGTAAATACTTCATTCATCCACTTTTATTCCATTCCTTTAATTTATCCCAATAATACAACAATTTATTTTACTTAAAAACATAGAACCATGGAGATAAAAGTCATTTAACTCTATGCTTAAAACTTCATCGAAAAAGTCTGCTATAAAATCATCTGTTTCTTTATGTAAAATCAATAACTGTTTCATTCATATCAGCTATAATACAGGCTTCAGATCTAAATAATTTTGGGTTAAAGAAATTCAGCAATTCTTATACAACTCAGCTTAGAGCTTGATGTGTTTACATTCTCCTTAAATGAAAATTAGGCTTCGTTGTAGAAATAATCAAAGTTGGATGATCATTTAAACTCAAATATATTGCAATTGCGTTGCAGTATGTAGCTGTTTTAGGACGGATACAACACTAAATATAAATTGAAAAGAACTTTAAAAATGGCGATTTTGACACAAGATGGATACCATATTTTATTTTGAAGTTGGCCTCTTCATATAATATGGATGTCATTCTTATTTTAATTTTTATTTAGGAAACTACAAAATATAGTTTGCTGAAATTGTTTTCATATTTTTTATGGGATAATTTGAATATTTCCTAAAACTTTCGAAGCAATTTGTGAATTTTAAATTCGCTTAAGGGGGGGGCATGGGACCTTTTAAAGTGACATAAACAGAGTAAATTTCCGTATTTCGCGTTTTATTTACCTCTTCTATTATACATCGATAATACCTGAAAATTTTATAGCTAATAAGGGAATACCTGTAGAATAAGTGATAATTTTTGCAATAAGGTCAATCTTATAATAATATTTTTAAAAATTGTAAAAATTGCATGTATTTATTAAATTTTATTTTTATATATAGGTTGCTTGCGCGCATGATTGCAGCAAAACTATTGCTTCCAGAAACAAATATATTGCTGACTATGATGCAAAAGTATCCATTTAAGAAGATTTAGATCAAAATCAAAACATCTGCATAATTAAAGTTAAAAAAAAATAAATTATTTAAAATTAAAAATGTAATTAAATTTTAAATTTAATTAAAGAAAATTAAAATTATGCAAATGTTTTGATTTTGATCTAAGACTTCTTGAATGGATACTTTTGCATCATAGTTAGCAATATTTTTGTTTCTGGAAGCAATAGTTTTGTTGCAATCATGCGCGCAAGCAATCTATATAAAAATAAAATTTTAATAAATACATGCAAATTATGCAATTTTTAAAAATATTATTATAAGATTCACCTTATTGAAAAAATTATCACATATTCTACAGGTATTCACTTATTAGCCATAAAATTTTTTAGATATTATTGATGTATAATAGAAGAGGTATAAAATAAAACGTGAAATACGCAAATTTACTCTGTTTAGGGCACTTTTAAAGGTCCTATGCCCCCTTAAATAATATTTGAAAAAATAGGTCCCATGGGGGTTCAATGTATTTCATTTCCTCAACCCAGGTTCAATCCAAAACCAATTGAGTGATATTATTCATTTATATGCCCATACGCTCAAGAGACCGTCTGAACAACATACTAAAATTTCATTTTGATAAATTCATTTTTAGGGCAGTTATCGTGCTAACGGACAGACAGACAGACAGAATGAACAAAGTCATAAACACTTTTCAACTATGTTATAAAGAGTTAAAAACTAGAATATCTAAAGATTGATTTATTCTAGCTTTATTGAAGTAATTCATTTTATCACTAAGAATCACTTTAAAATAAGCATTTGTATAATACATTAAAGCATATTTATTATTTTATTCAAGTTGAGTTTTTGTTCTTCCCTCTAAATGCATTAATTTTTTTTTACCAATAATTTAACAGTTCATATTTTCCCTTTTGCTTCATTTTAAATCTCATTGCAATGCTTAAAATTTCATTCTTAAGATTTTAAAACAAGCTTCCCCCCCGTCCTCGTCTGTGAGAGCTGGGGGGGGGGGGTCGGTATCGGCCCGTGTTATTATGTTTATGATTGCATTTTGAATAGATGATATCTGCCTCTTGCGAATTTTCGATTTGGGTGTTTTAGCTCTTTTTGAATTTTTATTTGCTGACTTGATGTAGATCGTTCTTGGCAGTTGTTATGAGCGCATGATGTATTTTTGGTCTGAGAAAGCGTGCCCAAAACACCCGGAGAACAACTGTAGTCACCTAACTGAGAGGTGAGTTCATTTTTCAAGGAATTATGGTAAGTTTTATTCGTACAAAAGCAGTTTTATTTATTGTGATATTGATATCTTAAAACATGTAAATCAATTGGAAATTGGGATTTGAATTAGCGCTTTGTTTTACAATTATTCTTATACTTAGGCTGTGTATTGTCTGTAAAGTTAAAAGGATATATACGTGTTTAAAATTATCTATTCTGATGTGAGTATTTACACATTACTTTATGATAAGATATTTATGCATGGACTATTTACATTAATGTTAGATAGGAATACTTCACTGAGACGTTGCACACACAACTGTTAAATTTGGAATATACATGTGTTTAACTTTCATATCACAAACGTGCACGTTAGATGATGTATAAAAACTATTTTCCTCTTGAAAATGATCGAAAAACTTTTCCCTCAGACATTTTTAGAAAATCACACTTCCAAAGAAAAAAATCTATATCAAAACACTATAAATATTTAATCTTTAATGATATACATAAACATTTCTCTTATTTAAATCAACCCACCAACGAAAGTCTTGGATTATTATCTTATGCAAATCATCTAAAGCTAATCAACCAATAAAGGCGCATAGTGTTTAACAAGTAGCAGCTTCTTCCGAAATTGGTGGAACATATTGGATTCTGGCGCAGAAGCTCCAATAATAAAGGGGAATTCTTAATTGGCAGCCAGTGGGCAGAATTATATTTGCATCCGGGACGAGAAATTTGGAGGTAATTAAAGGCGAAGCGCGAAATATGACCTCTGGGAGACCGCAAATGCATTCTCGAAGAGTATACCAAATATGCATTCCATTTAGATTGGAGATGATTAATATTAATGGTAATATTAATAAACTGGATTCACCTATTCACGGCTATACAAGACATGATGGTAGAAAATAATCCCAGAGCTTAGAGACTGTAAAAATATATGTATTTATTTGACTGTGTAATTGCCTATATGAAATTGCCATGCAGTTCTCTGTAGATTGTTAAATAAATGAAATTAAATAATATATTGTTAAACAAATTTAAGTCTGATTGGCGGCAAATATTTTGTCATGAAAATTTTTGTTTTATGAAAAATGTTTCCCTGAAACGTATATTTCTCAGGATCTACTGCAGATCGAGCTTGGGCGAGGACTGATTTAGATTCAGGATCAAATTTCGAAGGAGTAGGGTTACTTACTAAGAATTACCATGTCCTGTTCATTTTTCATTCCTAGTTAAAAAATTTTAATTTTATTTGAAGCGATTATACTTTAAAGTCGGCTGTATAATTGGTATGGATTTATCATCAAATTCTGGAGGAAGTACGATGGTTCACTCAGAATTTAGATTCTGGATTCTTTTCTCCTTCCGGTTCAAAAATTTACTCGAAATATCTAATTCACTAAGGATTTTAACTTCCGATTTAAAAATTCACATTGTTCTTGAAACATCCTTTTCGGTTTCTGCATTAAATTCTGGAGTTGTAGGAGTTCACAAAGGATTTCCACTTTCGGTTCGTTTTTCTTTTCTGATTTTAAAAAGTTCTTGAAAATTTAGACATTTTGAAAGTAAAAATTTTTTGTCAAATCTGAACTTTCTATTCCACAAGCTCCTTTGTTTGTTTCAGAAGAGAGGAACTTTTTGTAACAATATTTCTTCTTTTTTTATTTGAAAGTTTGTACAATTTTTATAGTGATATAGTATGTTTCGGAGAGAAGAAGTTCATGACATGGTTGGTGGAGACAACACCTTGTGGTCCGTAGAGCGTTGGTTTGATCCTCGATACATGCAACTTTAAATTTAAATATTTATTCAGTTTAAATTATTTTAAAGAAAAAATATAATATATTTGTTTAATTATTATTTTGATTGTCTGTGCTTTAAATTTGTAAATGAGTTTTTCTTTTTTATGTTGTTGATACTTATGAGAAAATAATACCCGCGTGCTAACCACTGGGCTGTCCCATCCCTGGGGATAGAAACTTAAATTTTCGGGCCACTGGTAGATATAGTGAGACTGAACTAAGCAGGAATGCAGTTTTCAATTTTTTTAATGTAGAAATGCGGCAGAGCAAAATATTTGATTTGCGGGCTAAATGAAAAACGTTTTGTTCTATGCGAAATACAGAATTGAAATTGAGTGCATATGTGAAGAGTTCGGTTAAATAACTGATACCTTTATGTAATTATTCTTCTCACTACAGAGCACTGACATAGATTTGTTCTCAATTTGGATTTATGGAGATGGGGCCTAACTGCAAAAAAAAAATTTTTTTTAGATTTTTTTTAGAACAATTTTATAGATTAGCGGACGAAAAGTGATAAAATTATTATTACTTTTCCTACAATACCTGGTAATAAAGAAAGAAAATATTGAAATTGTGTCGAAAATCGTATCTCGCGTTTTCGATGGATCTACACGTTTGGACTACTTTATTTAAACACGAGAAAAATATTTTTTACGTAACGTCTGCGATAGTGAGTGGGTTTCGGTGTGTTTGTCTGTGTGTGTTTGTCTGTGTATTTCTGTCTGTCCAATGTGTGTATCTACTCAAGTTCAAAAACTAATAGATCAAATTTCACAGAATTTTGCAGGTAAATGGAAACCCTCTTGTGTGAAACTTTAGTTTTGATTAGATTTTGGCACACTTTGGTCAAAATCGCAAAAATCATCCCAATCTGAAATAAAAGACTACATATGTTCAAATGTATCAATTAAATGTTTGGTATATACGCAATCTTTTATAACAAAAATTCTAAAACATGCCCCATAGCTCCAGGACTAACCGTTCTTGAGATATTTTTTAAACTTTTCGCAATTTTACAACGACGTCTTGTAAATTTAGTATAATTTCAGCTAATTAGCAATGTTATTTTGTGCAATTAAACTCAATTTAATGATTTATAAAAGAAAAAAGTCTGATGTGGGCAGTACATGACTTTCCTTATATAATGCAATGCATTTACTACTTTTACAGACACAAAATGGTATTCTTATAGTAGATACTAATATTATTTCCAAGATATTGAATTTTCTTCAATGAGTCGTCATTTTCATTGATTTAGCGTCATTTTTATCCGTTTGGCGAGATTTTTGTTAATTTGACAACATTTAAAAATGTCGCCAAGTTGACGATATTTCACTAAATTTGTTGCCAAAATCTCGCTAAGTGTTATGGGCGGAGAAATAAGTTATTCTTAAAGTAGATAAATGACTATTGGTGTTCAAATACAAAAGTATTACTCAAAGTATATTTTCTCGTGATCGAATGAGTTAAATCCACGAGAATGATGTCACCAAGTTTATTGCATGATATTAGATATGAAAAGTGAACATATTTCCCAATAGTTAATATTTTTTCTTATTTTATTTGATTTATTGATAAATTTATTTGAAAAATGTGCAATATCTCAAGAACGGTTCATGCTAGCGCTCTAAAGTTTATGTCAATCATTTTCTAAGGAAAATTACATAAGAAATGTCTATTTGCGTAACTTTATTAAAGGTTTTGATTTTTTGATGATTTTTTCAAAATTTCACTCGAACATGTAGGGGGATTCTGAACACTCGAGTGTGTTTTAAAACAATAGACTTCCAGCATTCATGGATTGTGATTTTTGTACCAAATTTCATTCGAATAGCTCCATTCGTTCGTGAGATATCGTCTCCAAAGGCTCTCACACACACACACACACACACACACACACACAGACATCACCTCAAAAATGTTCGATTCGTGATCAGGGATACTTGAAGCGAGCTCTCCCGTCGAAAACTCGAATTCGAATTATTGATCCCGTCACAAAACTTTCCTTATACATTATGTATATAAGGAAAGTAAAAAAAGTGAAAATAAATTTAAATGCGTATGAAAAGTTATAGCCTGCTTAATTAGTTATTTTATACTCTGAATATGACATTAGTACACTAAAAATTTATAACACACGCAGGTACGTGAAATTGAGACTTATTCTCCAGATATTTTCATTTAGAGAATAGCAAATAATCAAAAACTATATTAATTGTTTCTTTGCCTGTTTCAGTCTTCACTACATAGTTTTGTATTTTGAAAAATGCAGTTTTGGAATGTGGCCAAAATCACGCAAAATAAAGAAATATGACATAAAAGTATCCATCCGATTCGTTCCGCAGAAAAACTACGGAAATGTTACAAAGATAAATTACGGAAGTTGCTTCTGCTGTTTTCCCCCCATCACTCAAAAAAAGTTTCAGTGCATCTGAGTCAGTCCACGCTACTTTCTCTTATACTGTAAGGAAAAATACTTTTACAAAATATCTAGAACATACATAATCTGTTTTAATCTAATCATGCGGTTGTGGGTTGTGGGAGCAATATTTGAATACAATAATCAAAGTTGTGGGAACAATATTTTACTTTATTATTAGCAGAGATACCCGTTGTTTCTCGGGATATATACGAAAGATAATATTAGACTTTCCCCGTTCTATCACACGTGCATTATCCCCAGTCAGTATAACTCATTTTACAGTAGAAAGTATCATTGACACTAGAAAAAACAGTAGAAAATTGAATTCATTTTTTAATTTTTTTAAAAGGTGTAGTCTCCCGCAGAGCCCGCCTGCCTCTCTAATAATGTGCTAATGATGGGCTAATAATGCGCTAATAATGCTACTAATGCGCTCTGAATAAACACTTAAATACGCTTGGTATTGCTTCTTAGCCGCACTTGCACATACTTCCCTTTAAGCATTCACCCTCAGCTAGGATGTAAAGAATATTGGCAGCTACGTCCTAATGTGACCACAGAAACTAGTACTTGAATTTCGTAGAACCATCAGGCAAATTATAAAACTTTTCGTAATTCCGAATAATATAATACGTTGCTTTCAGAATATCTCACACAGAGGAAGCAAATCAACGCTATGGTTAATTCCGAATGGAGCTATGATAGAAAGTCGGATGTGGGCAGTATTTAGCTTTCCTACATAATGCATTGACTTTACTTTTTTTACAGTTAAATAATATAATGTACAATATCCATAGAACAGCGATTTTGGCATTGAATTAACACCATGTAAATTGATATTAGGAGCTTTTGGTAACTAGTCCAAACGAATGACATATTCATACTCATTCGAAATTTTCCAGATATTGATAGTTTATTAATATCAAATGCGGGAAATAAATGTCTGTTTACTAATTATTGAGCGTCAAAATACAAAATTATTACAAATAGTACCACCTCTTGTGAATAGAACGATCTAGAGAGAATCACGAGAATGATGCTGCATAATACTGCATATGGGAAGTGAAAATATTTGACGATGCTTTTAATTTTATATAAATGTCTTGATATAAACTTATTTCATAAACGGCCAATATTGTAATATTCGAAAGTTTGCGTCAATAGTTTACCAAATTAAAATTACGCCTGAAATGATTACTTTTTTATCATTATTGTAAGCGCTAATTTTGCAATGATTTTTTTTCAAAATTCATTCGAAAATTGGGGGATATTCAGAGCGTTCGAGTGCGTTAAAAATCAACCGAGTTCCAGTATTCACTAATTGTAATAATTGTACAAATTTATATCCGAAACACTTCATTCGTTCATGAGATATCGCGTCTACAGACTCACGGGTACACACAAACACAAATATACATACACACATACACTGTAATACACACGTATACATATACACTGTAATACACACTAACATACACACACATATTTGCGTACGCACACACAAAGACATCATCCATAAACGTTAGATTCGAGTTCAGGGATGCTTGAAACGTGCTTCTCCCTAGAATTCGAATTTTCGACCCAGATACAATACTTTCCCTATATTTCACTATGTATGCAGGGAAGGTGAAAATAGAAAAAATTATTCTTCATTTCAAATACAAATAAATAATTACCAAACACAATTTAACAGACCCATTATTTCTCTATATCTGGAGAGATTAAGACACAATTCATTGAAACTCGACGTGAATTCTTTAGAAGGAAGTCTGTAGAAGTAAGTGATACCAATACGCCTATATAGAATAAAAAAAAACTGTGAAGTGACGTCACTATTTTCTACGACATATACACTTCTCCATCATGTTTTAATTATACTCCTAGCTACGGATACCCCCCTAGTTATAACGCCAGGAAGCAAGAATCACTCCTGCTCGCTTTCCCCAACATTGTTCGAAATTAAAAGTCGGAATTTTTTTTATGGACGTATTTTATTTCACAAAAAAATATTATTTCATAAAAAATTCAGAAAAAAAAAAGTGATTTAAAAATATTGGAATGCAAAAATATCGCTTTATATTTATTTCAAATAATTAGAATTGTGCGAATCTTCCATTTTCGGATGCAACAGTTTGAAAATGAATTTGCATATTTCGATGGATTTAATTTGTTTTCAAATATGAGGGAATCGTTCACGGAACTCGGGTTAAACCCCGTTGAAAACATTTTTCATTGATATTTCCGATCGTGCAAAAATAGAAATTGTATTTTCGATCGATAAAGAACCGATTTGTGCAAAAATCACACAAGACAGCGCTTCAAAATAAAAAAAATCTGATGTGGGCAGCACATGAATTTCCTTATATCATACAATGAATTTACTACTTTTACAGTAAAAAAGTAGGTTATTCTTATAGTAGATACTTATATTATTTCCAAGTTATTGAATGTTCGTCAATTAGTCGTCATTATCATTAATTTAGCTTCATTTTTATCCATTTTGCAAGATTTTCGTTAATTTGGCAACATTTAAAAATGTCGTCAAGTGGGCGACATTCCGCCAAATTCGTCGTCAAAATCTCGCCAAGCGTTATGGACGAAGAAATATATTATTCTTATAGCAGATAACTGACTATTGGAGTTCAAATGCTAAAGTATTGCTCAAAGTATCTTTTCTCATGAATGGAACGAGTTAGATCCACGAAAATGATGTCACCAAATTTATGGCATGATATTACACGTGAAAAGTAAATATGTTTCTCAACAATTAATATATATTTTTTTAATTTATGTGATTCTTTTATAAATTTATTTGAAAAATGTGCAATATCTCGACTACGGTTCATGCTAGCGTTCTAAACATTATGTCAATCGTTTTCTAAGGAAAAATTGCGTAAAAAATGTCTATTTGCGTAACTTTATTAAAGGTTTTGAGTTTTTGATGATTTTTTCAAAGTTTCAATCGAAAATTTAGGGGGGGTTCTGAACATTCGATTTCATTTAAAAATAATAGGCTTTCAGTATTCACGGATTGTGATTTTTGCATTAAATTTCATTCGAATCGCTCCTTTCGTTCGTGAGATATAGTATCCACTGACTCACTGACACACACACATACTTTCACATACATATACACACACTTTCACACACACACATACACACACAGACATCACCTCAAAAATATTTGATTCGTGATCAGAGAAACTTGAAACGTGTTCTCCCGTCGAAAACTCGAATTCGAATTTTCGACCCCGTCACAATACTTTCCTTATACATTATGTATATAAGGAAAGTAATAACTTTATGTTAAACCGTCAAGTTGTCTTTAGACAAATCGCTGAAGGATGGTTTTAAACTTAACATGTTGTACCGAATGTCGCAGATGTGTGTCGCTTAGATTTTCCGCTACGTGGCCAAAAGGGTTCTTTTATTATGTTAGATTAAAGATATTTTTCATTACATTAAACTATCCATAGTAATATTAAAAAGATTTTCTATGGATGACGAATTTGGAAAACTTTAAAACTAACTTTGTTTTCAAAATACTAAATAATGCCAAGCACAAAATTTATCCTTTTAAATTGAAATATCAGTAAAGCTGGAAAAAATATGATGTGAGAGGCATATGACTTTCCCTGCAGACGGAAATTCCTTTTCACTTTCTTTCTTTCCCAATTCATTAAAGTTTAATTTATTTTATCATTAATCATCATAATTTTATTATTATTTAATTGCACAAATGAACCTAGGTAATTATTCGGAAACTCTAGATTTGTAGTTTTAATTCAATTTTTTTTTCATTTGGAGATGGACATATTTTCAAAGGCGACGTAACGAAAATGCAAATAGAAAAAGAAATAATAATAACATAATTAAATAAATAAAATAAAAAAATCTGATGTGGGCAACACACGACTTTCCTTATATAATGTAATGAATTTACCACTTTTACAGTTAAAAAAATGTTATTCTTATAGTAGATACTTATATTCTTTCCAAGATATTGAATTTTCTTCAATTAGGCGTCATTTTCATTGTTTTAGCGTCATTTTTATCAATTTGGCGAGATTTTTGTTAATTTGGCAACAATTAGAAATGTCGCCAAGTTGGCGACATTCCGCTAAATTCGTCTCCAAAATCGCGCCAAGCGTTATGAACGGAGAAATAAGTTATTCTTACAGCAGATAAATGACTATTGGCGTTCAAATACAAATATATTACTCAAAGTATCTTTTTTCATGAATGGAACGAGCTAGATCCACGAGAATGATGTCACCAGATTTATTGCATTGTATTACATATGAAAAGTTAACATGTTTCTCAATAGGAAATATTTTTTTTTATTTTATGACTTTTTGATATTTTTTTTAAAATGTGCAATATCTCGAGAACGGTGCATGTTCTCGAGAACACATCATGTTCTCGCCGCTCGCATCATATTTTTTTGTTCTAAAATTTATGTCAATCGTTTTCTAATAAAAAAATTACGTAAGAAATGTCAATTTGCGTAACTTTATTAGCGGTTTTTATTTTTTGACGATTTTTTCAAAATTTAACTCGAAAATTTAGGGGTTTCTGAACATTCGTTTGCGTATAAAAACAACTGGTTTCCAGTGTTTACGGATTGTGATTTTTGACCCATTTCGTTTGAATCGGTCCATTCGTTCGTCAGTTATCGTCTCTACAGACTTACTGACACACACACACACACATACTTTCACATACACACACACACACAGACATCACTTCAAAAATGTTTGATTCGTGATCAGGGATACTTAAAGCGTGCTCTCCCTTCGAAAACTCGATTTCGATTTTTCGACCACGTCACAGTACTTTCCTTATACATTATGTATATAAGGAAAGTAAAAAAAGTTAAAATAAATATAAATTTGCATGAAAAGTTATGGCCTGCCTAATTAGTTATTTTATACTTTGAATATGACATTAGTACACCAAAAATTAATAACACATGCAGGTATGTGAAATTAAGACTTACACCACAGATATTTTCATTTAGAGAATAGCAAATAATAGAAAACTATATTAATTGTTTCTTTGCCTGTTTCAGTCTTCACTGCATAGTTTTGTATTTTGAAAAATGCAGTTTTGGAATGTGGCCAAAATCACGCAAAATAAAGAAATATGACATAAAAGTATCCATTCGTTTCGTTCCGCAGAAAAACTACGGAAAAGTTACAAAGATAAATTACGGAAGTTGCTTCTGCTGTTTTCCCCCCATCACTCAAAAAACATTATGTATATAAGGAAAGTAATAATAATAATAACATAATTAAATAAATAAAATAAAATAGCTTGAAAAAGATTAGTCCAAGAGTTTTGGGATTCGTTTTGTTTATTTTTTTTTTGTTGTTGTTGTCAAAAATTAAGTATAAACCAAACAATTAATCGATACATTTGAGCATATGTAGTATTTTATTTTAGATTTTGACGATTTTTGCTTGGCATTCGGCAAAAAAGCAGGGTTTTTCCCGAATTGAACCCAAATCTAATCAGCACCAGGGTACCCCACAAGTGGCTTATCTTCCAAATTTTGTGAAATTGATCCATTAGATTTTTAGCTAGAGCGGATACATACATTGCACAGACAGACAGAGAAACAGATAGGCACACAGATACACACACACACACACACACAGACGTCACGGTAAAATAGTATGGTCGGGTTCTAGAATGCTCGAGAGATGTAGATTAGTCGAAGAATTGAGTTGCGATTTTGGAAATGATTCCATTACGTCCCCTATACATAACTTTGTATTGTAGGGGAAGTAAAATGTTATAACATTACCACAAGGTGAATAAAAAATAGATAAAACATTAATAACGGGGATGAAGTGGTTGTTTTGAGTCATATTGGTTGGAAAGAATTCTCCATTTCTAATAAAATGAGAACGTCGTGTGTTGCAAAATCAATATCATTAGGACGCATTCTCTGAAATTGCGGATGAAATAACTTGGGTGTCACTCACAGCAGCAATAGCGTAAAGAACTTTCTAGCTATCTGGCAAAGCCATAAACCAACCACCAGATCCAGTAAAAAAACAATTAAATGTTCAATTAATTATTAACTTTTCAATAAATTATTAAATATTCAATGAATTAACGGACAAAAATATCGTATTCTCAAAACACAAACGTAGTTACAGTTCACAATTACTTGTATCATGCAGACTTTTTCTTTGTATAATGACCAACCTTATATACTCCATTTGGAAGGTTCCCTAAAAGTATGCAAAGCTTGACAAATTATAGTCCAAAAATTTCGCTTTTTACTTTGATTCCAATTCTCGCTAAATTAGCGACATTTGACCTGATTTGACTCCAAGATCAAGCGGTCTGAACCCATTAAAAAGATTGGTACCTGTATAAGTTACTTTTTATATAGGGGTATATAGGAACTGTATTCATTACGGTCATTGATGGTGTGCGAGTGAAGAGTTCTTGAATTCAAGCTATTGAAAGTGAGTTTATCAAACCAGAATTACATGGAATTTTCTAAAAAATTGAATGCATTGGAGGATATTTTTCTGAAGGCTGTTGATAAGAAATATGCAAGTACATAAAATGAAACACATAAAATGAATACAGATAATGAAACATTTAGTGATGTCAAGAAAGATGCAATTAAATTCTTTGAAAGCTATATTCAGTGTATGATGCAACAACGTGATTCTAATCCGCGTGTGATGTTCTGTCCATTCTGGGGAAATTGTAAATACACTTCTTGGATGTCATGTGGGATGTGAACAAAAAGATTGAAAATCTTGAGGACAGAGTTATATGCAAGAGTGGCGTTAATGTTCAGCTGGAAGTGTCTGAGAGTATGCTTGAGGCTAAAACATATTCTGCAATGGCCAAACAGAGTGTATACTTTCACCAGCTTTGGAGTCAATATCGATGGTGAGAAGAACCATTTTGCTGAGTCAGCAAAAAAAAAAAATCCTCATTCCTGATACTGGCAAGAATACAGTCTGTAAATCAATATACCTAAAATCCGCTGTTTTCGTCTCTAGATTGGATAGATTCACAACTATATGTGATATACTGAACTTGTTGAATCTGCTGCATTTGAAACACCTGATGTGCAAATGAAAGCTAAGTATGATCCATACTCATCGTTTCATATAGAAATTATATATTATGAAGTATGTGTGCTGCTTGAAGAGAACTTATGACCCAAGGGCTGAAAAATGTCAAGATATTATGGAAGGGCTGAAAAAGAATCAAGTTCATGCTGAGGATAATCTCGCTGATAGTTCAGATCGGTCTGTACCGCTAAATGGTAATGATTCGCTGGGTGGTACTAGATTTGATTAACTATTTCCTAATGCACCTCTGTCTGATCACGATGGTAATGTCAAGATCTATTATAAGAATGTTCAGGGACTATTTACTAAAATTAGTTATTTCTTTTCTTCTGTTTTAGTTGAAAAATATGCTGTAATCTGTTTATCGGAAACGTGATTGAATGACGAATTTGCCAATTGTGACACTTTGATGAAATACGTAGTGTTATTAGAAAATATTAGAATTATGAACTGACAAATAAAAATGGTGGTGCAGGTGTTTTAATTGCCGTAAAAAGTATTTTTTATAATAAATATCATTATCTGATTATGCAAGAGAGGCTATTTGGGTAAAAATATATCAAAATTTTACGGAGGTGTGTACTGTCCACTGAAAGAGGATTCTGTATTTTAATGCATTTTATGAAATTATTGATGACATTTTTCAGTTCAACAAATTTTATTATACTTGGTGATTTTAATCTGCATGCTATCAACTGGTCTACCGCAAATTTAAATGACCATTCACATCTAGTTCACAAATTACTTATTTATTTACCTGCATAGGTTGAACCAGCGCAATCTTATAACAAACAGTATGAACAGGATTTAGATTTCATTTTAACTAGATTTGAATTTTTAACGTGAGTGTCACTTACCCTTGGTTACTGCGGATATTTATCATCGCCGTTACACATTGAACTTGTTAAAACTTTCAAGTGCCATACTGGTAGGTTCAGATTTAATAAAGATTGCAGAGTGAATTGTGATAAGTTCAGTTACAACTTTAAAACTAAAAATTTCAGTTTAATTTTTACTCTTTTATCTTTTGGTGACTGGAATGTTTTAAACAATTTTATGTGCATTAATGCTGCTGTTGAACAGTTTTATATTTTGCTTTATAACATTTTAAATTATCTTGTTCCATAATCAAGAAATTGCACAAAGAAGTATCCGACGTTGTTTACTAAAAACATCATTGATGATATTAAATTAAAGAATAATTGCTTGAAAAGGTTTAGGAGGTTGGATAGCACTGATGGCTTATATTGTTATAAATATTTTAGAAAACAAATTAAGTTGGATATTGATAATGCATATAAGAAATATATTGATTTCAATGAAGAATCTGATCCAACGTAGTTTTGGTCCTAATGCTGCAAAATAAATTCTGTGGATAATTTTGATAATGTAATCTATTTTGATGATATTGAATATGGAAGTGTGATGGAACTGGATATGAAATTGCTTAAGCATTTAAAGTTTATTTTTTATCTAATCATGTTAATTTTTCCAATCAATGCAAACAATGCAATGAACAGGGAGTGCAATTTTTTCAAACTCAATTGACTTGGTCAGGATATGTGATATAACCTGTCAAGAAATTGAAATGGCAATAAAAATTCAAAAGGGTTCGTGTTCTGTGGGTTAGATCTTGTCCCTTTCAATGTTGTTAAGGCGAATATTGAGAGCTTTATTTACCCGTTAATGATTCTTTTTAATCTGCTTATTAATACTATAATAATTCCCTGAAATTTGGAAGCGATCGAAAATAATAACTCCGGTATTCAAAAAGGGTGATAAGTTTGGTGATAAATTTTGTATAAAAATTGCAGATTATATTTCCGTTTTTTCAGAAAATGTTGAATCCATAATTTGTTAGTAAATATTTCAACAAACTGTGAATTATATTCCTGTTAATCAACTAGATTTGTTACAAAGCCTTCTGCTTCTAGTAAACTTACGTGTTTAATCTCTGGTATTGTTAAAGCTTTAAAGACGAATAAATATAAGCAATATATTATTTATACAGATTTTGCGAAGCCGTTTTAACTGAGATGACTTTGATCTGTTGATCCGTAAACTAATTAACATTGTCTATAGTTAGAAATTGATAGGTTGGTTATATACTTGTATACTTATTTGATTGCAAGTTATAAATATGTTTAGTCAGACTGTCCTGATTGCATCAACATAATTTGAAGAATAAATAAATTCTAGAATTTTATTTAACTTTTGCAGCCTAATGCTGAAAATAGTTTTATTTTACTGTTTCGCAGTTATCATCTACCTTGTATTGAAGAATGTTATAAAGCGAGAAACCGGTCCACGGATAATGATATATGCGAGGAAGCGCTAATTATTTCACAGTTTTAATCCGACACGTATTTATTTTAAATCTGCTGAAATCTGGAATACGCATTTAAACATCTCTAAATTTACTTTTTATATTCTTAAATTTGACTATGGATTTGCATAAAGACAGTGATGAGTATTTTCTTGCTTTACGCAGTTGTTTAATTTGAAATAAACATAGGTGTATATTTCTAATCTGGTTTTGTCATGGAAACAAGTAAATATTAAAAAGATCATTTTAATTTTCTCGGAGTCGTTTTAAAACAGACCTACATCGACAAGCGTATTTTTAATTTAAACGTATGAAACGGATCTGGAATTTTAATTTAAAAGTACTTTCTCGTTTTTCATTTGAAACTGGGACTTTCTTTTAAATTACTGTTTGTTGATATCTAAACTGAATGTTGGAAGATTATGTTTATTTTTCAAAGACGAAACATAATGTACATTTTAGTTGCAGTGTAATATATAGTTCAGGTGTACGGAAATATATGTTTAATAAGATTTCACTACATTGTAGCTTTCACACATTTTAAAAAATATATATGTATCATAAAGTAATACATTTAAGAATTATATTAAGTTTTAATTTTTTTCAAAACAGCTAAAGATTAAATAATCAAATTGCTTAGATTTTCACCAATATTTCAGTTTAATTCCTGGCATGTCTTTTCCCAGAGAATCTCTGTGTAAATTAACAAATGAATAGTACATAAACCCGGAAGTGTACAGTACATAAAGAACGTGGCCAGCGGGTGTCTACCGGGGAGCAGAGGACTATTTACCTGCAAATTATAAAACTCCTAATGCACAAATTATGTGTTAGGAATTCCTGGTCAGACAGCATACATTTTTCTAAGTTAGGTTCTTTAATAGTTTTAGGTGTTTTAGATATGTGAGTTTGTAGTTAATTTAGGAAATTGCTGAATTTCTCTTCTACCTAACAAAATTGGTGCCGTAACCAGGATTTGAACCTGCTTTATTGGGTAGATTTTAAGTATCACAAAGTATGGGTTCTTTAATATGTTTTTAGGCTTTAGGAAACTTCGTGGAATTTTTCCCCAAACGAAAGCAGGGGGCTCATATATATCTGTATTTTTGGTTCTATCAGTCCGATTTTTGCAGAATGCTGCAGAATGCTATGTCCGAATACTGCAGATTTTGAAGTTAGAAAATATTGAAAATGACTATATGAGCAAGTTGAGTAGAGAATCAAAATTCCGACATTTTATTTTTCTGATTTTTTAGAGCTTTGTGAGCTGGATTAAAGGAAAAATGAGTGACAAATGTGCCAAACTCTAATGTTCAGAGTATTAATATACTATGAAAAGTTAAAATAATCTTGATTAGATTTAAATATAGAGGACATTGTATATTTTGATGTCAGTACAGTATAAGTACGTACAGCTCAATTAGTCATATAGCATTAGCGGCTACTTGCTGCTAATGCTATGTAATTAATAAAGCAATATCTAACACAAAATTAATTGTGTTAGATATTGCTTATTCGGTTTGGAAATCTCATGTTTAAATTTGCAATATTAAATTTCAATATATATTTGTGAGAGAGGAGAAGACATGAAAAATTCACATAAAAGGGAGAATCAAGTACGGAAGGGGAGATAAATATTTATAGTGAACTCACAAATTGTATAGGTGGCCCTATCCGATGGCTCAATTTTACGATTTTGCTATGGACAGAATATATGGACAGATGCGATACGGTTAGAAAGAAGGAGTAAAACTCATATGGATGAACCGCTTGAAAATGCCATAATGCTTTGAGAATAATATCTAGGTGTCACAAATTTTAGTAAAGTAGTCGCTATTGTTAGATAACACAATATAAAGGCCCAGTATTTAGTATATGGAGTTTTGATTATTTTTAAATTAAGGGTTCTCTAATTATGAGTAAAATTAACCAATATTTTTTCATAGCTGTAGGATAGAGTACAGAATATATGAAGATAAAATTAAACTGAAAGGTAAAATAATTTTGAATACACAGGAATACATTTTTCTGTTTCAGTTCTAATTAGCATTATGCTAATAATTTATTTTTACGAAATTGACACTTGAAATAAATATTTCAGAATATTCGCCATAGAAATACATATATAATGCAGGACTATTTATCTTACCTCAGCGCCACCTGAATTATTGTCTCGAACGATATTGGCGCTTTCTTAATTTGATGTTTTAACTCCTTACTTTTACCTCCATGGTTATAGTTTAACTTTAAAATCTGGTTTCGTTGTAGGAATAGAAAAAGTTTAGTGATCATCTAAAATAAAAAAAATATTGTAATATTATAATAAAATATTGTAAAATAATAATACATAATTTAGATGCACAGATTAGACGCAAAAATAAAGCGGTTTTGTAAAGGATGCAACACTAAATATAAATTTAAACGATCAGTTAAACATCTACGGCACAGCGGGAAAAAATGGAAGTCATATTTTTATAGCAATGATTCACGTGATCTCTTCATATATCGGTTCATATAATATGAGTATAAAGTGTAATTATTATTTCAATTTTTATTTAAAAAACTATCCAGCTTATTTTGCCGATTTTCTTTACGAATTTTGTGTGACAATTAAAATGTTTCTTAAAAATTTGGATACAATTTGTGAATTTGAACTACTCAGTTTAAAAATTGTTTGAAAAAATAAGTCTCGTAGGGTTCGGTGTATTTCGCTTTTCCGACCTGGTTTAAATCCCAAACTAATTGGGTGACATTATTCAATTTCATTTCCAAACATCCCACAGCATACTCCAACAACATACTAAAATGGCAGTCCGATAAAGTCATTTTTACGGAAGTTATCGTGCGAACGGACAGACAGAATGACCAAAGCTATAAACACTCTTCAACTATGTTGGAAAAATAGATATTGTGGACGAACAATAAAATAACTTAGAATTTCTTTATAATTCCATCTCGCTGGAGATCATTGGCATTTTTTGTACCAATTAAAATAAGCATACTGAATTTTATGGAAATCACGCGTATGTTATGTTTCTCTTCAGAAACCACAGTTATACACGTAGATCCTATTTCGATAATACTCTATGTAAATTTATGCAATAACTCATGTCTCAACAAGGAATAAAATCACTGATTGTTATTCCAGACTATATTTATTTATGTGTGTTATCTCCCGTGTATAACTGAACTAAACCACGCAACTTTCAATTGTTTTATGTTCATGAGCTGCAGTGCGTCTTTAAGTTAAAACTCACAAATAAATAACATGGTGAGGCTAACTCCAGATAGATGTGGAATAAGATAAACTTGATCAACGTATAAAAGCACAAATAACGAAATAATGCAGAATACAGCTGTATCGAGGATACGCTGGTTCTCCTTCGTTAATGCAGGAAAACCAACAAATCCGAAGTCCTAAAGAGGAATTGGTGCGAAAACAAAATTCAGGGGGATTATATACCCAAGACCCGGATTAAGAGAAAATCACAGCAGCATGAAGAACCGTCCAGCCAATCCAAAACGACAAGTAACACAAGATGGGATTGCGCCCAAACACAACAAAACTATCCCGACGAGGCGTGTCAAGTTATAACAAGAAAATATGAGACCCCCCCAAAAGGTAAAAAAAAAAAAAAAAATTCATAAGAATCTGAAAGTAAAAGAACGGAAAGGGAGGGGGGATTACACGGCAATCTGCCAGACCGAGGACAAAAATGAAGTACTGGACAAGTTGTCAACTAAACTACTGGGATTTTTATGGATACGAAAAGCTTCGAAGAAATCAAGATCATAGATCGACGTACATTTTTGTATGAACCTTGCTGAAGAAAACTCAAAACGGTGGTCAAATTGATAGCAATGCTGAGGAATTGAAGATTTATTAAAATCCCGTTATTTGACATAATTTTCATGTTCCTTAATATGAAATTTTAAAGCACATATTGTTTGGCCAATATAAGAAAGACCACACTAGTAAGAAATACTGTAAATGCCCCAACTATTAGGAATTTCTAAAGGATCTTTAAGATTATAAAAACTGAGTTTATTAGAAGCTTAAACGCAATATTAAATTTGATTGTTTCTAAGGATGTTAGCAATCTGCTGACTGATTTTTGGTAAAAATGGTAAAATAATATTGCCATTGAAATCTGTTTACAGAAATTTGTTTGGATAAAGGTTTAGTAAAAGTTTTAATTGTACAATCAACAATGCTGAGAGAGAAACCACGATCAACAGCGACAGCTTCTAAATAATTGATCACATAATTGAGCAAATTCGTAGTAGAACAAAACTTTCAAAGCACGATGAACAAAAGTACTGAAATCAGCAGTTTTTTGGTTAGGCGGATGGCAGGAATTTTTTATATGAAAGTAGAGAGACTGTAAATGGTTTACGACCGTTGTAGATTTATCATCATTGCGAATGACCAAAACATCCCAAAGCGCAAGACGATTGTTTAATTCCCTTTTATAGGTAAACTGAATGCAAGGATCAATGGAATTCAAAATTCTTGCACTGATGAAGGGGATCTAGCGCATACTCGAAACATCTGTATGCTGCATTATTTCGTTATTTGTGTTTTCATACGTTATTCAAGATTTTCTTATCCTTCGTACAAAGTGTATTGTACTTAGATGTGTTCAAATTTACTGGAAATTTATGCTTCTGTAATAAACTAGTAAAGAATAATGAAACAAGGAGGATTACTGGAATGAATATATATGTACCTCACATCTAGAATTTGTTTTTTAAATTATAAAACTTCTAATTTTATCTTCGGAAGCTAAAATATTTGACGTTTATTGTATAGGATATAGTAGGATCATATAAATACATTACAAAACTCTTCAATCACTTTGGATGTAAAAACATGTCATATAAAAACGTAAACTTTTAAAATATTTTGAATTTATATTCACATACTATTAATTACTTTTCTGTCTATTATATGCGAATATTAACATGAATTGTTTTTACTGTAAAATAAGAAATTATATATACATAAATAAAAATTGTGTTTCATTAATAAACTAATAATAAATAATGAAACAAAGAAAAACTATAAAATAAATTTATCAACAGTATATCTTGAAAATTTCTTCACTTTTAATTCTTCACTTTTAATTCTTCAATTTGAAATTCAAAATATTCGATGTTCAATTATAGGATTTAGTAGAATCCTATAAATAAACTACGAATACTTTATGATTCCTTTGAACAAAAACTGTCATATGCAAAATTTAAAAAAAGGTAACCTTTAAAGATTTTTAAAAATAATATTCCTATATTCAAATGACTTTTCTAGCTATATGTAACTGATAAGATTTATTTTCTTATCGTATAATGAGATGTTATTTTATCTTCATTTGAAATACAGTAAAATATACCTATATTGATAGAACAAATAATTACTGGTGTACAAATAAATAATAGTGTGCTGCTTGTTTTTTATGAGTATTTCGAAATAAATAGAATCAAATATAAACTCCAATAAGTTTTTTTTTCAACAATATTGAGACGTTTTTTTGTAAAACCTGATATTCAGAAACAATTTAATTTAATCATATTGCTTTGCTGTTTTTTTATACCGTTATTTAATGCAGTTAAATTTTATAAATTCCACAAATATTCAGATATTCAGTTTACTTACTTCCATCCTTAGTTTGAATTTTCTTTTAAATGCAAATGAGTTCGTGCTTTCATGCGGTTTTAAGAAACTAATATAAAATAAAAACTGAAAAGACTAAATAAAATTTTCTTTGCATATATCACGTTTTAATGCTTAATTGCTACGTATAAAATAGTTATCATATATGGGTAAGTAATTTAAACTTTTTTGGCATCGTGTGCATAATTTTATTGTATTCCTCTTTTTATTATAAAAGCAGTTATACTCGGCACTGCTTGTGATTGAAATTATGTGCAAATTATAATAATAGTTAAACCATATTCTTCCAAGAATTCCATAAAATCATTTAATTTTGTGAGACCATTAGGCACCATTTTCACATCTGGTATTTCTATCAAATAAAAGACTCTCTATCAGACAAGTGACGCCAAATTCGACAATCTTAGTACGGAAAGTTTATAACCCCAATAAATTCATGTCATCAAAATTACAAGGGTGACTTGGGCACAAACACTGCTTCCGACTAGGACTTACAAGATTTTCAATATATCCAGAGAAGCCAGTCAAGCGACATTGCAATTCACACTAATGAAGCGAGCCAATGGGCGTCAGCGAGGACTTGTTGAAGCAAAAATGACACAACTTGAAGCAAAAACGACACAACTTGAAGCAAAAATATGCTTTTGCCTAGCAGGAAAATAAGCGGAGAAGTCAGAGCAGTAAATGTCAGAGTATATGAGAGATGCGGATCAGATGCAGTTGAAATGCGGTCCTGTTGTAATCCTGGAGAGACTAAAATAAGACGAGACCTAAAACCGTAAGGGAAAAATTAAGAATGTTGATTAAGTGCAATGATGAAAAGGAACGTGGTGATAATACAAGAGTGACGAATTATGCAGGTAGTTATGTCGAAGGTAAGGGTTGATTTTATCTAACAACGGTCCCGTTCTTCTTCTATTGAGTGTTTCAATTAAAAAATTGGTCTCACATAGAAGCCTCTCCCCCTTTTGCACTTTTATAGTAAACATTTTAGGAACCTGTTTATAAAACTTTTTTACAGCTCATAAATTATGCTTTTAATAAATGTTAATTTTTAAAGTTAAAAATAATTATTTCACGAGTAATTATTTCACGGATCGCACTAGGGTAAATTGGTCGATTAATGCGGCATAACATAAAATTGTATAAGAATTGTTCGTGTTACACAAAATAATTTTCATAAGGCAAATCTGAAGAATAAAACATCTTGGTAAACAACGCCTTGGTAAACTAAATCCTTTAGATTTTTTTTCTTCTTGTTTTTCAAATTTTTTGGAAGGGGGTTGGGTGGGAGGGAACGGACACCGAAAAAACTGAAACGGTTTATTTCAAACTACTTCACTTTTATAAATCCAAAAAAATATTACAGAAGGACAATTATTTTTAAAGATGTAACGTAAATGGATATTTTATTTACGATTTGTTATTCAAAGCCAAGTCGCATCATTTGTTATAGAACGCTATTTTTAATTTGTTATATAGAACGTTTGTTATATAGAAATAATTTGTTATATAGAATAATTTGTTATATAGAAAATTTTTAATTTGTTATATTTTTAATATAGAACGCTATTTTTAATTTGTTATAGAACGCTATTTTAATTAAGTTTTGAGATATTGTACTTTGTTAAAATTTAAAATGGAAAATAGCATGAAAAGTTAGTCAATATTATTAAATGAATAATTTTGTGAATACTTTAAACCAAAATTGAATTATTTCTTGAGATGTCCCGAACTATTCTTAAGATATTCGAAATTTTATTTTCCCCACAGATAGCATATCTCTAAAAAGTTTCAATGAAAAGGTGATTTCCATGAAATTTGCAACTTTTTAATCGTTAACAGCAATAGTGCATTGCACCCGCTATGATATTGGCATTTTTGAAGTCTGGCATATTCAGGAAAATTCTAGTTATTTATTTAATGACTTGTCCAGTACTTCATTTTTGTCTACGGTCTGGCGAGGTGACTTGTAAATTTTTTTCTTTTTATATTTGTTCCATGTTTGCCTATTTATTATCTATTAGAACTGTCGTTTGTCGTTTTGACTGTTTTTGTTGTCTTACCGGGGTATTTTTGTAGTGTTTTAGCGCAGACTGTTTGGATATTAGTTCAATGTTTCGGATTGGTTGTACTGCTTTTCCTTCAGTTTTCCGTTTGGCTCTCTCAGGTGAAATTTTAGTCTACGACTTATGTATGACTTTAGTCAACTCCTTATTTCTCTTATTTCAGTCCAATTTGTATTTTTGACTCTGGGTTCAGACTGCTGAAGCAGTCACTACTACTGTTGAAAAAGATTCAGCGTATCTTCGAAAGAGATGTATGTATTATTATTCTATTTGTGCTTAAATGCGTTGCTTTTGTCTTCCTTTATAATCCAGTATTTCATTTTCAATAGAGTGGAGTTATAAGAAAGCCCCAATGTTTAGCTTTTACCACAGTATACCAAAATCTGTTCATTTGTAGGTAAAGTCATGTGTAGTTCTAGTCATAAAAATATCCTTAAATCCATTGCAAATAATCCCTAAGTCGCTTGCTTATTGCCGGTACTTAATCGGTTTCCGAGGGACGCTTTTTCATTAGGGATGCCGTTATGTCGCCATCGAACACAATATAATCAGCTGTCAGAGTTCGAGAGGGGAAGAATCATCGGGATGATGGAAGCCGGGTGGTCAGCTCTGCCAGTAGTCCGCCACCTAGGTCGTTCTGACTTTACTGTGAGGAAGTGTTGGGACCAGTGGACGAGAGAGAGGTCGCATACACGGAGGCCAGGCTCAGGAAGTCCTCGGCAGACCAATGGCCGTGAAGACCGTCACACCCCCCCACCGTCGCCTCCGTTTGGAGCGGTATTGGACCTCATCCGTATGGAGCTATGTCGTCTTCAGCGACGAATCTATTTAGGAAGCGATGACAACCGTGTATGTGTGTGGAAACCCCAGGCCGTCCGACTCATCCAGAGGACTTAGAGCAACTATTTGGACGACCGGAACCGTGTACGTGTGTGGAGGTTCCGTGGTGAACTTCTAAATCTTGCATTTTACAGCGGCACACCGCTCCCACAGCTGGTGTGATGGTATGGGATGCAGTCGCATACGACACCCGGTCACCTCGAATATTGATTCACGCAACCATTAGTGTCCAGCGGTGCGTTCGTAACATCCTTCAGTCACATGTATTGCCACTGATGGCAGGGTTCGCAGGAGGCATTTTCAACAGGACAATGATCGGCCACACACAGCAGGGGTGTCACAGGAATGCGTCGGCCACATTACCACCATTCCCTGACCTGCTCGATCCCCAGATTTGTCACCGATTAAGCATGTCTTTGATAACTTGGGACGGCGAGTTGGACAGCTTACGAGTTTGGTCGAAGTAGAGGCGCGATTACAACAATTGTGGAATGAGATGACGCAGGACAACATATGGGATCCGATTGCCTCAATGCCCTCCCGTATCGCATCGTGTATTCACGCTAGAGGTGGCTCAACAGTGTACTAGAACCTCCATTCATTTGTAGTTTTTCCTGTAATAAATGATCCTATTGCTTTGATTTTGTAATCACTTATTTATAACAATGTTGCACTCACATATATAAAATTTTGTTCGATTCTGACAACTCTTCCTTGGTGCGCAAATTTTTATGGCAATGAGTGTATATTGAAGCGTATAATAAGCATTTTCATGCTTTATATGCTTTTTGATATTTAGACTACGTGTATATTACTATATGGAAATATATAGTAATATTATTATATGTTATGAAGCATAACAAATATTTGCACAGAAAGCAAATACTGTTTATGTCCCGGGTTAGCACCAGGAATGAA
Organism: Amaurobius ferox; assembly: GCA_951213105.1. Lineage (NCBI taxonomy): Eukaryota > Metazoa > Arthropoda > Arachnida > Araneae > Amaurobiidae > Amaurobius > Amaurobius ferox. The sequence goes on from OX578134.1 coordinate 62,011,199, forward strand.
ACAGGGGAGTAGTAATTACTCTATGTAGGCTATTGGTAAGGTAAGTTATTGCTACACAATGTCTCCTCACAGACGAGATGGGACAGTTCGGCGCCATGGTGTGAGGGCACATGACAAGAGTTATAAATATTCATAAAATAGATGTCGTAGTAAATGTCAAATTGAAAACTCTTGAAAAATATATCCCCTGTCAAGTGTTAGTTCACACCGGGGACCGGTCGGGACCTCTCGGAAGCTGGGAGACCTGTAGGTCAGTAATTTCTATTGGGACGCATAGAAAATGAGCGCCACTAAGCAATCCAATAATTTGGTCGGAATTGGAACCACGTTTTCCTCACAGATCAGTGAAATAACAAATGAGCGAACAAGAAAACCTTTCATCTCATTTTGTGCATCCCTCTTAAAAACCAGAAGAGACTCGACTTTAAATATGTAAAATACAGACTCCATTCTGCTCTCGTTAGAGAAGGTTTCCAAATGCAGGTGCATTTGCTTTGAAGAACGATTCGAAATGCATTTTGACGCATTTTTAGGCACCGGTAGCCGCTGCCACTGTATAGAGGCAGCCCTATGCAAGTAGTAAGGAGCCGATCTTTGTACCCAGCTGCGAGTACATATACTTAAGTGTAGTTCGTAGCCAGGCGCGACCATTCAGCAAGCTAAGTGTCATGGCCACTCTAAGCCAAATCGAGTTAGGGCGGAACCAGACCGAGTTATGCATCATCATAGGGCAGTGACGATCATCGACACAGCGAGAACTTCGCCCCCTTTTGCCACGCAGTACCACACAGCTCTGAAAATAGACGGCGAAGTATGGGCGACTCTTTGGACTCTTTAAACTACATTTAAGCCATGACAACTGTATGGACTGTAAGGACAGTAATCGACAGCTCAGTGTCTAGCTCACCTCACGGACAAGTAAGTATACGTGGACAGCGTGTTTAATAAACATCAATCCTGGGCCCTTATGCAGCGTACAACACGCGTCAGCCGACTGCGTCAAACGTCATCGGTGTGGTATGTGTGAAGCAAACAACTGCAAAGTTTATTAGGGATGCGACCCTACCGGCATGGGCCTGCACGTAGTTCCCGGATCTCCAGGAATTGCTGGGCCAACCGACAAATGGGTAGCGGAGAGTATTATGGACAGTGTTCCCAAATAAATGATGGAATCCCGATTCAGTGAGATCTCCTAAATCTGTGTATCCCTGTGAACTGTGTGCTATCACCTACCCAAGCCCTCTTCACTATGAACTGGAATTTTTCTTTTTTTTGGAATTAACCGCCACTTCATCTGTGTTGGAGGTATTATGTTCATTAAGTTTCTATTGTGATGTAATGTGTATTTATATATTGATCTAATTCTAAGTATCAATGTAATTTTAAGCTTTAGGAAATTTCCCTTACTGCACCAACTTGAATTTTGATTAATGAGAATTTGAAGTAGCAATTATAACTATCCCGTACACCCCGAAGTCCAGCTTGGTACTTTTAAGTGTATTGTATTAGTAATATTATTGTTAATGTTTGATAATTTATGTCTTTAAATAAATATGTTAGTAGCCACAAATCGACTGTTTTCTTAGTATATGCGCAATGTACTTTGACCTATTCAGATCCCAATATACTATTTTCAGGGTCAACTGGGGGACACTATGGGTAAGTATTAGTGTTGTATTTATGTAAATTTTTCTCTACCACACTATACTAGTATGTATTTTACAACGTGTATACACGTAGTATACTGAGCACTAGTCATTTAACCCGCATGAAGGGTGGATTTAAAGATCCAGTTTTAATATAACTTCACTTTTTATATGACGTATAAGCTCTTCTTGTCATTACATCTATTTCTTTTTCATTCCTATCTTTCCATTCTAAAGTCTATTTCTGCAAGATCATTGTAGAAGATATTGATTCCATTCACATGGCACAAATTTGTTTTCAAAACTTTGCTTCCCCCAATAATAGTTTTCTGCTACCATAAAGTCTGCATAAATATAGATCTTTCAATCAGGAACGCCTTGCTCATCACGTTTCCCAAACCATTTTTTTTTTATTTTGTTTATACTACCAACTAAAGTTGTTTCCGTATACCTATAATGGGGCAGAAATATTTTGTTTTTCACCGTTCAAAACAGTCCGAGGAAATAAATAATCTGTGATAGCGATGTAGTTGCATGTATCGAACTTCAACTTTTGATGAGTCGGTCGTAAAAGATGGCAATTTATGGGTCTGAATCCCCGCTTTCGTCTTTATCGACAGGTTTGGATATTTTAGAGTAACATTAAAATGTTTCATTTTCGTAAGAACTGAAATTGAAAAATTTATTGCTTTTCGTATATTTATTGGGATACGTGTATTCTTCATTGGGTTGTTTTATTTATAATTCTAAAACATATATATACAAGTATATATCATTCTGAAAGGGCTCTACTTATGTTCAGAAGGTGCTAAAATGTGCTTCCGTCAAATCGCGAAATACAAATGCAGAGCCAACATCGACGATAAGAAGCCATTTCATTTTAGCCGAACTGGGAGAGAGTCGGTTGCCTAGTAAAAAGATCTGTGGTTCGAGTTCCAGCTGCGATTCTTTACAAAGGTGTAAGAGTAAATCAACACTGCAGTTTAGCGCAATGATGTAGGGGTCTGGAAGTTACTCTCCAGTATGAATTTAATGCATACTGGAATATTGAACACTGATTTCAAATCAAGAGGCCTACGATTTCGTAGAAAACTAACCTGGATAAAAATTGTATCAGGAGCCTAACCTGTAGTATACGTAGCAGGAGGTGGTCAGCCAGATTGTCCAGTAGCATGTCAACCTGACAGTAGACTGAGGAGAATGTAGAGTACGACCATAAGAGCTTGCAATGGCGTTTCTATACAGATCAGTAGTTGAAGCCACGGCAGGGACGATGGAAAGTTTCTTAACAAAAGCTTTCTTTACAAAAGTAATATTTTCTTTATATATACTATATAAGAAACATCTTCATCTCTGTCTGTTAAGCTTGGTAAAAAGATATCGCCAACTTTGCGATTTTGGGGAATGTCGCCAAGTTAATGATAATTTAATATATTGATAATAAATATGTTTTATAATCTCTGTCATTTCGTATGGATTATTAACTTATAAAAGCTTATAGGTTAATTAAGCTCGTTTTATTTTTTAAAATATGGCGAGTGTTACTGCTCTTGAAAAAGGTACATTTTTATTAGAGGAGCGCTCTAGGGGTGTTGTAAAGTAATTACATTTTGTTAAAGCGTCGCATAGTTATTATGTTTCGTGAAATTCAGTAGTATGATAAAGAAATAAGATGAAACAAAAATTTAATAATCGATTTTCTGAAAAATAATTTTGGATACTTCTTACGAGGAAATTCTTTGGATAATTCTTCTCGTAGAGTATGAATTTTCATAATTAAGATTATGGAACATGAACTATCACGACTGAGATCATGGAACATGAACTATCACAACTAGGATCATGGAACATGAACAATTGTAACTAGGATCATGGAACATGAACTGTCACAACTAGGAACATGGAACATGAACCTTCAAAATATTGTAATAGAGACACAAGCAATTAGGGAGAATGGAGTAACATGTTTACTCGAGAAGCAAATAGTTCATTTTATTGGAATACCTTTAAATAAAGACTCACAACTGCAATATTTTAACATTTATCCACCCGTAATCGTACAATTTCAAATTTACTAAACTGGAATGTAATGTGGTGTAATCTTCAAGTCAAATTCAATGAAATTTCGATTGATTTTCAAAGTTTTAATCTTTTATGATTGCGATGGACACAAATTCGTGGCACCCGGGCATAGAGGTCTTTGACATATAGCTTGCGCCCCACAGTACTGGTGGATATCGACTATCTTATTGTTGTAGTAGACAGTGATGGGTGAGCTGGCGTCGGCGATTGTGTTTGGCAAATAATACAACGAACTGGTCATCAGATAATGTTGTAGCCCTAGGACGACCTGGAACTTGTTTCTGGATAACTGTCCCACTTGTTTGAAATGATTTACATAAACTACAAATGACTGAATGGTCCCTAGAAAAGAAATTGGCGACTTCCTTAATATATAGTACCACCTCATACTGCGCGCTCTCGTTGATAATATTCCAAACGTAATCTTTGTGTTATAACAAAGCTAGTCAAATCTAATATCAACCCTAACAATCTTCAAAAAATTTTCTTTGAGCATTAAAACTCTTAGGGGCAAACAAATCGTATTCACCTCTACTAATCTGCAAATCCGATGAAGCAATTTCAACCCAATTTGGGTGGTATACTATGTATATTGTATAAATGTGAATACAGAAAGGAAATTTAAAAACATTTATATAGTTTGAATCAGAGGTTAAATGCCCACTTATTTATCGTGGAAAGCCTCGGGATTAATTAATGTATCTACACATTTTCCGGGTGTTGTTGTTGTTGAGACCCAGACCGTCCGACCTACCAGAAAGGTGTAAGGTAACTGTATGGACGGCCGGGAAGTGCCACCCAATTTAGACCGGAACCCAGTGGGGGAGGCATCCACAGGGACCGTACCCTCCTTCCCCTACCACCAACCTCTCGGAAGGACTTACGGACCCACATGTTTAACGTGATCGTACTCCGCATGAACACGGCGGCATTTGTGGTAGCGTGCAAATCTAGCGCGCAAACCACGGGGATACCGCACCCGAGATGGCCAACAGCACGCGGTGTTCCGAGGTGGTCATCCACCAAGTACTAACCGCGCCCGATGCTGCGTGACTTCGGTGATCTAACGAGAACCGGTGTTTTCAGCACGGTACGGCCGTTGGCCCCATTTTCCGGGTGTGTAAGTATGAACACGAAAACCCATGAAAGTAGGTAAATGCATTCATTGAGTTAGTGTGTCAATACCTTTATCAATGTGCCCATATTTTTATTAGACACTCTTTTTTTCTGTCTTAACACAAAAATACAGAGAGAAAGAGAGAGAGAGAGAGAGAGAGAGAGATAGGTAGGTAGGGGAAAAAGGAAGGTGTGTTGGGAGAGAACCGGAAGTTGGTTGGAAGGTGGGTTGGGAGGGAGAGGGAGGGGGTTGTAAGGGAGAGGGAGAGGGATATATATATATATATATATATATATTTCCAGGTATTCATGTTTCCTTTATTTTTCCTTCTGTATGTATGTTATCCAAGTAGAAATAGTTTATAGATATAATATATCTATTTCTTCAGAAATATATATATTTTGTGTTTGCTTTCTTCAAAATACTTGGACGCGAAGAAGAGTTTTGACGAAGTAGACAATTTCATTTTTTAAGGTCTAGCCCTTGTCCACGTGTATAGCAATATTGCTTGATTTTTTATGTTTTTCTATTATCTCTTCTATACCATTGAAATTTGTTGATTTTCTTTAACTTGATGACTCGTAATTTGTATTTTTTTCCATTTGATTGTAGACTTGCTGTTTTATACTTTTATTTTGTGGTTTTATTTTTAGAAAGTTAAGTTTACCGACTTGCAGCTTCTCATCACTTTTCTTTCATCGGACTTTCAAACTATTATATATATATATATATATATATATATATATATATATATACTGAGGAGAGAGAGAGAGAGAGATTGCCCTCCATCACTATTCAAGAAACTTCTATTTACGTAAACTCCACTTGGTACTGTTAAGCAAAAGCTAAGTAAAGAGACCTAATATTTTGTTAACAAACTTAAGAATAACGTAAATAAGTTGAGCACAGTTCCACACGAATAACATTTAAAAGCTCTTTCCACACCACTCGGGTGTCTAACATTAAAATGCCCTACCCAATTCTGAGTAGAGTAGATAATCACGATTTTCGTTTCCGTAATCAAGGCTTCATTATACTGCTGAGAATCGCAAACTTCATGAAATTCAATGCCCTTAATATCTTTTCAAGAATTTCTAAAATAACGCTTTCGGATTTTTAGTGGGATGCTATGGTGACGGGATTTCGGATGTGTTGACTGATTTATAACGCAAGTCATAAATAAAGCAATCATTTTCACGAAACTTGTGGATAGAAAGCTGTCGAAAGTTTGTAATTATTCTCTTCGAGTAACATTAAGCATTAGCAAAATGTTTAAGTTCAGGTTAGATCTCATAGATCATCCAGAAATTGCTCTGAAAGCTAGAATGCTGATGAACTCTAAGATCATCGGTGTGAAGTGCTGTTGAGACCCAGACCGTCCGACCTACCAGAAATGTGTAAGGTAACTGTTTGGACGGTCGGGAAGTGCCACCCAATTTTGACCGGAACCCAGTGGGGGAGGCATCCACAGGGACCGTACCCTTCTTCACCTACCACCAACCTCTCGGAAGGACTTTCGGACTCACATGTTTAACGTGATCGTACTCCGCATGAACACGCGCTAACCAATGGGCTACCGCGCCCTCGGTGTGGAGTGTGTAACTGTTTTAATTTTCATTTGTGATTATAATGGCAGGAAAATGAATTGAAGGTATAATCTTCTTCTCAGAATACCTTCTTTTACAATGTATTAATAAATTATGTAACTCGGCCGTGTAGTATCTGTTCGAGATTCATCTTCTCCTAGAACGGATTTCTCGGCGTTATTCGAGTCATAAAAGTTCGCAATTTACTATTCAAGTCCTGAAGCACGCTAACCGCAAAGCAAAGCAAAGCACACAAACTAGCAAACAAAAAACACGTTCTCCACAATGAAGGAAAAATTAAAGATTCAACCTCTAGGAGATTCTTACAGAATGCAAAGAACCCGTTCATTATGCACATGCCGCTCATTTTTTCTTCTTTTTAACACTTTACAACAAAGTTGAAAAGTGTTTATGACTTTGTTCATTCTGTCTGTCTGTCTGTCCGTTAGCACGATAACTGCCGTAAAAATGACTTAATCAAAATGAAATTTTAGTATGTTGTTCAGACGGTCTATAGGACCTATGGGAATATAAATGAATAATATCACCCAATTAGTTTTGGATTGAACCCGGGTTGAAAAAATGGAATACATTGAGCCCTATGGGACCTAATTTTTCAAGCATTTTTTAAGCGGATTTAAAATTCACAAATTGCTTCGAAAATTTTAGGCAATATTCAAATTGTTCCATAAAATATATAAAAAAAATTCAGCGAAATATATTCAGTTGTTTTTTAAATAAAAATAAAAATAATAATAACACCTCTTATATTAAGCGATCACGTGTCCATGATATGAAACGATCACATGACCCACTTCAAAATTATATATGGCATCCATTTTGTGTCAAAATCGTGATTTTTAAAGTTCTTTTTAATTCATATTGAGTGTTGTATGCGTCCTAAAATTACTTTATTTTTGCCTAAATTCTGTGCATCTACATACTGAAACAACGCAATGACAATATATTTCAGTTTAAATGCTCTTCCAAATTTGATTATTTCTACTATTAAGCCTATTTTTCACCAATGTAAAATGTAAACAGCAAAATATGTAGAATGAGTTGTATTAGAATCGCTGTAATTCTTTAACACAAAATCATTTAGTCCATGGAGTCTGCTTATCTGATATGAATTCATTGATTTTAGAAAGAGAAGGACGATATTTTTCGATGAAGTTTTACGCATAGAGTTTACTTATTTGCAGCTCAATGGTCTTAATTTTTAAATAAAATAAATTGTTATAGTATTGTGATGAATGACATGAATGGGGGAATTATTTATGAATGAAATGTTGCTTTTATAGAGAGAGCCAGGCGTGTTATTTTTTTATGACGTCATTTGAATGGATTTCAGTTGTTTTCGATGAAGTTTTCAAATATAATAAATTATCGTAGTATTATGATAATTCTAAAATTATTACCGAGGAATGTATAACATTTAAGAGATGTTTAAACCAGGCAATTTATACTTTAATGCCGTCATTTGAATGAAGTTAATTTTTTTCGATGAAGGTTTAAGGTTTCAAATATAATAAATTAATGTAGTATTGTGATAAGTTTTAAAATATTACCGAGGAATGTATTGCATTTTAGGCATGTTTAAATAAAATTGCATTGAAGTTGGAAAGTGTTTCATAATCAATGCTTTAAGCATGATTGATCTTTCTTGTTTATAATAGATCTGATCCGGAGTAGGGGAAGTTCAAACCTCTGTTGAAATGTGAGACGGTCCATTGCAATAAATGAATATAATACTTTGAAAAATTACAAAAATTGAAATTAATTATGAAATAGAGAAAGAGATAGTTAAAATGCCGATATACAGGGTGTCCCAAAAAGATTGAAACGCGCTTTAATTCTTCACCTGTTGGAGATATGTGGGCAATGCAAATTGCAAAAATGGTGAAAGTAAAGTAGGAAATAAGGCTGCGTTAATGAAATAGTCTTCCCATTCATTTTCAAAAAGTTAGACGTTTTAAATTTTTATACGACCCCCTTAGACAAATTTGGTTAATCAGAATTTTTTGTTTTTAATGCAACAAGATCATTAAAAAAACCGCATATCTGTATCTTTAAAATCAACCGAATTGTGGTAAAGGAAAAAATCTGACTTATGCCACTTTTATGTACTATATGAAGGGCTGTCTCGTCAGTGAAAATAGGGATCATAAATAAATTGACGATGGAAATTATTTAGATCAAAAACACGTTAATATGTGTCAAATTTTTTTTATCACAAATGCATCTAAATAAAGCATTACACAGACAGAGATCATATAAAGCAGTGCTACACACTACGCGGTTGGGTATCCTACGTATTATCATCCAGTTTTATCGTTTTTGTGATATGTCACAAATTCACATTTCTAATTTAATATATGGTCCCCATTCACAATGTTCAATTTTCAATTGAATATAACTCGCTCAATTTTAAAGATACAGATGTGCGGTGTTTTTAATGATCTTGTTGCATTAAAAATAATAAAATTCTGATTGACCCAATTTGTCTAAGGGGTTGGTATAAAAATTTAAAAAGTGTAACTTTTTCAAAATGAATGGGCGGATTTAACGCAGTCTTATTTCTTACCTCACTTTCAACATTTTTGCAATTTACATTGCCCACTTATCTCCAACAGGTAAGGAATTAAATCGCGTTTCAATCTTTTTGGGACACCCTGTATATATGCGGAACTTTTAGTCAAATTAAAGGATTGTGCTAATCCTAGTTTTTCGGATGCGATAATATATTATATCTATATTAAATCACGAAAAAATGCAAATTTCTATGTTCTTAAAAAAACTAAATAAATATAAAGTAATTGCTCGATAACGCACATAGTCACTTTTCTGTCAGTAAAACTTGCTTCTGCAGCTGTAGAACAACTTAATGGAAAGTTAAAGGAATGAATAAGGTCTTAAGAGATAATCCAGTATGTATCTGATATATCGTGTACGTGGTTTTTGCTACATGTTAATAAAAAAAAATCGAAGGTAGACTCTTCTTGTAGAACACCTGTTATTGATGGGTTTTGTAAACCTGGCCGTGTTGAATCGCCCAGTTCTACCTTTATCTTCTATAAATTCAATGTCAGCTACGCGAAACCAATGTTTTGATCAAATCGGATTAAAAAATATATAATAATATGTGCAATGCACTTGGTTTGTTCTGCAGGTTAATAAAGTTAGGTACTGTGGGAAACAGTAACATAAATAAAGCCTTTGTAACTCGATATCACTGAAAATAACTGACTTATGATAATAGTGCTGCCGCTTAAGATAAATATACAATTTTTTTATAGAAACTGAGTGATTCTTTTAAGGAATCGCATTTCCCTGTGGTGAGATAAAATGACTAAAATTTTGAGGTCCGCTCATGATAACTCTTAAACAGAGGTGTACATTTATTATTGGGGAAGATTAATTACAAAAACCTTACTCATCGAACAATGGTGAGCTATCGCTTCAATAGGATGACTCTTGGTCCATTCAGACAGCATTGGCCAGGTTAAGGATCAGCCATACTAAAGACGCGAGGTTTGAATGAGGAGACAGAGTTTTCCCTCTACGTACCTTTTTTACTTTCCCTGCAATACATGGTAATGTATAGGGAAAGTATTGGAATCATGTCGAAAATCGCAACTCGAGTTTTCGACGAATCTACACGTTTCAAGACCTCTATAAAACGAAAAAACCATTTTTAGCGTGACGTATGTGTGTGTGTCTGTGTGTCTGTCTGTGTGTCTGTCTGTGTGTCTGTCTGTGTGTCTGTCTGTGTGTCGGTTTGTGTGTCTGTCTGTGTGTCTGTCTGTGCAGATTTTGTATCCACTCTCATTAAAAAACTAATGTACCGAATTTCACAAAATTTGGTAGGTAAGTCACTTGTGAGCGAGTCTGGTGCTGATTAGTTTTGGGTACGATTCGGGATAAAAGAACCCGCCTTTCTTTGCGAAATGGCCCGCAAAAGCTTGTATCCACTCTAACTCAAAAACTAATAGAGCGAATTTCACAAAATTCGGTAGATGAGTCACTTGTGGGTCACCCTGGTGCTGATTAGATTTTGGTACGTTTCGGAAAGAAATAACCTGCCTTTTTTTGCAAAATGGCCAGCAAAAATCGTCAAAATCTAAACTAGAGAGCTACGTATGCTCAAATATATCCATTAAATGCTTGTTTAAGACGTAATTCCTAACGAAGAAAAGAATAAGACCAATCCGATTACACTAGGACTAGCCGTTCTCGAGATATTTCCGTTTTTCTTATTTTCTCTACGCCACCTTTGAAAATAAGTCCGGTTACCGAATCAGAAAGAAAATTGAATTAAAAGTAAAATAAATTTAATTAAAATAAAGAGAATGTGGATATAAGTCTGCAGGGAAAGTCATGTGCTGCCCACATCAGATTTTTTTCTCCTCGACTACTTCCTCTCTTCTTGACAGCATGGGAGCCTCTTTAAATCTTTTAGTAGAGGAGCAGGAGAGGGTAGCCTCATTGCTTTATGGTCGACGCGATCTTCTGGACTTGACCTAGCATTTTCTAGGTCAAGGGTATTAGCAACAACTACAAGAACAATAATAGCGAACATTCAATCATTTGTAAATTTTACTGTTTTAAATTTAAAACGTGCAATATCTGGCGAAATGTGCATATTAATGTTCTTTAAATGATACCATTCACTTTTAAATAGAAAAATGCATATGAAATAGCTGTTTTTGTAACAATTGTTAGCATAATTATGCTTTATAAATTATTTCTTTAAATCGAATAAAAGTATTTGAAAAATTAAGAGTTTTTTTCCTGGTCGGACTTACTCGGAAATCACTGACCCTATTGATCAAAATTTAATTCAATTTTCAGAATTTGTTCAAAAGTTATCGTGATCACAGAATCACGGGCATCTTTAAAAATGATTGATTTGCAATGCTTAAAACGTGCAGATTTATCAGAATCTGAGATTCGGATTTTTGATCCCATCGTCATATATTTCCCCTTTACATACCCTTTTTCTTTATACTTTCAGTCTCATAAATTGACCAACAAACAAAACAATACTGACCTCATAATTGGTTAGGAAGCAGTATACTGAAGAAAACTTCGCTTGAACAGTATCATATTTATGGCCAATATGTATTGCCTTATCCAGTAATCAAGTACAACAGCGAAAGTTAGTCAAATATTGATTTGTCTGTGGGCCAAGTTATGGGAGCGGAATTTAACATATCGTGAGTAAAGAGTGAAAATACAGAGTAATACATTAACCATTCCTGCTCAGAATTCTTTAAATATTTATCGGATTAAAATTATTTAGCACTGCATACCTTAATCAAACAAATTGAATATTCCTTCGACAAACTCTGAATAACTCAAATATTTTCCTAAGTTCCACACGAATAACACTTAAAGGCTCCTTTTACATCACTCGGGTTTCTATCAATAAAATTCCCTGGAGAGTCATGATCTGTGTAGCTAATCACGATTTTCGCTTCCTGCTAATCAGGCGTTCATTTTACTGCTGTGATTTGCAAACTTCTTGAAACTCAATACCTTTAAACATTTTCAACGATTTCTATTAGAGATACAGAGGGATGTTATGGTGATTAATTATTTAGAATCTGTCAACTGTTGAATATTCAATGCATAATTTAATAGGGTAACTATTGTTACTAAACACTCTGATAGAGAATTACCGAAATATTGGAATTAAATTAAGCCCACAGTGCAGTAAGATGCATCGGTGGACCATTTATGCTTTCATAGCACCAAAGCTCCTAATTCGGTGCTATGAAAGCTCATTTTTATTGGAAGCTCTTTTAAGCTCATAGTATGGAACAGCCAGTAGTTGCCCTGTAAGCTAGAACGTCACTTATTGGTGTGTTTGTGGCTCTAGTTTTTTTCATACAATTCGAACTGCATGTTCCATAAATTGTATGCCAACAGCATGGTGTCAACATAATCATTACAAAGGATTGGAAAAAAAGTCTAATGTGTTAAAATTTATTTTATATTTTCGTACATTCATATTCCATTGTTTAGGCTCAGTCTGATCGTAATCAGTATCTGAAAATAAAAGCAATATGTTATATTTTATCATGTTTCATTCACTTTATTTAAATTTACCAAAAAAGAAAAACATATAATTGTCGAATGGATATTATTGTTTTCATTTTCAAGGAGCATACTTGGCTAGCTGTAGATTATTACTTACCCTATATAGTACATAGTATAATGTAAAGGGAAAATATAATGATGGAGTCAAAAATTCGAATTCGAATTTTCGTCAAAAAAGCAAGTTTCAAATCTTCCTGAACCCAAACCAAACGTTTTTGAGGTGATGTCTGTGTCTGTGTGTGTGTGTCCGTAAGTATGTGGAAACTATATCCCACCAATTAATGGAGTGTTTCTAACGAAATTTGGTATAATTATTATAATCAGTGAATACTGAAACCCCATTGATTTTAAACGCAATCGAATGGTGGGAAGAACACACGTTTTTAAATGAAATTTTGAAAGAAATCATTAAAAAATCAGAGCCTTCAATAATGTTACGTAAATGCAATTTCTTATGTAAGTTTTCATTAGAAAATGAATGACATGATTTTTAAAACGTTAGCACATTTACACATTTTTCAAATAAATTTATCAAAAAAAGTATTAACTATTATTATATTGCTGTGTAACTTTATCATTTTGTGTTAAGTAATTTGGTTTATGTACTATAATTTTAAATAAATTACATAAAAACTTGAATGAAATGATCTTCCTATTTTTAGGGTTTTTTTTGTATAAAATAGAGTAAAGTCCAGATGGATACAGACTGTTTAGACTTTCTGATTAAAGGGTACTGTTTAGAGCTTAATGTGCTTTGTAGATGATACTCGTTGAGTTCTAGCGATTGATATTTCGTTTCATATTTATATTCTAACAATCAAGTTTCGAAGGAAATTCAAATTTTCCTTCAACAAGCAGTGTAATGTAGATTGTTGCACGTCTGAGCTTGCACGATATAAATTGTTATTTATATATTTATTTATTATTCAGGTTCTTCAGCTCAGGGTTTAGAACAGTTACAAAATGCAAATGTTTATCATTCGATCTCCGGTATCTGCAAATTATATTTTTAAGCCTTAAATAATGTAAAACTAATTGTAATTTAATAGTCTGCAATTGACGCGCGATACAAAATAAGTTATAGTTGTGAATTAGATCGGAAGAAATTGGAGTCAGCTGCGAACATGTATCAAATATATTTATTTAACTAAAATTAATTTAACTTGATTCAACAACTTATTATTAATGGATTAAAACTTGTTAAGATTTTACTTGATTTAAAAATTGTATGTTAAACAACATTTTGTTTAACGAAATATACTCTAATCGATCACCTCAAATCTCTATAAAATATTTATATTCTAATATCTAGTTTAACTTTAGAAGTGTTAATAATTCGCAAAAACACTTATTTTTGTCTCTCTCAAAATAGTATTATAAACGCAGTTTGGGAAGGCAATACTTCTGCGCTATTATTTTCTTTTTGTTTATGTTCAGAATTAATTGGTTGGCGTTCAAAATGCAACAAAGTGTAATGCCGTTAGGAACACATAAAACAAGAATGCTTTGAATTACAGTTACTTGTCACGTGATTTCTATTTGGGCAATTTATACAAAACTTACGCTGTTTCACGATACCATTTCTTTTTTAAACTTCCATTTTTACTTTCCCTGCAATACATGGTAATGTATAGGGAAAGTATTGGAATCATACCGAAAATCACAACTCGAGTTTTCGACGGATCTACACGTTTCGAGACCTCTAGAATACGAAAAAACCATTTTTAGCGTGACGTCTGTCTGTGTGTCTGTGTGTCTGTGTGTCTGTCTGTCTGTCTGTGTGTCTGTCTGTCTGTCTGTCTGTCTGTGCAGATTTTGCATCCACTGTAACTAAAAAACTAATGGACCGAATATCACAAAATTTGGTAGGTAAGTCACTTGTAGGCGAGTCTGGTGCTGATTAGTTTTGAGTAAGATTCGAGATAAAAGAACCCGCCTATTTTTGCGAAATGGCCCGCAAAAGCTTGTATCCACTCTAACTAAAAAACTAGTGGACCGAATTTCACAAAATTCGGTAGATGAGTCATTTCTGGGTTATTCTGGTGCTGATTAGATTTTGGTACGATTCGGAAAAAAATAACCTGCCTTTTTTTGCAAAATGGCCGCAAAAATCGTCAAAATCTAAACTAAAGAACTAGGTATACTCAAATATATACATTAAATGCCCGTTTAATATGTAATTTTTAACGACGAAAAGAATAAGACCAACCCCATTACACTAGGACTAGCCGTTCTCGAGATATTTCAGTTTTTAGTATTTTCTCTCCGCCATCTTTGAAAATAAGTCCGGTTACCGAATGAGAACGAAAATTGAATTAAAAGTGAAACAAAGTTAATTAAAATAAAGGGAACGTTAGTACAAGTCTGCAGAGAATGTCATGTGCTGCCCACATCAGATTTTTACTTTCCCTGCAATACATGGTAATGTATAGGGAAAGTATTGGAATCATGTCGAAAATCGCAACTCGAGTCTTCGACAGATCTACACGTTTCGAAACCTCTAGAATACGAAAAAACCAAAACCATTTTCAGCGTGACGTCTGTGTGTGTGTCTGTGTGTCTGTGTGTCTGTCTGTCTGTGCAGATATTGTATCCACTCTAACTAAAAAACTAATGGACCGATTTTCACAAAATGTGGTAGATAAGTCACTTGTGCGCGAGTCTGGTGCCGATTAGTTTTGGGTACGATTCGGAATAAAAGAACCCGTCTTTTTTTGCGAAATGGCCCGCGAAAGCTTGTATCCACTCTCGCTGAAAAACTAATAGAACGAATTTCACAAAATTCCGGAGATGAGTCACGTATAGGTCACCCTGGTGCTGATCTGATTTTGGTACGATTCAGAGAAAAATAACCAGCCTTTTTTTTTTAAATGGCCCGCAAAAATTGTCCAAGTCTAAACTAATGAGCTACGTATGCTCAAATATATCCATTAAATGCTTGTTTCATGCGTAATTTTTAACGAAGAAAATATTAAGACCAACCCCATTACACTAGGACTAGCCGTTCTCGAGATATTTTAGTTTTTCGTACTTTCCCTACGCCACCTTTGAAAATAAGCCCGATTACCGAATGAGAACGAAAATTGAAAAAAAGTGAAATAAATTTGATAAAAATTAATAGTGAATTGAATTTAATTAAAATAAGATAACGTGAATATAAGTCTGCAGGGAAAGTCATGTGCTGCCCACATCAGATTTTTACTTTCCCTGCAATACATGGTAATGTATAGGGAAAGTATTGGAATCATGCCGAAAATCGCAACTCGAGTTTTCGTCAGATCTACACGTTTCGAGACCTCTAGAATACGAAAACACTATTTTTAGCGGGACGTCTGTGTGTGTGTCTGTGTGTCTGTCTCTGTGTCTGTGTGTCTGTCTGTCTGTGTGTCTGTGTGTCTGTCTGTCTGTCTGTGCAGATTTTGTGTCCAATCTAATTAAAACACTAATGGATCGAATTTCACAAAATTTGGTAGGTAAGTCTCTTGTGGGCGAATCTGGTGCTGATTAGTTTTGGGTACGATTCGGGATGAAAGAACTCTTTGCGAAATGGACCGCAAAAGCTTGTATCCACTCTAGCTGTAAAACTAATGGACCGAATTTCACAAAATATGGTAGATAAGTCACTTGTGGAGCACCCTGGTGTTGATTAGATTTTGGTAGGATTCAGAAAAAAATAATCTGCCTTTTTTGCAAAATGGCTAGCAAAAATCGGCAAAATCTAAAATAAAAAACTACGTATGCTCAAATATATCCATTAAATTCTTGTTTAATACGTAATTTTTAGCGAAGAAAAGAATAAGACCAACCCCATTACACTAGGACTAGCCGTTCTCGAGATATTTTAGTTTTCCGTATTTTCTCTACGCCACCATTGAAAATTAGTCCGGTTACCGAATAAGAACCAAAATTGAATTAAAACTGAAATAAATTTAATTAAAATAAACAGAACGTGAATATAAGTCTGCAGGGAAACTCATGTGCTGCCCACATCAGATTTTTACTTTCCCTGCAATACATGGTAATGTATAGGGAAAGTATTGGAATCATGCCGAAAATCACAACTCGAGTTTTCGACGGATCTACACGTTTCGAGACCTCTAGAATACGAAGAAACCATTTTTAACGTGACGTCTGTGTGTGTGTCTGTTTGTCTGTCTGTCTGTCTGTCTGTGCAATGTATGTATCCACACTATTTCAAAAACTAATGGACCGAATTTCATAAAATTTGGTAGGTAAGTCATTTGTGTATAACCCTTGTGCTGATTGGTTTTTGGTACGATTCGTAAAAACAGAACTCGCCTTTTTTTGCGAAATGGCCCTTAAAAATTTCATGTATCCACTCTAGTTAAAATACTAATTGACCAAATTTCACAAAATTTGGTAGATAAGTTACTTGTACGATACTCTGGTGCTGATTAGATTTTGGTATTAATCGGAAAAGAACAACCTGCTTTTTTTTTCGAAATGGCCCGCAAAAATGTCATGTATCCACTCTAACTAAAATATTAATTGACCAAATTTCACAATATTTGAGAGATAAGTTACTTGGGGGATACTCTGGTGCTGATTAGATTTTGGTATTATTCGGAGAAGATCAATCTGTCTTTTTTTACAAAATGGCCCTCAAAAATCGCAAAATCTAAAAATAGCTACGCATGTTCAAATATATTAATTAAATGCTTGTTTTATACGTAATTTTTGATTAGGAAAATAATAAGAACAACTCTATTACTCAAGGACTAACCATTCTCGAGATATTTGGGATTTTTCGCATTTAATTATGCCAATTTTAGAAAAATGTCTAATTACCAAATAAAATCAGAAATTGAATTAAAAATGCAAATTTAGTGTTATTTTGTACAATTAAACTCAATTTAATGAATTATTAAAGAAAAAAATATGAATTTGAGTCTGCAGGGAAAGTCATGTGCCGCCCACATCAGATTTTTACTTTCCCTGCAATACATGGTAATGTATAGGGAAAGTATTGGAATCATGTTGAAAATCGTAACTCAAGTTTTCGACGGATCTGCACGTTTCGAGATCTCTAGAATACGAAAAAACCATTTTCAGCTTGACGTCTGTGTGTGTGTCTGTGTGTCTGTCTGTGCAGATTTTGTATCCACTCTAACTAAAAAAGTAATTGACAGAATTTCATAAAATTTGGTAGGTAAGTCACTTGTGGGCGAATCTGGTGCTGATTAGTTGCGGATATGATTCGGGATAGAAGAACCCGCCTTTTTTGCGAAATGACCCGCAAAAGATTGTATCCACTCTAGCTAAAAATCTAATGGACTGAATTTCACAAAATTTGATAGATAAGTCGTTTGTGGAATACCCTGGTGCAGATTCGATTTTGGTATGTTTCGGAAAAAAATAACCTGCGTTTTTTGCAAAATGGCCCGCAAAAATTGACAAAATCTGAAATATAAAACTACGTATGCTGAAATATATCCATTAAATGTTTGTTTTATACGCAATTTTTAACGATGAAAAGAATAAGACCAACCCCATTACATTAGGACTAGCCGTTCTCGAGATATTTTTATTTTTTTTGCTTTTTTCTCTACGCCACCTTTGAAAATTAGTCCAGTTACCAAATGAGAACGAAAATTGAATTAATAGTGAATTGAATTTAATTAAAATAAGATAATGTGTATATAATTCTGCAGGGAAAGTCATGTGCTGCCCACATCAGATTTTTACTTTCCCTGCAATGCATGGTAATCTATATGGAAAGCATTGGAATCATGCCGAAAATCGCAACTCGTTTTCGACGGCACTACACGTTTCGAGACCTTTAGAATATGAAATAACTATTTTTAGCGTGACGTCTGTGTGTGTGTCTATGTGTCAGTCTGTCTGTGTGTCTGTCTGTTTGTTTGTCTGTGCAGATTTTGTATTCACTGTAACTAAAAAACTAATGGACCGAATTTCATAAAATATGGTAAGTCACTTGTGGACGTATCTGCAGCTGATTAGTTTTGGGTACGATTCGGGATAAAAGAACCCGCCTTTTTTTGCTAAATGGCCCTCTAAAGCTTGTATCCATTTTGGCTTAAAAACTAATGGACGGAATTTCAGTAGATAATTCGGTAGATAAGTCACTTGTGGGACATCCTGGTACTGATTTGATTGTGGAACGATTCGAAAAAAATAACCTGCCTTTTCTTTCAAAATGGCTCGCAAAAATCGCAAAAATCTAAATAAAAACTACGTATGCTCAAAATATCCGTTAAATGTTTGTTTAATACTTAATTTTTAACGAAGAAAAGAATAAGATCAATCACATTACACTGGGACTAGCCGTTCTCGAGATATTTTAGTTTTTTCGTATTTTCTCTGCGCCACCTTTGAAAGTAAGTCCAGTTATCAAATGAGAACGAAAAATTGAATTAAAAGCGAATCAGATTTAATTAAAATAAAGAGAATGTGAATACAAGTCTGCAGGGGAAGATATAGATCTTGTGCTGCTCACATCAGATTTTTTGGAATATAACGCATTCATTTCAGAGAATTAAATATTTTATATAAAACGTAAAATCTTGTTTTAGATTTATCACTTGAATTTGGCATCAATGTTTCAGCTTTGTAAGGAAAGGGACTATTTCTAGTAATTGGTTTCACAACTGGAGTAAGCTTTAGGTTTTTAAGCATGATACTTCAGTTTTCCAGAAATATCATCAATGCGTCAAATTGGGGAACTTTCTTTGTTTCTTGATTGAGCTCGAATTGTTTTTAAGACTCTCTGTCCGATTTCTGGAGAATAATATTAATTAATATGACATCAGATATATTATGTTTTTTCATAACCCAGGACCTTGAATTGCTCTCAATTTTCTTTACATAATCGATTAAAGATCTTCGCGGAATTTTCGCACAATCGATTTTTCGCAGATTCGTTGAATTTTTTCATAGTTAATTATAGCTAGTAGATGAAAGTCTACGTATAATCGTTGGTATTCAAATCTTTCAAATCTTTCTCAATAAGACTGTGAATAATGAGGAGAAAGTATCAATTTTCAGATGATTCAATTTGTTTCATATAGCCTGTTAATGATGCTGTTAAGTAAAATAAACGATGGGAATCATTTAGTAATTGGTCATGATTTGTAATAAAGTTCGTAAACTCAGTTTTGAAAGTCGATCATTCATCCTATTTTTCACTAAAAATAGGAAGAGGAATTTTCGGGAGTTGAATTTTGATTTTAGAATCAGTTTATTTTTCATTTGACATTTTGCTACATTAGAAGCAGAGTTTTTAAAGGAATTAAAGTAGATGTTTTAAAGAAATCAAAGCAGAGTTTTTAAAGGAATCAAAGCATATTTCCAAGCTTATCTCTAATTTTTCTGGGTGCTCCTTTAAATCAATCTCGATTCCTTAAAATCTAGTTTCCTTTAAATCTATCTCGATCTCCGAAATTTCATTGGAACTTGGAATTTCATAGCAGTTCTTCCAGTTTCTTCTGCAAGTTTTCGACTTTCTTCAATTTCACTTCAAATTCAATAGATGTCGTCCTTTACGAGCATTTTTTCATGCACAAAAGTTTCTAATTTTGTGATATTAACTTTGATAGCATCTTTCAATCTATTGAGTTTATCCATAGTGAGCTCCGTTTCGTCTCGGACCATTTTTATGTTGAGGATGTTAACGATTATTGTAAATGAAAGAGACGCACCACCTTGTCTTTTTATATTTCATTAAAACTTAACAAGGAAAGATATAATTAGGGAATAAATCCCGCTAACTATAATGTGGGAAAGGTTCCCACTTGAGGATACAACCTCGTCGTTTGAAAGTTATTTGAGTTCTATAAATAAAAAGCTCTCTGCTGCTTCACGTGATTTTGCTTGACGCGACGGGTAGAATTCTCGCGCATGCTCAGACAATTATTTTTTTCTTATATTTTAACTTTTGTATACAGAAAGTATTGCTTCTCCGAAAATTCACGAATTCCATATTTTAAGCATTAAACACGTTTTAAATTCTCCTGAAGCCATTTCGAACACTTTTGGAAAGTTGCCTGGTGGGAGATTTGAACACAATAACTACAGAATGAATGTACCTATCGGTATAAAATGCTATGTGTAGATACGTTATGTGAAAAACTAGAACTAAATAGAATTCATAATAATTGGCATGCTTATAATCCGAATTTGAAGAGCTACGGTGTATTATTTCTCATGGGGAAAACAGAATTCCCAGAACAATGGTTGTAGTCCATGAGAAAAGTAATAATTTAAACTATAGTAAGAATGTAACTGGTACTTACCAGAATATCCAACAAATGTATGAATGTAAGTGGTAATTACCAGCATATCCAACAAAGAAGCTGTTCATTAGTATTTAAATTATATTTATCCATTTATTCAGAATGATTTTGTTCTAGGTATGTAAGAAGTAATATAGTTGTATAAGTATATACTTTTCTCTTTGTTTTACCGGAAAATGTTATAAGTGGACAAAAATGACGACCGATTCGATTTTATATTGCAATTCACCCTCCTACTGCAAAGACTGGGGGAAAAGGATAATCCATAATCCTTTTTTCCCTTTTGTCCGTCCCTCCTTTAGAAGCCGAAAAGCTCCCATCACAGAATATTTTCATTTTTTCAATTTCCATTCACAGTTAAATTTCACAGTTCTATCAAGAAGTAATTTATGCATATACACAACTATCTTTATTAATTCTCACCTATACTACTAACATAAATCTGACATCCAGATGTGTGTTTCTGACCAAATGAAAGTGTGCTTCATGCAAAAATTCTAATATTTTAAACAGGTTTAACAGTATTGTACATACAGGCTACTAAACAGCTTATGATTTCTTAAATGCAATATCTTTTAAATAAGGAATGATACTCCATTAACTGAAATAAAATATTCTTTTTAATTTAAAGAAAAAATAAAAATCTCTAGGGGATGCTAATGACAGGTCAATTCTGAAAAGAAAGAAAAAACAAATTGAAGTTTTTGTAATTATATCGTTGTTAGAAAGAACACATGAACATTTGTTACGCCTTTAAATGAACGTCAGCAAGAGCAGTTAATGTTTACACGAAACTTAGATTAATTCGCTTCTCCATGCTCTTCAAGTGAACTTAATGAACTCTTCAAGTTTGTTTAAACGTTTTTTTTCTCTCTTTAGCTTTGTACTTTCTCTTTGTTTTATTTCACATTTTTTCGTGTTTTGAAGAAGGTTTACCAGTTACGACGCTGCGATGCATGAGTAAGAAGTTTAAAAACCTTTTGTACATGGTTGTTCAGCATTTGGGAACACGCAGAATTTATTAAAAGAGCAATAGTAATTTGTTAAGTAGTGTGTTTCTATCTCAGCGAAATTAAAAAAAACTGAAGCAGAAACGCCTTTTGTATAAATTTACATGGTACTTTGTAGGTACTGGAATTTTTTGTCAAGGTTTACTGTATTTGAATAGTGAAAAATTAAAACTAAATTTTTATAAATGTTAAATATTTTCTGAAATGTTTCAAAGGCGTAATATGAGATAACTTCTTTGAAAAAAAATCTTCTGTGTCCAACACACGACTTTCCCTATTGGTTAACAAATTTAATAATTTTCAATTTAACTAAGTTCATTAGTTTTGTAAAAAAAACAATGAAATAAAATAAAACATTTAACTACAAGATTTAAAGACAAATCTATTGGATTTTGTAGATACGGAGTAAAATAGATATATCACATTTCCCGTAATTTTCTTTCATATTTCGAGATATATGCAATCAAAATTTAAGTAATTAATAATTAAAGCAATAATAACCTTTAATAAGTAGAGCAAAATTTCTAATAACACATTTAATACTTTTTATAGAAAGAAGAGGCCTGTTGTTTTAGGAAGTATTAAAAGTGTTATTTTCACAAGCAGCAGTTTTAGCTTTATAGTAAAATTTCTAATATCTTGAGAACGACTCGAAATAACTGGTTAAATCTATTATTAGTCTCGATTTATGTGTAGTTTAAAGTTCTTACAAAGTATTTAATTATTTGGTACTATTGAAAATACTTGAGTATTATTTTATTTTCTCAATTTTAAGTAAAACATGTAAAATAATTCAGAAACGGCGCATAACATTGTTCTGTATGTTATGCCATTAGATTTTAAATGCAAAATTGCAGAATATGATGATTATTTTTGAAATTTTCATCGCGTGACTATGTCTAAGTATGTTTTGACCTTCGACTAATTTTTCTGAATATTAAGTACCTTTCTCCAGTATGAGCTCCTCAAAACCCAAAAGATGTTCGACATCTTTCCATGAAATAATTATTCAAAGTGCCATTTGATTGATTCATTTCTTTCAAGTTTGTTCCATTTAAAAATAAATAATAAAATATCCAATATCCCGAGTTATAAATCTCATTTCAACTTAAAAATATTGACAAATGATCCTTCTAATAGCAGTGAGTTTTTTTTATTTATTATGGATTTTTTTTATGTTAAATAAAAACATAACATTTCTCGATAACGGCGCATAACATTATTCTGTATATGTTATACCATTAGATTTTAAATGTGAAGTTGCATATATGATGGTTATTTTTGATATTTTCTTCACGTAACTAAGTCTAAGTATGTTTTGATCTTCGATTGATTTTTGTGAAAATTAAATACCTTTCCTAAATATGAGCGCCTCAAAACTCAAAGGATGCTCGACATCTTTCCATGAAATAATTGTTCAAAATGCCATTTGATTCATTCTTTTTTTTCAAGTTTGCTCCATTTATTCAATTTGCTCCATTTGTTTAATTTTCAATATCCTGAGTTATAAATCTCATTTCAAGTTAAAAATGTTGACAAATGATCCTTCTAATATCAGTGAGTTCGTTTTATTCATTATGAATTTTTTTTATTTTAAGTCAAAACATAAAATGTCCCGTTAACGACGCTTGTTAGCGTTTTATTAATGATAGCATTTGCGTGCAAATAAGAAAATATCATATGTTAAATATCTATTATTGTAATTTTTTTTATAATTAATTATGTTTTTCGAGAAAAATAATGGTCGAAAAGGCATTTTCTGGCAGCGTCCACCCTAAAAATCCTCAGGTCCCTGATGTTAATCGAATTCACCATGCAAAATTTCTTTTGGTTTTCGTAACTTGTTCGAAAGCGAGATTGTACCCACAGACAGACAGGCACACATGTATCATTAAAATATTTATTCATATTCAGTGATGCTTTAAACGTATGGATCCACCAAAATCTGAGAGTCGAATTTTGAACACTTCGTAATACTTTTCCTTTATATATGTTATGTATGGTAGGGAAAATATAAAAGTTTATTAGGAGTTTAAGTCTTATATAAGGTGTATTTGAGCTGTAGATTTTATTTGGTTTATGGATATGAGGATATTTCAAATGTTTTGAAATATGATAATCCAATTCACGATGCTGTTATAAAGTTTATATTTTAGTATTTTACATGCAATGCAATATAGGGATATTTTTTTCCTAGGAATATCTTTAAGCACTCAATAACTTTTGTAATGAAAGACCCATAAGTGTACATGGTAGGTCAATCTAAGGTAAAACGACCATGCCCGATTGAATAGAAGGGATTGCAGCGCCTCTAGTGGTTAATTTTAAGCGTGAGGAAAGCAAACTCGGCAATAAATCGAGATCGCAGAAAGACAATTACAAAGTTGTATAGCAGAGAGTAATTTGTAAAAATCGATTCCAGAAACATTCAAAATGGGTATATGCAAGGCAATATTGTGACGACATATCCGCTGGAATCGTGAGTGCGCACTTAGGATACAAGAATGAGTCCAAATTTCTGGATAACTAACACGTTTATTCACAAGTACAGCGTAAGCAGGAAAAACATACAGTAATACAGCACTAAAATGCTTCACTAATTTCACAAAACAACCGATACTATTCTCGAAATATTGAAGTACTTCATTTCACAAAACATTAGCTACTACTATCAAAACGCGGACGAATATCACAGTTCAATGTAGCTCGTATCACGTCAACTGCTCTTCAACTGAGTGATGACTCCTTTTAAAGACTCGCTATAGAAACTTCTAAAAATCTCCAATACCTTGTATAATATTACTTCGAGGTGTTTCTTGAACCATTGAAAAGTCGTCAAATGTCGCCAAATTGCCACATATGGCAATCCTCCTCCGAATTTTAGCATCTAGAAACCCTAGATTCACGTCATAGGGAAGGTTTTCTGTGCTGGTGTTTCCTCCGTCTGATCTTTGAAAGAGATTAGTGTGAAAGGTGGAAAAGAGACTCCAGACCTTTGCAAAATCGTCAAATGTCTCCAAATTGGCAATAAATCGCCAAATCTGGCAACCCGCCTCCGAATTTCAACATATAACAACCTTAGATTCAAGTCATAGGAATGATTGTCTGTACGGGTGTTTTCTCCATTTGGATTTCGAAAGGGACTCCAGTGAGTGCATGCTACACCTTCATAACTATTTATCATAATTCACCGGTGGTTAGGTGAGCAATGACTAATTGTAAATAATTACTCTGTTATACTATTTCTTGTATTCGTGTGTGTATTGTCGATGACGAAGAGCGTTTTTGATAAATTCTACACTTGATTTCTATTCGTGTAACTCTTGTTTATTGTATTATTCCTGAATCTGATAGCAATTCTTCTATAACTATTTTGTATCCAATAAAAGTTTTCTGTAACAGTTTTACTGTCGATACGTATTCATTACACATTGCCGTACAACTTTGTAATTGACTTTCCCTTCTTATCTCGCTTTATTGCCGAGTTCGTTATCTTTTTAAACGTCCGCTAGGGACGCTATGATCACTTTTATTTGATCGGGCGTGGCTACTTTACTACAGATAGACCTATAACTGTACGCGTATGGACCTTTTCTTGCAAAGTTAAGGGGCGTTTAAAGATGGACAGATACATTAAGTGTTTCAAAACAAAAAGAGCTCCATCCAAAATCGAAATATATGCACTTGTAGGGTTTTCAAAGAGCTACAAATTCTTACTTATTGTTCACGTCATTTTTAGTTTCTGAGATATACATATAAGTCACATACTTGAAAAACGAAAATTTTCAATTTTCTTCAATTTAACAAGTTGATTACTCAAAAACTATAAGAAATTATTTTAAAAGAAATATACGAATTTTGAAACTAGATTTTCTAATACGTATTTTTGTCGCTTACTATTTATATCTAATATTTTATAGTTTCGAAGATACTTCGAGTGAAAGGAAGAAGAATGAGAAAACAACTCGGTCGGAACTTTTTTCAAGTGTTTTCGAAAAATAAAGTTCAGAACATTAAAATATTGAAATTGTTTTTGCATATTCATAATCTGTACCTTATTTCTGGTAAAACAAGAAAAATATTTACATTTTTGCTCATAAAATTTGAAGGAGCTTCCAAAGTTTTTACATTTTTCGCCACCCTCCGACTTTCGTCACAGATGTCCCATTGTCCCACGCATAGATAACATTCACATCAAATCAAATAAAACCGAAACCTTGAGTATCTTGTGCCTTGTTTATGCGATCAGCGTCGTACAGCTTGCTCTTTATTTAAACTGCGTGGATCTATGCGTCTGAGTATAGTTTACTTGTGCCAAGTTGTTCCAGTGAAGTAAGAAATACAACTTGTTCCATCAAATCATATTATTTTACATCAGTCCATTTGTTAGTTTGGATAAAGCTAAATTTCCAAAAATTCTAGTGCACGAGGTCGAACTGTTTTAATAGTTTTAATACAGAAATATCAAGTTTGTAAAAATAAAGTGCCCCAAAGGTTTTCCAGGTATATATCATTTTAAAACCTTATCGATCGGAATCGATTTTAAGTTAAAATATGTTGTGACTCGAAGAAAATGGTGTGATAAAAAATTGAAAAGTTTCCTGGATTAGTTTTTAACGCTTTTTGAAAAGTGTTTAGGACTTTGTTCATTCTGTCTGTCTGTCCGTTAGCACGATAACTGCCGTAAAAATCACTTTATCAAAATTAAAATTTAGTATGTTGTTCAGACGGTCTGTGGGACCTATTGGAATATAAAGGAATGATATAACCCAATTCGTTTTGGATTGAACCCGGGTTGAAAACATGAAAGACATTGAACCTTATGGGACCTAATTTTTCAAACAATTTGTACGCAAATTTAAAATTCACAAATTGCGACGAAAATTTTAGGAAATATTCAAATTATCCCATAAAATGTGTAAATTTTTTTTGGCAAAATATATTCAGTAGTTCTTTAAATACAAATTAAAATAATGATTACACCCTTTATGTGGAGAGATCACGTGACCATTATATGAAGAGATCGTGACCATTATATGAAGATATCGCGACCATTATATGAAGAGATCATGTAACCCACTTCAAAATAAAGTATGGTATCCACCTTCTGTCAAAATCGTGATTTTTAAAATTGTTGTTAATTTATATTTAATTTTGTATCTGTCCTAAAACCGGTTTATTTTTGCTTAATTTCTATGTATCTGTATTCTGAAGCAACACAATTACAATATATTTTAGTCTAAATGATCATCAAATATTGATTATTTTTACAACGAAACCTAATTTTCACTTATGGTGAATGTAAACAGATTAGACTGGAAGAAGAGTTGTATAAGAATTGCTGAATTTCTTTAATTAAAATTATTTTGCTCTGGAGTCTGCAATATAGATGATATGAATGAAACATTCATTGATTTTACATAGAGAAGCAGACGATTTAATGACAGACTTTTTTGATAAGATTTACGTATAAAGTTAAATTACTTTTACTTCCATGGTTTTAAATTTTTAAGTAGAATAAATTATTGTAGTACTATGATGAATGAAATAAAAATGTATGAATTATTTACTGTTTTTACACGATTTAAATTTCGATGACGTCATTTGCATCAAGTTCGTATCTTTCGATGAAGTTTTAAATTTTCAAATATAATTAATTATTGCTCTGCTCGGATAATTTTAAAAATATTATCTCTGAATATATCGCATTTTAGAGATGTTTAAATAAAATTAGAGTTGGAAAGTGTTTCATAATCAATGCTTTAAGCATCATTGATCTTTCTTGTTTAATTAATGAAGCGTGGAAAATGAAATATGAAAGAAAAGCGTACGATAAACGCCGAATCTTTACCTATATAACTTTGAAATTGCATTCGAAACAATCCTTTCCATTAAACTGTCTAGTTTTGAAACATAGAGAAGAAAATTAAACAAGTACCTTTGTGCCACATTTTACCCATAACGCGCTGCATATTAGTGTTTTAATGACCTTCAATTTGGGCTTGAATGAGCAGTTTCAGTGCATAGGACGCCACGGATATCTATAATTAGGTATTTTTTTCTCCCCCACTGTTGACTTGAACCTATAGGACTTTAGAAAAATTTTACTATCAACATTCAACATACCTAAATTTTGTGTGCTCCAATTAAAACAACAATTTTGTTAGCATTACTAAAGACTTATCCGACAAAATTTTAAATTATATTTATGTCTGTGACAAAACCCTTTAGAGAAACTTATTTATTTAAATTCATTTAAAACCAAATTCATTTTTTTAAAGTGTGATTTCAATGAGTTGATTTGTTTCGAAGATATTAAAATATAGTGAAAAACGCGCATGCGCGTATTGCGCACAAAACGGACAAAATTAAGAATATACTGTTTTCTGATTTATGTACATCATACCTACTGTTGTACCAAAGTTGATTTCCATTGAGTGAGTAGTTTTATAAAGTAACCGGCTGAATAAATTTATAATATATATCATTCATGCTCGTACATGGGGAACATTTAGTTTAAATCGCTATGGTTCTCTTTTTTTGTATCCATGTAACATTCAATATGGCATCAAATTAGATGTCAATTGAGTTGTTTTCCAGGTATTACAATCAACTTCAAAGTGCGCATGCGCGTTATACTCAGGAGATAACTATGTTAAAAAAATTCATTGTGATAATGTTTTCCTTCTTGTGTAGCATCCAATGTTCGTAGCGAATTTGTTTCAATCGATTAAGTAGTTTAAGAGATTGTACCAATTTTGCACAGATAAAATAATTAAGCTATCGCGACCCTTACAGATTTCTAAAATATATTTTCTTTTTTAAACAGAACTTTCAGAAACGAATTCATCTTTAATGCAGATGGAAAATGTCTTCAGTACAGAATTAGAGCTAGCAGTATAGAAATTTATCAGTATATAAAGAACTGCTGGTAGCAACTATTAAATTTGGTTATGATGAAATTTAAAGAAAAATCTGCGAAATGTAAAGTTGACTTTATCGGAGTATTGTATACTATATTATATTTTTCTTAATGGGGTAAGATCTTGCTTAAAATCTAAAATTTACATTATTATTTATTGTGATTAAATCTGTAAAGATAAAAAGTTACACCATTGAAAATATTAAACAGTTTTGTTACCATGAGATGTAAATAAGTTTACTTTTTAAATATTTACTTCTGCAATTTTAAATTCATTAGTGAAACTAATTTAATGCATGTACTTCTTTATAAGAAAGGATACATATAAAAGAGATTTTAATTATGATAAGACCTAGTTAAAAGGACATTCCTTATTATAAGAATTTAATCTTTCCCGCCGAAAGTTAAGTGCAACCTTATCTAACAAGCACTTGCTGGTTTCACATAGACTGGTAAACTCACAATCTTAAACAGACCCCCCCCCTTTACGAGCTTTATATAATTTAAATTAAGTTTCGGGAGGCTCATATTTTCTTTTCTCAAGAATTCGTCAAAGTTTGTTTCCACAGTATAATAACGTTAATGTAGATTGCCCAAAGCAAGATCAAACAAAAGAAGCTAACGAGAAGAGGTCAAACTTTTAAAAGTGTGTTGCT
The DNA here is from genome assembly GCA_951213105.1 of Amaurobius ferox. Lineage (NCBI taxonomy): Eukaryota > Metazoa > Arthropoda > Arachnida > Araneae > Amaurobiidae > Amaurobius > Amaurobius ferox. The sequence goes on from OX578134.1 coordinate 62,040,596, forward strand.
TCATGTGTTTTTAGTTTACGATAAGTATTTTCAAGAATAAAGATGGTATTTCTCAGTTTAATTTTTAAAAAAATTGTTTTTATCAGCTGGTATTCATCAATTAGTATTTATTGGGCGAAGAAGTAGTAATAATTTTAAAGAAATTATTCTTTCTTGTTTTAATCATGGTTACAATTGCAGTATTTTTAAACGAAGTTTAGAAAATTAGTTTGCAAAGCTGTTTCTTTATTTTCAACTTTTTATTCTGTGTGAGGTTGTAAGTAATTTAAGAAATAGCTTAGATGGCCGGAGTAGTGTAGCTACTATTACGCTTGAGTGCAATCTAAGAGGACCAGATTTAATCTACCCTTTAAATCCATCTACCCTTTAATCTGGAATTATACCTGATGTTCATGGAATTATACCTGATGTTCTTTTGGTGTCAGAGGTAAAAAGTTGTTTGGTAGCAACTAGAGGATTTGGGAGTGATATTCACAGGTGATATGGATATCTGCTGTTCAAATTTTGGCTGTGACATTTATTATTTTGAAATTTGTTTTATTAGTTTGGATAAAATTTGCATTTAATATTGTAAATAAAGATTACTAAATACTGTGTTCATGATTTTGTCGATTTTATTTATATCGAAATGGATAAAATAAAAATTATGATTGTATAATCTTACATAACGAAAGAAAGATGTCTGTCTGTTTGTCTGTCGGCGAAGAAATAGAAATATAAGCGACTTACAGCTGCGATATTCAGATCAGTGATTTTCAAGGTCAGATCATAAGATACCACGTATTTTTCAAACATTTGATAAAGTTTTTTAGCTATTTTATATTGAAATGGTATTTCGAGAGATTTTCACACGGATCAATTCCTTAGCGATCAAAAATATCTTCATGGATTTTCATCTTATCACTATCGTACATAAACAAATTTTGAATCGGTACAATTTTGAACCGAGGACCATTCTTTCATATTTAAAATTTTATTTAAAAATACATCGCAATATGTGTTTTTAATTTTTTTTTGCGTGAATCTGGAGTGATAGCTATACACCAGGATAGTGCCTTGACAAAGACTATCTGTATTCTACATTCTGCATTCTATTTCTAGATTAAGTGGGTTTATAAAAGTTTTCATTTTTCATGTGAATGCTCGGCCCGCAAGAAGTTCACCCGTATTCATGACGTCACAACTAAAGGTGTGTCCATTGCTATGGAGGTCTCTTGCTTTAAATACGTAGTTTAGGAGGGTTTTAGAAAGCATTAATGTGTTTTCATAGCACTTGTTAAATTTCGGTGTATATTTTTTTGTGTACATGAAGAAAACAGAGCGCAGGATTGATTTTTGTGCAAAACATGCGTTTCGGAAATTGAGTGGTGTTATGTAGAATCCGGGTGATACCGGCAAATTCTCTCTAGTAGCTTTATAAAGTATTATATTTACTTTTGAAAATCCCTTTCTGCTTAATGCTAATATTAAGAGAATTAACTTTTACCAATTCACATTGCAATAGTAACAGTAAGTGCCTTGAAAATGGCACAGTTTGGGAAGGATAATTCATTTATTTAGATTGATGTTAAAAATATTTCTGATAAATTATCAGAAATATTTATTGTAGTTGGTAAAAGTTGTTTTACTAATCGCTTTTTATATATATAGTTTTGTGTTTCATTTAATACTATGAATTGCTAAAATACTGCATTCGAAGATTATTGCTGACAAAATTATAGTCTGACAAATATTATATACTGAGATTATATACAGACAAAAATTATACAATATTAATAACATGTTCATATAATATTAAATGAAAACTCTTATCTATACGTTGTTCTATAAAACATTCTTTGCTCATTTTTAACACTTTACAACAAAGTTGAAAAGTGTTTATGACTTTGTTCATTCTGTCTGTCTGTCTGTCTGTCTGTCTGTCTGTCTGTCCGTTAGCACGATAACTGCCGTAAAAATGAGTTTATCAAAATGAATTTTAGTATGTTGTTCAGACGGTCTGTAGGACCTGTGGGAATATAAATAAATAATATCACCCAATTAGTTTTTTATTGAACCCGGGTTGAAAAAATGAAATACATTGAACCCTATGGGACCTAATTTTTAAAACATTTTTTAAGTAAATTTAAAATTCACGAATTGCTTCGAAATTTTTAGGAAATATTCACATTATCCCATAGAATATATAAAAAAAAATTCAGTAAAATATGTTAAGTAGTTTTTTAATTAAAAAAATTATTTAATATAGAGAAAAAAACAAATTCAATTAAATTTTGACTTTGGGATATCTTCCAGAAAGAAAAGAGAGAGATATTATATAATAAATATCTCTCCATTTGTTTAAAAGTTTTGCATATGGGAGTGGCTTCATATTTTAAAATAAATTTGGTAGATAACAATTTTTCATTTTTTTTAAATTTTATATAACTCTTCATGATAAATTTAATTGATGGCATTTGAAATGCACTTTCCTACGTCCTAGAGAGTTAAAATTTGGTACACAGTTTAAATTTGTTGAACATTTTATTCGACAAAAATTTGATGGATCTTTAAATATAGATCATACATTTTTTTCGAAATGGCCTGAAAATAATACCCGTTCACTTCTATAAATCATTGGTGTAATATTGTTAAAAATTCTGATGTGGACAGCACATGTCTTTCTCTGCAGACTCATATTCGTTCTCTTTATTTATTCAATGATAATTTCAGTTTATCTGCACAACATAAGTATTTTAAATGACATTGAATTTACACGTTAAACTTAAATTTGATTCTCATTTGATAGCTGGACTTATTGTCAAAGGTGGCGTAGCGAAAACGCGAAAAAACTAGAATATCTCAAGAACGGCTAGTCCTAGAGTAATGGGGTTAGTCTTATTCTTTTTGTTGTCAAAAATCACATATAAAACAGGAATTTAATTGATATAATTGAGCACACGTAGTCTTTTATTTTTATATATAACGATTTTTGCTGGCCATTTCGCAAAAATAGCCCG